>JXCR01005937.1:47851-66691 GCA_002079205.1 Phalaenopsis hybrid cultivar
TGTTTTCTATACTTTCAAAATTTTGATTTTTATTTCATAAACCATAATTAATTCATTTCAATTAAAAATAAAATCCAAAAATAAATAAATTAACCCTAACCTTAAAAAATCTCGATTTGGTTTGATTGCCCTCTCTAAACAAGTCACAAATGAAAGTTGCGACACTTCAAGGAAGGTGGTAGGGAGGCGACAGGGTGCATGTTGGGCTATTGGAAAGGTTGGACAGCAAGTGTGGCTGTCGGGAAGGGGGCGTCAAGGGAAAATAGGAAAATGGTGAGGTGCAAGTCGGTGGCTAGGCATGTAGGGAAGAGAGGGAGGCTGGTGGCTGAGGGTTGGANGGGCTTTCTCTCTCGTCTTATCCATGAGAAGGATATCATCAGCAAAAAGCATACACCAAGATACATTCTCCTGTAAATGTCCAGTAAGACCATCCATAACTAAAGCAAAAACATATGGGCTTAAAGCAAATCCCTGATGTAATCCAACAGAAATAGGAAAATAATTATTCAATCCTCCAACAGTTCGAACAGAAGTAACAACTCTAGTATACATATCTTTAATGACTTGAATATAAGTCATATCAACACCTTTTTTCTCAAGAACTCTCCAAAGGATATCTCTTGGAACCTTATAGTAAGCTTTTTCTAAATCAATAAAAATTAAATGTAGTTCCTCGTTATCTCTAAACTTATTTATCAAACTTTCCATAAATGTATAGCTTCCATAGTAGACCTGCTCGGCATAAATCCAAATTGATTATGAGAAATATTTATAATGCATCTAAACCTATGTTCAATGACCCTCTCTCATAATTTTAAAGTATGACGCATCAACTTAATTCCTCATTTTGCGCACTCTTTTGCATTCCCTTTATTCTTAAAAATGGGGACCAAAATACTCTTCCTCTACTCATGCATCTTTTTAGTTTTTAAAATAATATTAAAGTGTTTAGTGGGCCAAGAAACTCTCAAATCTCTTAAAAATTTTCATACTTCAATTGGGATATTATCAAGTCCTACAGACTTTCCACCCTCGGTTTTCTTTAAAGCCTCATCAACTTTTTTTTACTAATGTGCTGGTAAAATGAAACGTTTTATTATTATTAATGATATTAAAATCACCAAGATAAATCGTATTTTCAGAAGTTTCATTAAAAAGTTTATCAAAATAACTCACCCATCTATGTTGAATATTTTTTTCTACGAAAAACACTTTTTTGTTTTCATCTTTAATACATTTTGCTTAAGTTAAATCTCTACTTTTCTTTTCTCTTTATTTGGCTAGTTTATACATATGTTTTTCATCCTTCTTAGTATCTAATTTGTTATAAAGATCACTAAAAGCATAATTTTTAACATCACAGGTTGTTCTTTTAGACTCTCAGCGGGCCGTTTGATGTTTTTCTCAGTTCTCTAAGCTTTTACATTTAAACCAATTTTTATAACATATCTTCTTATATTTTATTTTTTTATATACATTATTATTCTACCACCAACTATTTTTATTTTTAAATTTTTTTTCTTTTGATTCTCCAAGAATATCCTTTATCACTTGTTTAATAGTATTTGTTACTTTATCCCACATAACATTCACTTCTTCATGAACATCCCAAATTTTAAAATCTTGAATTTTACTCATAAAAATAATTTTATATATCTTTTAGGTTCCCTCATTTAATTCTACGATGATGAGTCTTAGTATTTTTTATTTTACACTTTTCATCTTAAAATCTAGAACTAATAATCGAGGTTGGGTACTTAAATCCTCACTTAGAATGATCTTACAATTTTTACAATCTCGACTATTTCTTCTCATAAGAANCCTACCACCAACTAATTTTATTTTTAATTTTTTTTCTTTTTATTCTCCAAGAATATCTTTTATCACTTGTTTAATAGTATCTGTTACTTTATCCCACATAACATTCACTTCTTTATGAACATTCCAAATTTTGAAATCTTGAATTTTACTCATAAAAATAATTTTATATGTCTTTTAGGTTCCCTCATTTAATTCTATGATGATGAGTCTTAGTATTTTTTATTTTACAATTCTTCATCTTAAAATCTAGAACTAATAATCGATGTTGGGTACTTAAATCCTCACTTAGAATGATCTTACAATTTTTACAATCTCGACTATTTCTTCTCATAAGAAAATATTTAATTTGTGTTTTATTAGATCCATTCTTATAAGTAATAAGATGCTCATCTCTTTTCTTGAATAAAGTATTAGTAATAACAAATATCATACGCTAAAGCAAAATTTAAAATGACTCTTCCTTCTTTATTAGTCACTCCAAAACCGTAGTCACCATGAATATTTTTGAAATCTTCTACCGCTCTACCGATATGTCCATTTAAGTCTCATCCAATAAAAACCTAAACCTGAAAGGTTAATTTAAAATAATAGTGAGCTACAACAATCAATGAATACTCTTATATTTAAATTGTAGTAATATAATGAAAAAATAAATAGTATGCATGTCAGTTCAATTTTTAATAAATCGGTATAAGAGCTTCACAATTTATATTTATGAATATGATTGATCAAGATATTTTAAAAACTTGTTTAGTTCATATTATATCATTTTCATATCCATGTCATTTTATATGCAATCGTCATAGTAACATCATCTAAAACTTGTACCAATGAAGATACATCAATATCAATAATCTTATTCATTTACGTGCACGGGTATCTTAGAGTTCTTTCACTGGTACCATAAAAGAGATATCATTCACATTTTATTACATTTAATATGTCATATTTTATGGATAATGCATTAAACATCTCGTATTTAAAGACTTGAAAAATTTATATCTATATGACCAATAAAATTGAAGTGCGAATGAATCAAAAGAAAATTCTACAAGTGCATTAATCTAGTATAA
Organism: Phalaenopsis hybrid cultivar; assembly: GCA_002079205.1. Taxonomy (NCBI): domain Eukaryota; kingdom Viridiplantae; phylum Streptophyta; class Magnoliopsida; order Asparagales; family Orchidaceae; genus Phalaenopsis; species Phalaenopsis hybrid cultivar. The sequence goes on from JXCR01005937.1 coordinate 50,746, forward strand.
ATAACTAAGCACACAACTGGTTTAGAAGAAGTAGAAAATGTTACTATAACATAGAAAATATTTACTTTGATTTCACCTTATGAAATGATCCTTTCTAAAACTTGTGCAATTGATTTGTTTGATTCTTCTGTCTTTCAATTCAATAGTTTGTCAAATTTATTCAAAACATTATTTCATTAAATTTTAATATTAAATTAATAACATTTTAATTAAAATAATTTATATAATTAAAGTATAAAACTAAATCCTTACCTTTACTTCATGTTGTCTTTCTTTTTTGCACAAACACCGATCCCGATCTTTCGTCGTTTCTTGACCAATTAATCACTTTATTCTCACTAATATCCTCGATCCAACCCAAATATTCCTGTTTTCTATACTTTCAAAATTTTGATTTTTATTTCATAAACCATAATTAATTCATTTCAATTAAAAATAAAATCCAAAAATAAATAAATTAACCCTAATCTTAAAAAATCTCGGTTTGGTTCAATTACCCTCTCTAAACAAGTCACAAATGAAAGTTGCGACACTTCAAGGAAGGTGGTAGGGAGGCGACAGGGTGCATNCCTTAAAAAATCTCGATTTGGTTTGATTGCCCTCTCTAAACAAGTCACAAATGAAAGTTGCGACACTTCAAGGAAGGTGGTAGGGAGGCGACAGGGTGCATGTTGGGCTGTTGGAAAGGTTGGACAGCAAGTGTGGCTATCGGGAAGGGGGCGTCAAGGGAAAATGGGAAAATGGTGAGGTGCAAGTCGGTGGCTAGGCATGTAGGGAAGAGAGGGAGGCTGGTGGCTGAGGGTTGGAGAAGGGATGGGGGTGCAGATCTACGGCTAAGGAGGATGAGAAAAAAGGTAGGGAGGAAATCAGAGAGGATACAAATGGAGCACCACTTATCGTCAGATATAACCCTTAGCAAGGGGAATACGACTTCACATAGAATCTGAAAGAGAAAACAAACCAAAACATAACCCTAAATCCAGCAAACATACATATAAATAGAGAGAGAATTGGAGGAAACTAAGGCGCCAATTGGGGCTGCATATTTGGTGCGATGCGTTTTCAAAGGACCATTTTAGTAAATTGTGTTTTGACAGTTTTTTCAAAAAGCTACGTTTTCAAACTTCTAAAATCAGCGTTTTCACACCATTTCTGGTTTGGTGCTGTGGCAACTTTCTAGCTACGGTCTGACCTTTCAAACAAAAAATTGTAACGACCACATCTTTTTGAACAGCATATTATTTTTAGGCAGCTTATTAATAAGCTGCAGCTACCCCAAACAAACCCCAGTTACTAATTAAACTAATTCAAGAACTTATTTTAGTAATTCATTAATGTATAGAGAAGATCAATTCTTGTCAAAATCAAGCGATTAATTTTAATGTTTTAATCCCTTATTTGAAAGGGCCATGTAGTTTCTTTATGTGGACCTGAAGTTTTAGTCCTTTTAATGTCCCTAATGTTATGGTTTTTTCCATTCGGTTTTATGATATGAAATTATGTTGTTGTAGTAGTTTTGTTGCCTAAACATGCAAAGGTCTTGAGAGTTGCGATACTTCAGGGAAGGTGGTAGGGAGGCGGAGGGTGCATGTTGGGATTTTGGAAAGGTTGGACAGCAAGTGTGGCTGCCGGGAAGGGGGCGTCAAGGGAAAATAGGAAAATGGTGAGGTGCAAGTCGGTGGCTAGGTATGTAGGGCAGAGAGGGAAGCTGGTGGTTGAGGGTTGGAGAAGGGATTGGGGTGTAGGCCGACGACTAAGGAGGATGAGAAAGAGGGTAGGGAGGAAATCAAAGAGGATACAAACGGAGCACCATTTATTGTCGGATACAACCCCTAACAAGGGGAATACGACTTCACATAGAATCGGAAAGAGAAAACAAACTAAAACATAATCCTAAATCCAGCAAACATACATATAAATAGAGAGAATTGGAGGAAACTAAGGCCCCGTTTGGGGCAGCTTATTTGGTGTGATGCGTTTTCAAAGGACCATTTTAGTAAACTGTGTTTTGACAGCTTTTTCAAAAAGTTACGTTTTCAAACCTCTGAAATCAGCGTTTTCACACTATTTCTGGTTAGGTGCTGTGGCAACTTTCTAGCTGCGGTCTGGCTTTTTAAATGAAAAAATTGTAATAGCCACCACATTTTTTTGAACAACAGATTATTTTTAGACAGCTTATTAATAAGCTGCATCTGCCCCAAACAGACCCCAGTTACCAATTAAACTGATTCAACAACTTATTTTAGTAATTTACTCTAATGTTACAAAGAAGATCAATTCTGGTCAAAATCAAGCGATTAATTTTACTGTTTTAATCCCTCATTTGAAAGGGCCATGTTGTTTCTTTATGTGGACCTGAAGTTTTACTCCTTTCAATGTCCCTAATGTTATGGTTTTTTCCATTCGGTTTTATGATTTGAAATTATGTTGTTATAGTAGTTTTGTTGCCTAAATATGCAATGGCCTTGATCCATCGGAACTAATTTTTTTCTCTTACTATTGAGTAGTGAGTTTATATTTTGTAGAAAACTCTAGACTTAACAATTATTAGATAATTTTCCCTTGACAGGCAAACTACTTTGTTTTCCTTATACAATGCCAATACTCGTCATTATCAAATTTTGTTGCGTCGTCATAATGATACGCACCCATGCAAATTTGTTTCCCCAGTTGCTGTCCAAGGCATTAGCGAAGTTGCATGAACTCAAATTGCACGCTGGGCTACTTTAAACTACGATACTGAACTTGCTGGATATTTTATTATTTTTAAATTGTCTAGGAGTTAACCTCAATAATTGAATAGCATAAATGAAGTTTCTATGGGAACCTATTTACATGAGCAAACTGTTCTAGAGTGATTTTGGTGGCAGGATTCAATGTAATACAGTAAAATTAGAAAAATTCTGCTCAAAACTCAATCCTGTATCAACCAATTTTGTTTGTTTTATCACTTTGTCTAAAAAATGTTGTTTCTCTTATAGAGGTTTGTTTTGTTGTAAAGGAAATACAAAGTAAAAGGAATGTAGTCTGAAGTTCAATGAATTCCATTTAGTTTGGCAGTGGTTGGTTGCAACTTGTGTGGTGTATTCAAAAATTTACCAAATCAGTTGAGTTTTGAATTTACTCAAAGTGAAGTAAAGTTTGAGTTTTAAATACATCAAAATTTTACAGTGAACATCCTTTTTATCCAATCAAAATCTAAAGGGGTGTTTGGCGGCAAGTAGAATTTAATAAATCCATAAATCGTAAGTCCAATAAATCCACCCTACCTCTGGATTTAGTAAATCCGGATTTGTGCCAAATCAAAGGCAACTTTAGGGACCCTAAATCTGAAAATTCATAAATCCACGGAGCTACTGTATTTTAGCATTTGGCTAAATTTAATAAATCTGATGATAAAACCCATTAAAAGGTGCCACCAAACACCTTCTAACATTTGAAAATCCTTACAATTGTTTTAAATTATCTTGGTAATGCAGGCAACAAAACNTTGTATTTTAGCATTTGGCTAAATTTAATAAATCTGATGATAAAATCTTCTAACAGGATTGAAAATCATATCTTAAAAGGTGCTACCAAACACCTTCTAACATTTGAAAATCCTTGCAATTGTTTTAAATTATCTTGGTAATGCAGGCAACAAAACAGCCCCATAATGACTTTTGAGTTACTTGCATTGATTAGCTTGGCATTTTAATATATTATACTAAATTTNAAAACAGCCCCATAATGAGTTTTGAGTTACTTGCATTGATTAGCTTGGCATTTTAATATATTATACTAAATTTTAGTATGGAGATTTTACATTCTTTGGTTTGTAGCTTTATATAAAATCTTTTTACTGCAGATATGATGGCCAACGNCTAAATTTTTGTATGGAGATTTTACATTCTTTGGTTTGTAGCTTTATATAAAATCTTTTTACTGCAGATATGATGGCCAACGCGCCCAAATTCACAAACTTTTTGATGGCTCCATACGAATATTTTCTCGCAAAATGAAAGAATCAACTTCTAGATTTCCAGATTTGTTACCAATAATAAAAGAATATTGTAATTCTGCCCATGCAACTTTCATACTGGATGCGGAGGTAATGCTTTCTCACAAAGGGAATTTTCTGATCTATGAAAACTAAACTTGTGGGCTAGAAGTTTGTTTTTTTTTCTTTCTTGTGTGATTATTGCTCATTCCTTTGTCATTTTGTCATAGATTGTTGCTGTTGATCGCAAGAATGGAAGTAAGCTCATGTCATTTCAAGAGTTATCATCACGAGAACGGGGTAGCAAAGATTATTCAGTTGCCATGGATAAGACAAAGGTTGGTGTAAATGATGAAAAATGAAAAAAAAACCCTCATGTTATCCTTCTTAGTTTACTTGTATGTCTTCTATTGGTTGACACTTTAGTACATTTGAAGTTTTACATTAAGAGAAACATTCATTACCTTGATTGTAGTTTGCATTTCTAATATGCATAATGAAGATAGAGTTGCATACATGACAATCGACAATGAGTAAATGATCAAAATAGTCCCTAGATTTTTTATATAATTCTATTTTAGTTTTTTTATTTTTTTGTGTCTAACTTAGTTCTTTAACTAGTCAAATATAAATAAATTTGGTCATAGTGTGAACTTTTTCATTTATTTCGATTGAAATCAGCAGAAGGGAGCTTTCTGTAATGGTATTTTGATATTTTTAGGATTAGTCTCACTAAGGGTGTAAACGAGCCGAACACGAGCTAGCCCAGACCCAGGTCGTGTTCGGCTCTTTTATATTTCGAGCTCAAAAGGTGTGTTCATGCTCGGCTTGTTTGCTAAGCTAGCCGAACACGAGCTGTTCACGAACAAAAAGTTATTTTGACAACCTAAACGCGTAGTCATATGATGTTAAGGATTGTGACAAGATTTAAAATATCATTTGAATCTAATTTAATAATTTTTATTCTATGTTCTTCATTAATACTTTTAATTGATTATAATTTTTTGTAGCCTTGTAGTCAATTAAATTTTTAAAAAACACTATTCATAAAAAAATATGTATATGATTGATTAGTAGTATTTCGAGCCAAAACGAGCCGAACACGAACGAACAAATATTTGTTTCTGTTGTTCATGTTCGACTTATTAACTTAGTGAACGAGCCGAATACGAGATTCTTAACGAGCTGAACACGAGTTGTTCGCGAACAAAGAACCGTTTTGATAGCCAAAAGTCTCACTACTTAATATTAACTCAACAAATGATATTGATCTTAAAAGTTCAAACAAGGTTTTGAAGATTTAAATGGACATTGAATTGAGAGAATGAGGTCTAAAATTTAATGATTTAAGGGGGTTAAACTGGGTCGCATAATAACTATAAAATATTTTGAATACAATTTCAATGATGAAATAATGGTGTAGTAGTGATATTTTCACCATTTTAATATAAAATTTCAATTCAAAACATTTAATTCTTGGAAATTTTGAATATGATTCTAAATAAAAATTTTGGGATATGATATTGTATTTAATTTCTCAATTTTTAATATAAGTTTATAAATTTGACTTTGAGACCTAGAGTATTGACTTTAAAATTGTGAAGGAATATTGCTCTTCTTCTGTTATTCTCCACTTAGAAAACATATGTTACAGATTTATATACANAAAATTTTCAATATGATTCTAAATAAAAATTTTGGGATATGATATTGTATTTATTTTCTCAATTTTTAATATAAGTTTATAAATTTGACTTTGAGACCTAGAGTATTGACTTTGAAATTGTGAAGGAATATTGCTCTTCTTCTGTTATTCTCCACTTAGAAAACATATGTTACAGATTTATATACACTCCCACCTCTATAGATTAGGAATATCTCTAATATAGAAAAAATCTTGTAATTTTCTAATTAGGTTCGTAATATCAAGCTTTGTAATATACAAGGTTCCTAATTTACAAGTTTTGGATTTATTTCTTTCCATAATGCTCCCCCGGAAGTTGGAGCATATAGATATTTATCATGTCGAGTTTGTTACAAATATTAGTTACCCTTTCTCTATTATGGGCCTTTGTGAAGATATCTCCTAGTTGTTCCTCAGTCTTTACATAAGCTGTAGAAGTTAAATTTTGTAGAATCTTTTTACGAATAAAATGAGAAACTATCTCAATCCGCATAGTCGTTCATAGAAGACAATATGTGAAGCAATATTAATTGCAGCTTGGTTACCACATCACAACTTTGCTGGAACTATTATCTTGAAAGACATTTCGATCAAGAATTGGAAGATCTACATCAATTCACTTGAAGCTTATGTCATCGCTCGATACTTAGATTTTGCACTGGACCGTGACAGTACATTTTGTGTCACTTTTCCTTGAGACCAAATTATTAGCGACAAAGACATAATATATGGTAACGAGTATCTAATCAATCTTAGAACTTGCCCAATCTACATCAGAGAAACGTTCAATATTTTCCATGCCTATAATTATGATATAAAATGCCTTGTCCAGGAGCTCCTTTGAGGAAATATAGCATTTTTGTCAAATTTTACCAATGATGAACTGTGAGGGAAGACCTAATCTGACTTCTAGTGCTAACTGAATAAGCAACGTCAGGACGAGTCATTGTGAGGTAGTTAAATTTTCTAACTAACTTCCAGTATAATTCAAGATCATTAAAATGCTCTCCATCCTTGATAAGTTGTTGATTAGAAAGCATCAAAATATTGCATGGTTTGTCCCCTAATTTCCTAGTTTCTTCTAATAAATCTAAAACATACTTCCGTTGAGATAGAAATATATCATTCTTGCTCCTTGAGGCCTCAATCTTCAAGAAGCACTTCAAGAAACTCAGATCTTTAGTGTTGAACTAATTTTGAAAAAACAGTATCAATGATAAAATTCCCTGCATATCTCTTCTCGTAATAATAATGCCATCATTAAAAAAAACACCAATAAAATGATTCTTGAAGCAGTTGCTTGTAGAATATAGTGCGCCAGTTTAACTTTTTGTATCCCCAACTCTTTTACTGCTTGATTGAAATTTTCAAAATAAGATTGAGGGCTTTGCTTCTATCAATATAATAACTTCTAAAGATGACATTTTTTCCCAAGCACCACCTGAGAAACAAACCCATGAGGTTGCTTCATGTATACCTCTTCTAAAAGATCATCATAAAGAAAAGCTTTCCTCACATCAAATTGGCTCAATGGTGAATTATTTATCGCGGCCAATGACAAAAATAGATGAACTGAAGTCAACTTAGCTACATGAGAGGACGTGTCGAAGTAGTCAATCACATAAGTTTGAGCATAGCCTTTAGCAACCAAACAAGCTTTGAGACGAGCTAAAAATCCATCAGAATGAAAAATACCTATTTAAAACCAACAACCTTCTTTTCATAAGGTAGTTCAATTTGTTCCCAAGTTTCATTACTAGTTAACGCACTCAATCCATCAAGCATCGCTGCCTGACACCCATAATGGGATGTGGCTTGTTGAACAAAACTTAGAACCTCAATAGAGTCAAAAGAAACAATAGACGAGCAAGAGGCAGAATATAACTAGTTATAGTTAACACAAGAAGAAATGGGATAGACACATTGATGTTAAACTTTTCGAAGAGCAATAGGTAAATCAAAGTCACTGGGAGGAGGATCCACTGAAAAAGATGATACCAGTGTTGAACTAGGATTAGGGTGATGAAGTCTTCTAGAGTAAATATTAGTGATCAGTTGTATAGACTGAGGCACTATTGGTGGAGGTGGAGCTAGATCTGGACTGATTATGTGATACATTAACAAGTCATTAGAATCTTGTGAGGATTTAGGCAAAACTGAGTCACCAAAGAATGGGGTTTGTTTATGAAAGGTGACATCAGCAGAAACAATAAACATATTTAAGAGGGGAAAATATTGATATCTTTTTGCAAACAAGAACATTTTAGAAAGAGACACCTTAATAACTTATGGTCCAATTTAGAGAATTGTGGACGAGCATCACGAAAAAAACAAGTATACTCAAATCTGTGGTTAAATAGGAAAAAAAATTCAGTTGAAAATAAGACTAGGTAGGATATCTGGTTCTGTAAAACAGTAGGGCATCCGATTGTTCAAAAAACATGCAGTGAAAACTGCATCAACCCATAATTGTTTGGGCACATTTCTTTGAAATAAAAGTGCTCTAGCAGTCTTAAGATGTCTATTTTTCCTTTTTGCTACACCATTATGAAATGGAGTATCGGCATAAAATGACTGTTGAAACCTCCATTTTGTGTCATGTATATTTGAAAAGGTGCACAAAAATATTATTTGGCGTTATCACTTCTCATAATCTCAACCAAAAATTGAATTGATTTTAATTTCAACACAAAAGGATTGAAAATATGATAGTGATTTAGTACGAAATTTCATCGAGTAAAGTCAAGTTATACGAGAAAAATCATTCGCAAAAATGACAATATCGAAATTTATTTGATAAAATAGGAAAAGGTCCTTCAACATCAGGATGAACCAACTCAAAACTATGACTGACTCTTTTATTAATTATGGGAACAAAATACAAACTACGTTATTTAGCAAATTAATATGAGTCGCAATCTGAAGATCATAATTGTTGAAATTGAGGGTACAACTTTTTCTGCATTGATAGTGCTGGATGCCCGAATCGACGATGAACCTCAAAAGGAAATAAGGTGTTGGAACAGACTAGGGGTCGGGGTCCAAAATGTTTGGCCCCCTAGCTCTCGTCCTTTATTAATAATCTTTTTCATCATAAGATCTTGAAACAGACAATAGTTAGGGAAGAATAAGATACAATAATTAAAAGCATGTATATTTTTTCTAATAAAGATAAGATTAAAAGAGAATTAAGGTATACTAGGGACATAAATTAGAAGTAATGTAGGTGCAACATTGATGTTGTCAAAACTAAGAACATTAGAGGTAGATCTACCAGTTAAGTAACAGATGAAAGATGTTTATGAAAGGTAGAAAAGAGTTTTGGATTACCATTCATGTGATATGTAGTACTAGAATCAATTACCTATTGTGTGGAAGGGGAAAGAAGACAAGTATCAATGTTAGTTAACTCAATAATGACAATGATAGAGGAGTTTTTGGATGCTTTCTTAAAGTGGATGAACTTAGCATATTCATTAGCAAATATCGAAAGTCCGATTTTGAGATGTCTCATTAGTAGTGACCATGTGAGCTGGTTGCGATCTAAACCCCTTGTGGTTCCTTTTGGAGCAACTTCTGACACGTTCTCTTTGTATGAACAAGTTCATGACAATATTAGCAACCTACAACCTACCCTTGAACCTTGATTTCTAGAATTTGGAGTTTCACTTCCGTATTTATCCTAAGACTTGGGTTTGCTAATGTTTGTATTTTTTGTCTTGCAAGAGCACTAAGTTATACAAATGAGACCTAAGAATTCATAATAGTATGCAACACTCTAGTACAGGATTCTTTCAGAGTAGTAACTCTAAGGTCAGATAGGATCTGTAATTTGATATTTCATACTGAGAGATGAGATCAGTTAAAAAACTCATAATAGTCATGTGTTTTTTTTGTGCCTTTTGAATTAAGACATCAGTACTGAAGGGAATGTGCATTTAATTCTTCATACACACGTTTAAAATTTATGGGATACATGTTAAGTGATTGATCCTTTTGTTCCAATCGATAAAATTTCTTGTATATATCAAAGATTCGAGAAATTTTTTCTCCTCCAAAAAAGACATTGATTCCTCCATCACATTTTTAACACAGTCACAGTGAGTAATATGACCAGATTGATTGTGTTCAATAGAGTTTTGTATTTGTATTAAGAGCTTGGTATTAATTTTCATATATTCAGAATAATTCAAATCAGTCTCAACTGGGAGATTATTAATGAGGCGGCTCTCTTGAGAAATACTTCTTAAATAGATTCTCATAGTTTTATCCCAATAAAAATAATTAATGTCATTTAACTTTTTATCTGTAATTTTAGCCCTTGATGAAATGAAACTTGTCACTTGTTTCTATTCCACAATCACAGTTATCACCTAACATTCAAGGGGAATGAATCACATAATCCCACTAATAAATTTCTCAATGCAACCATCCAGGTGAGTCGTAGGTCGAGATGAACTCTAGAAAAGAACGAGACCGAGTTGTAGGAGACCACCGACTAGATGAACGCTAAAGACGAACAAAAAATATAGATAAAGCCAAAGAAGTTGTGGAAACTGGTAACCTAAGCAAATGAAACCGACAGAACTGATGAACTAACTAGGATGAAACCAACAAAATCGACGAAGCCTTTGAACGAAACCGAATATGCCATCGAAGCCTAGTGATGCAGACGACTCGAATGATACAGATGGTGCCCAGGGCACTGTCAATGTCTAGCAATGTGAACAACATTGAAGGCAAGCGATGCAAACGAACCGAACGAAACTGAAGACAAAGGATTCCTAGAGGCTGACGTTGAAGACGAATGATGCATATGGGAACAATTCGACGAGGCTCTAATACCATGTGAAGGAAAATAGCTCTTCTTTTCTTATTCTCCAATTGAAAAATATATGTTACATATTTATATACACTCCTCTCTATAGATTAGGAATATCTCTAATATAGAAAAAATCTTGTAAGTAGATCTCCTCTAATTAGGTTACTAATATCAAGCTTGCTAATATATAAGCTTCCTAATATACAAGTTTGTATTTATTTCTTTCCGTAACAGAAATCAACAATTATTTTATTCTATACTTAACCATTTCATTATATGGTTAATATGCCATTACTTCTAAATATAAAGTCAATTTTATTTCTATTAAACTTATGCTCATTCATGGCTTTTAAACAATGATCTTTTTTTTTTTTTGGGGTAGTTTGTGTATGACATCAACTTTAAATTTGAATTTAGTTTTTTTTTTATATTTTATTTTAAATTTAATTGTTCAGCATTCAACCTCTTTCTCCTGTCGGAGCCTTTGCATACAACGATCACCTAACTTCATTTTGTTATTTTAATCATCCCTTGCAATGCAGCCTATTAGCTATCAGTTTTATAAAAAAAGAAAATGCAGAAAATGTCTTTGATTTTATAAACTGTCCGATTTAACCTTTATACATATCATGCTTCCCTAATTCAATAAATAAAATTTATAGTTTATTAGGATTTAATTGTAAAAGTTAAAAGACTTTCTCTAGCACCATTAATAGTAGAATTTTTTTAGCTTACAATTGCTTTAAATATCAATCCATCCAGTAGAGGATTTGACTAGCACCATTTAACATGAATAAGCATATGATTAATGAGAAAATTGTACTGTTGGTACTTAAACTGATTTTATTTTATAAGTTTTTTATGTTTGTATCAAAATGTAGTAGTTCCCAAGTTCTCAATTATTAGTGAATTCCATGTGAATTTTTAATCGTTATATTGCTTTTGGTTATTCTCTTGCAGGTAGACATCTGTGTTTTCATTTTTGACATAATGTTTTTAAATGGAGAGCGGTAATTATTTTCAACTCCTTTTTTTGTGAGTCATCTGTCATTACAATTATTTCCTTTTCTCCTTTTTTGGCCATATGGAGCTCAAAAAATGGCTGTTCTCTATTTTGTTGATTTAGTGACATTTTCTGTTCTTTAACGCACTTACAATAGGATTCATTTTCTAAGTAGGCAATTTAAACAAATAGATTTTATAAACTCACATGATTGTAAGGTTCATCGATATTGTTCTTTTATTGATACAATTCCTGGTAGTTTGTCTCTTAAACATGATCTGTTTGTTATATAGTATGTATTCTCTATGTAACAGCAGATGAAAAGTTAGTTTAATATGAAGATTTACATACGTACTACTAAATTCTGATATATATGCATATCTAACATCTAAACTTCAACTTTTACATCCATAAGTTTTCACCTTACCTATGCATGAAACGGTGTATTTTAATTTTTAAAGTTACAATGGAGGTATATTTGATCTGATATGAAAGATTTGGGTGATATAAATGTAAAAAAATAAAATTTATGTATTACGTATGTAAATATATAGGAATTGGGTGGTATGTATGTAAATGCCCTATTTTAATATTGCAGGAAGCTGATCAGCAGATTTGAAGGCTTCCTTCAGTGCACATAAGAGAAATGGGCACATTTCATTTCAGTCCCTTTATTTCAAATAATGATCCTTTTGTATCATCTACCTCTTTATTTTTCGTTGTATTCAAACAACATCCTTCATTTCAGCAAAAGAGGTGCTTTTTTTTATTTTAGCTTTTTGAATCATAGACTTCTGATAAAATGTCCACATGCCGTAGTACATTTTATTGTTTTACAGATGTGTTCTTATTGATTGTCCTCTGCAAAAAAAAAAAATTGGGCGTGGTTAAGTACAACTTAAGCGTAGTAGTGCACATATTAGTTGTTGAGGCATTTCATCTTATAATAGATTTATCTATTTGATAACATGATTAAATGAATTTTGCTAAAAATGACCANAAAATAGAATGAAAATAATAGCTTAAGTTAGTGGGCCAACTATCTTGCAAAATAAAACTGTGTTCATAATCTTCTAAAATAAAAAAAAATGTTTTTATTGTCCCCATTAGATGTGAAACACAAAAATCCTGTTTTGTCCTCAAGGTACATAAGAAATTTTTTTTTTTTCTAGTGAAAGAAATGAAAGGGAGAGTTGAACACAAGTTTAGCTGTTAAATTTTTTTTCATCCGATGTAATTTAATGTAGTAAGATTTACATACATACCACTCAATTCCTTTGTATTTACATGTCTAATGCCTAAACTTAAATTTTTACATATTAACTTAACTCTGCATGAAAATTTCACCTTTTAGAAGTTAAAATGGTGGTATTTTTTATGAGATATGAAAGATTTGAGTTTTATAAATGTAAAAAGTAAAGTTTAGGTGATAGTATGTAAATAAATAGGAATTGGGTGGTACTGGTATATATGTAAAGGCCTCTAACATTTATTATTAGAAATGCTACTACTTTACACCTATGCATAATTTTCTTGTCTTGGTGTCTTTCTATTATGTTATCAGCGGCATCATTTTTTTTCTTTTTTTTTTCAGGTTATTGGCCTCATCTTTACGTCGAAGGAGGGAATGTATGCTAAAATTTCCTTGCAAGGCATGATCTTTGTTGTAGTGCTCTTTTAACTCACTTGATCCTTTATTAATTACAGATATAAAGGATTTGATTCAAAAGGAGAGGCCTGGTTACCTGGAACTTGCAAAGCAATTAACTGTATGTGAGAAATTATCCACTTAAACAAACTTATAGCTTTTGATAAAGCTTTCCATTCAACTCCATGTTTAATCTTAATTGCAACGCTTGCTCCTATTTTCTTTGTCACACCCCCAAAACCGATGTCACGACCCGGCCCGATGAATTTGGAATTACCAAGGCATGAACTGAGGGTCGGATGGATGAGATATACTAACAGTTTTATTTCATCACAAAAAAATAAAAATCTAAAGCACAAAAGAGTCATTCTAATTCATACAACCTATATTTAAAATAGATTGTTCATATTTAAATATTTACATTCAGATGAAACAATAAACTAAACTACGAGCTCCNCATGTTATCAGCGGCATCATTTTTTTTCTTTCTTTTTTTTTCAGGTTATTAGCCTCATCTTTACGTCGAAGGAGGGAATGTATGCTAAAACTTCCTTGCAAGACATGATCTTTTTTGTAGTGCTCTTTTAACTCACTTGATCCTTTATTAATTACAGATATAAAGGATTTGATTCAAAAGGAGAGGCCTGGTTACCTGGAACTTGCAAAGCAATTAACTGTATGTGAGAAATTATCCACTTAAACAAATTTATAGGTTTTGATAAAGCTTTCCATTCAACTCCATTTTTAATCTTAATCGCAAAGCTTGCTCCTATTTTCTTTGTCACGCCCCCAAAACCGATGTCACGACCCGGCCCGATGAATTTGGAATTACCAAGGCGTGAACTGAGGGTCGGATGGATGAGATATAACTAACAGTTTTATTTCATCACAAAAAAATAAAAATCTAAAGCACAAAAGAGTTATTCTAATTCATACAACTTATATTTAAAATAGATTGTTCATATTTAAATATTTACATTCAGATGAAACAATAAACTAAACTACGAGCTCCTACTACCTCTATGGCTTGATAAGGTCGTTCGAGCCTTCTTCTCTTCCATTTGATCATGATCAGTGGAGGGAAACGATCATAGCAGGTGAACCGCTCGTCTCATCTACCTCCTGCTGCTTCTTCTTCTTCCTCTATCTCACTCTCTCGTACTACCTACACAACCCTGCTCCCCTCAAATCCTANTTTTCTTCAAGTGAAGGTGTCCTCGGTTATCAGCTTTTTGTTGACTCAATTAAGCATTTTTCTCTGTTAATTTTCCGATAATACGGTTTCTTTTGCATAAATAAATGTGCATTTATAGAGGTTAAAGATTAAAAAAGGCCTTATTGTTGAAAGAATCAAATAACAATACGGTATTAAACTTTTTCCATTTTCACAGCGTTTTTGTTCTGCTTTTGGCTGTAATATGGCAAGGCTATAAACGTGTGATGAAAATAAAGGATAATTAAATGAGATAGATGTATCAAAAAGGTCCTCTGACAGTGGTCCATTTTAGTCCAGAGTCTATAAAAGTATTAATTTAGTCCCCAATTTTTTTTAACGGTGTCTAAAATATTCCTCATCAGGGAGTTATCTGCCCATATTAAAAATAATTCAGGACTAATTTGACGCTTTTATAGACTCTGGGACTAAAATAACCCAATGTAAATAGTCAAAGTACGATTATGACACTTTAAATAATTTACATTCATTTACCCCCTTGCTTGCTGGTATGCAGGTGGAAGCAGATGAAGCTTGTGTGAGTAATGAGACAACATTGGAAAAACTGAACTCATTTTTTGANTTTCCATTTTCACAGCGTTTTTGTTCTGCTTTTGGCTGTTATATGGCAAGGCTATAAACGTGTGATGAAATTAAAGTATAATTAAATGAGATAGATGTATAAAAAAGGTCTGACAGTGGTCCATTTTAGTCNATTCCATTTTCACAGCGTTTTTGTTCTGCTTTTGGCTGTTATATGGCAAGGCTATAAAGGTGTGATGAAATTAAAGTATAATTAAATGAGATAGATGTATAAAAAAGGTCTGACAGTGGTCCATTTTAGTCCTAGTCTATAAAAGTATTAATTTAGTCCCCAAATTTTTTTAACGGGGTCTAAAATATTCCTCATCAGGGAGTTATGTGCCCATATTAAAAAAAATTCAGGACTAATTTGACGCTTTTATAGACTCTGGGACTAAAATAACCCAATGTAAATAGTCACAATACGANAAGTTATGTGCCCATATTAAAAAAAATTCAGGACTAATTTGATGCTTTTATAGACTCTGGGACTAAAATAACCCAATGTAAATAGTCACAATACGATTATGACACTTCAAATAATTTACATTCATTTACCCCCTCGCTTGCTGATATGCAGGTGGAAGCAGATGAAGCTTGTGTGAGTAATGAGACAACATTGGAAAAACTGAACTCATTTTTTGAGGATGCATGTCATTCAAGCGAGGGAATTATGGTAAAATCACTGGATGTTGATGCTGGATATTTTGCATCAAAGCGTGCCGAGACGTGGTTAAAGGTGTGTTCAATATCAATCTTCTTCATTTGATAATTGGAGAATCCTTGGAACAAGTCAAACCTTGGTCCTGTTAATTTAACTTGAAGTTTTAATTCTGTTTTTTTTCCTATAAAAAATACAGGTTAAGCGTGATTATGTGGAGGGATTGGGCGATAGTCTTGATTTAGTTCCAATTGGTGCTTGGCATGGGAATGGAAGAAAGGCGAGCTGGTAGGAATTGGATAAATATTTTCTTCTTTGGGTTATTTTCTTATGGAGCGTCGACATACATACCAC
>JXCR01005937.1:69263-99138 GCA_002079205.1 Phalaenopsis hybrid cultivar
TGTATGTTGCCAACCGAAACTTTTTGGTAGGTTAATTTTTTTTAAGGTCATAAGTCCTCTTAGGTCATTGGTTTAAATATCGTTTTTGTCAGTTTGTCGGTGGTGAGTGCGGTCCTCATACATTTAAGCACATCAGAATGGCTGAGCGTCAATATAATAGCCTCCGACCATTCTTTTTTTTAAATTTACATATAAGTTTCCTGAGCTCAACATGTTAATTATTTAATCTATTTACCATCAAAGTCCCATAATTTTATTTTTGTTTTATAATGAGATTTTTTAGATAAAATTTCTAAGAAATTCTTGAATGATAGCTATTTCAATTTGTGGCGCGCATTTTCCGTCCGGAGACCTGACGTATTTTTACGTGCGGTGCATGTTATTCCGGAGTTATTTTAATGTTATTTCTGAGTTATTTTCGATAATCCCAAATAACTCATAAATAAATCAAAAATAAAGACTGCTGGTTATTTTTGAATTATTTCGGAATTATTGAAAATAGCCCAGAAATAATTTGAAAATAACTCAGGAATGTCTTGTGCCGAACATAGAGCTACATCAAGAGCCAGCACAGAAAATTTTTTGCATATTATGGGACTATTGCCTCATTAAATTTGAATATTTAAAAATTAAAAGGGTTTTACTTACATACCACACAATTCACATATTTTTACATATCTACCACAAAACCTTGATGCATAGCACTCAAAATTTTAAGATATCAAAAATAAATTTTAGAAGTTGAATTTACATCAAAAAATAAAAATAAAATGAAATAACAATAATTCAAATATAATTTCTATACTGTTTTTGGATAAATAATTTTCTAGATCTTACTCTGCTGAAAAATAAGAAAACAATAAATTCAACTGCCGAAAGCAACCAGCCATCAAAATGGATGAGCGGTGGAGAACGCCTGAAAGGGCTCTTCAGGTATCCACCGTTCGCCTCTTCTTGGAGCAATTTGTAATGGACGGTTCTGATTTTCCACTGTTAGATGTAGTGCGCACCCTCTGCAAAATTGGATTGATGATTAAAAAATGATACATTTGAAGAAATGTGGTTAAAAATTAGTAAGAGCACAGAAATTTTATAAGTAGCTTCGAAACTGCTTTTAGCTTTAGATCGGTCCCATAGTTATTATTTTTTTTTGGAAGATTTACATGCAGACCACTTGATTCCTAATAAATTACATATGTAACACTTAACATTCAAATTTTTTATTTGATATGAGAAACTTGTGTGGTATAAATGCAAAACGTAACGATCGAATGAAGCCACTAGTCGGCCAAAAAGACGTTCAATCAGTTGGAAGGTTGTCGGTTGGTCTTTCAAGAGAAAGTTCTGAGAAGAGGCACTCATATCTTTAGGATTAATTGGGCAGTCAAGCAGAGGGTGTACCACCGTAATTCAACGGGCAGCCTCTCTTGGACTATGAACATTCTCAGATGGTCAGAGATACATTCTTTGGCGGGCCCTTTGGCCATTTTGTGAGGAGTTCTCAAATCAATTAAGAGAACTAGTCGTGAACGACTACCCCTAGGATTGGACTCCTTTTAACTCTACATTCGGTTGTCCTTCTATTTGGTCGGCTCAGAGTTTCGACTGAAGAAATAGATGTTTGATATTGACTATCTTGATACATTGTCCTTTGATATTTTTCAGCGAGATTCGTTGAACTTTCTCGAGATTCAGGCTGATATGTTTTTAATGTACATATTTAATACCCTGATTTGCTTAATTCTTGAAAACTACAACTACAATGAGAATAAGAGAATCAAATACAAAAAATGGATTCATTTATTGCATGGTAAGTATTTTCAATAATTAAACTTCCTAATTTTTGTGCCTGCATCCCCTATAAATAGGGCAAAATTAGCACTTCTCCGTCACTTCTTTTTCAGTTTCCTTCCTTTCTGTCGGTTATCAATAGAAGATATATTTATGGTGAATGATAAGAAGGCTTTTGCAGAGGTGGTTAATAAGGCAACAATGAAGGCTTTTGGACTTTCTGCTAAAAAACTTCACTCGTCAATGGATGCATGGTAGAAGAGGAAACTAAAGGGTAATCGACCCGCGACAAAAAAAAAATTAAAGGATGGGGTCGACCAGTAACAGTGGAGGTCAAAGGGAGAGAGTTTGTCGGTCAGTCAACATGAAAAGATAGTAAGGAGGGAGCTGACCAAAAGTAGACAAATGGGTTAAATAAGTGGCCTATAAGAAGCAGGGGATAGAGGAGCTAAAAAAGGAGACTGAATCATCCGACTCAATTCCGCTCCATCAAGAGACGGGCATCAGGGCAGACAGGAGCACCATAGATGTGATGGTCCTTTGCCCCTACAACACTCTGTGAACCCACCAACTCAAAAACCTATCCAGGTGGTCTCGCCTTTCCATCGGTCAATAAACCCAACCAGGCGGGTGTTCGGCTGCTTTTTGGTGCGAGTCTTTCATCTTTACAATCGTCTGAGGTGAATTGAATTCTTAGTATGAGGGACCCAACCTCTTTGATTGAGTAGATTCGTCATTATTTTATCTGACACTTGGTTACTCCTGCACTTGTGACTGTCCAGATCATCGACTCATCGATGATTGGAGTCGGCCATTTTTTGGTTCCAAAGGCGGCCGAGGGACCGTCAGCTACGACCCATGAGGGAGGTGCAATCAGTTGTTTTACTGACCCTCATGAGGACATTGAAAGGTAGACTGACGGACGGTGAGGATAACCAGATCGCTGACTCGCGCATGGACAGGACAGTGGACTCCTTCGCCTAGAAAGTTGGCATGCAGAGGGAAGCACATACAGGACGGGAAGGAAGAACTAGTGACCCTTCGCCAAGAACATACTGTAGAGTTGGCAGCCCTTCAGACATATATTAAGACTGTCCAAAAGGAACTGAAGTAAGTCCAAGCGACCTGTTCGATCCCTAGGGTTCGAACGAAGGAGGAGAGCATTGAGAGATTTAAGTGTTGGTTGGGGGGGGGAGGGCAAGTCCATACCAAATTTAGTTAATCCTGGTCTTATATCGACCGAGGCGACCGAATAACCCAGTATAAACTATTTTTTATCTTAAATAAATAAATATTTTGCAAATTTTCAAAATCTTATGTCATTTCATTTTCTCGAACATTGTGTTGATTTTATGTGAATTTCCAAATATCGAGATACAACTTTGCAACTTTTTGACTTCCCCAAGTATTTTATATATAATGGTCAAGGGAAAAAAGTTTTCTATGTTTTACAAATTCTCTTTTCCCTTCCCTCAAATCATTTTTTTGTCTTTCTCCTTAGAAGAATAAACAATTTCATAATGATTTGAGATGCATTTTCATGAATCAAGCCATAATCTTCAGTGTATAATCAAATCAACATTGGGTTATTTGAAATTCCTGCATAACAGAAATTCCTACAAATTCCTGCAAATTCTCCATCACACAAACTACAGCTAAACAATAATACCTTAACCAATTTGCTTAAAACCGAAGCCAATATCTCTCATCAAACAAACATAGCCAAAGTCAGAGAAAATGTCAAAAACCAGAGGATGCCGAAAACAAATCATGCTACATATCTCAACCCTTACTGGACTCATATTTTATACACAAAAAAAAATCATTTCTTGTATCTACACTTCCCAGAAAAAGAATCAAAGAAAAGGAAGTTTTCCAAGGATCGCAACTAGCAACCCAAATCCAAAAATTAGATAAAATGTCAAAATATTGGGGCATAAAAAATGAAACATATCTCAACTGGCCTAAACCCAAAAACCAGAGAAAATGCCAAAAACCAGAGGATATCGAAAACAACTTATGTCATATATCTTAATTGGGCTATAGCTAAAAACCCGTAATGTACTCATATTTCACCTGAAAAAAAAAATTTATTTCTTGCATCTACACTTCCCAGAAAGAAGATAAGAGTTGGGGAATCAAAAGGAAGCTTTCCAAGGATCGCAGCTAGGGAAATTGAAAGCATACCTGATGATCAAAAAAGAAAATTGAAAAGGAAGAATGTTCGATCTCCTCTAGGGCGACAAATCAAAAAAGATTCCAGCGAGGGAGAAGGCAAGTGAGATCGAGGGCACCTCCAAAATTCCTAGGGCAACGTGGATCGCTAACGTCGGACGCGGTGCTTGCACTGTGTTGAATGACATAAAGGATTTATCGAATGCGGACGCAGTGCGGGAAGAATAAGCACGTGCGAATGTATTTATCAAACAGGGAGGCTGCGTTCTCAAAACGTCACCGCTCCCAATAAGCTGCCCCAAACAGGCCCTGAGTGTCGTGCCAAGATGGTTCCGCCTCTGAATATGTAAATGCATAGGAGTTAGGTGGCATGCATGTAAACTGGTCACAAGTTTTTGAGCTAGCAAAAAAAAACTATTTTTTTGGAGAACTGTGTATATATCATGCAATTTTTTATGTATTTATGTATCTAATATTTCAATTTTTTATATTTATTTATATGACATTCAATTCTCTAAATCATAGAAAAAAGATTGCTAAAATTTAATTTTTAAATTAAATAATTTTTTCCATGTGTTTTGATTTGATTGAGCTATTAAAGGGTTATATAATTATATGGTATAAAACTCTCTATTTTTCGTACCAGCAGCCGAGGGCTCAAAGTTTAATAACGCGAGGAATTTAGGTTTTGTTTGAGAACGTGTTGAATTTCCGTTTGATGTTGCTGAAAAATTTATATTTGGTGAGAGATTGTTTTCTGAAAGTCTCCGAACGATGAATTGCAAAAACCGTGAATTTATGCGATTCAAAACGGTGACGAGGGGGCATGTTCCACCACGGGACTTTCGAAGGAGCTTCCACGAACAAACAAAGCCTTAGTGAGAAGAATGTAGCTTCTTTTTCTTTTTTTCTAGATGGAGAAATAAGAGTTTGAGTTAGCAAAATGATGACTTGATGTTACTGATTAAGGTTAAAGTTATGCATAAGGCTTTGATTTGTCTTTTTCATTTAGGCAAGCAAACAAAGAGAAAGATCAATAGATCAATAGATCAGTTGAGATGCATAAAGTTTATAATTAAGCTGGATGTTTTCACAAGATGAACATAATGATAGTATCTGAGCCTAAATTATGCACTTTAATTGTGGTAGAAAACATTAGGACATTGATTAAAAAATCAAACGATGCCCAAATTTTATATGTTTATGGTCAAATAGAGAATATTAATGAAAGATATCCAATGAGTTTAGGATTATCAATTTTAAGGTTATTAAGATATTTAAATATTATGGGTCTATTTGGGATAACTGCAGCTAATTTAAAAATAACCGGGAAACTGCTGAAAAATAATATAATGTTAAAAAAACTGTAATGTCTATTACATTTTTTTTTGAAAAAGTTAGGCTGCAGCTAGAAAGTTGTCACGACACCTAGCCAAAACTATGAGAAAATGCAAATTTTGGCGATAAGTTTTTGAGAAAGTTGTAAAAACATAGTTTATCTAAACAAACAAAACTACAGTGTGGTACCACACCGCTGCCCCAAACATACCCTAGAAGTTCAGGAGGTTATGATGACATAGATCAATATGAGTCATTTGATGGAGAATTTTAGGTTTTTGGGTAGTTTATGAAAATATTACCCTAAAAAAGTATAAATAGACTTTCATTCCACATATAAAAAGGGGCAAGGATTAGAGTCAGAAGAGAGCTTTAGAATTTGTAGAATTCTAAAGTTATGCTTAACGTCTAATGTCGATGATAACCGATCGTCACCAACACAAAATCACTCAAAATTTGATTGTTGTCCCTTAACTACAATCCCCATACCACTATCACTTAAACATTACTAACCAATCATCGTTGTCTAATAGTCATTATCCATTCTTATAAATCGATTACCATCATTTGACCATCATTATGGTGTCATCTTCGATGTTATTAAATTGATTTCCTCCACGGGCTTTGTTAGCCACAAGAAAATGAACTATAAGTGCATTTTTTTGTAATCCTCTCTTGTCCAAGTATTAGGGTTTTAAATGAGCTGAGCTTGAGCAAGTTCAAGCTTGGCTTGCGTTCAACTCGTTCAAATTTGCTGGTGTTTGAAATTGGCTCGGGATCAATGTGTCAGTGTTCATCTTGATTTTAAATAATTTTGTGCGTGTTCGACTCAAAATGGACTCACTAAAATTAATTAGAAAAAATAGACGTAGAGTGTTGGATTCAAACGAGGATTAAATCTACACAAAAGAATGCAGATAACCACATTACCACACAGGCTGATTTAAATTTAGATATAAATATATATAATATATTATTATATAAATAATTACATGATTTTTTTTATTTCGAGCTAAAACGAGCTGAACAAAGAGCTATTCGTGTTTAACTCGTTTACTTAATGAACCAGCTGAACACTAGTTATTTAAGGAGCCGAACACGAGTTATTCACGAACAACCAATTTTTTTGACAACATTACCAAATATTCACATTATTGTCCTTACGGTCAACAATCAAACAACATCGCTGCCAATCAATCATCTTCACTTCTCTTATTTGGGTTTTATATTTAAATCCACTTCAATCAAATGCAAAAAAAATGTAGCCTCATGTATTTATTTTTAGGCAAATCAAATAATTTTGAAATATTCTAAATATATCATTTTTTTTTATATTGCTTTATGTCACCAAATTAAACAGCCTGTTAATAATTAAAGAAAAATTTATTATTAATTAATTAATTATTTATTTATTTATTTATATATTTATAGGAAAGTAATTTCAGTTGAAAATGAGTGAGACCACTTGTCAACTTCTGAGAGAACCATATTTTTATGTGGAAGAGTGTGATTTAGAGCAAGCTTCGGCTCAATTTTCACGCACGTGTTCGGCTCCAATTTTGTTTAAACAATTTTAAAATAAAAAAATTTAATGTTTTTTTTATTATTTATAAATTGAGTTTAAAATAGTTCCGGCCATTTATTTTAACAAATAAATTACCTTGGCCATGCCAGAGGTAGAGGAGCCTTTTGCCACGGCCGTAATTTCTGTCCAGATTCCTGACGTTGCTCTATGTGCAGCGTATGTTATTCTTGAGTTATTTTCAAGTTATTTCTGAGTATTTTCAATAATCCTGAAATAACCTAGAAATAACCCGTAGTCTTTATTTTTGAGTTATTTTATTTCGGCATTATTAAAAATAACTCAAAAATAACTTCCACACGTGTGCATTTACATACAGACCACCTAATTCTTATTTATTTACGTATATAACACCTAAATTATATATATTACATTAATATCACCCCAATCTTTTATATCACATAAAAATACAATTTTTTCATATATGTAAAGGTTAATGTTAAAACATAATTCACAGAATAATCTGTACAAATAGTATTTTTATAGGGACATAAATATAATTTTAATTATTGCACCTCTTATTTATTTATAAATAGAGGATCATTTCATGAATTAAAATTTTAACGGCACATAAAAAAAATATAATCATTATTATCTTTTAAAAAATAAAAAATATATATATTTAATGTATAGATTTATGAGAATGAAATATTATAATTATAAATATCAAAACAAATCCCATACGTAAATATATAATAATTGAATGATATGGCATATGAATGAATGTACAATTTTCATTAAGATAATCCAATAATTGTGGTCACGCATGCTACAATTATGCCACGCAAATAATATAGTGATGGGATACATCATCATAGATTGTCCTCATGCGGTGCACTTGAAACATTCTACAAAAATGTCTCCCCAACTCTCCACCTCCCCTAAATCCTTCTCTTTCACTCTTCAAATGACTCACGTTTATAGATATATATATATATAGCATTTTTTTTTTATTTTAAATTTTTTATAAGGTTAGATGTCATAATATGAATTATTGATATTTATATTATTATTTAAAACTAAAAATTATAGGATGAGAACATAAATATCAATCATAACTTAAATTTTAATTAGGGTGGTCAATCTTATCACGTGAGCGATTGATTGTAATTACATGGATGGTTAATAGACATAGATATTTGGTAGCATTGATGGTTGACAACGAATGACTACTATGATGATAATTATTTTTTTGAAAAGAGTAAAATCATCTAAAAATTTATTATTAATTATTTAAAAGATAATTTAATTTATATTGTAATAAAAATTGAAAAAAAAATCTCAAACATGCACTTAGGGTGTGTTTGGGGCAATTACAGTTTTTTGAATAAATAGCTAAGAAGTTGTTGTAAAAAAGAGCTGTTGTTCAAAAAGTTGTAGTGACTATTATAATAATTATTATCATTTTCAAAAAGTCTTTCTAGCATCGACTGCACCAAGCAAGGTCATGTTACAAAATAAAACATTTCGAAAAAAACATACAAAACATAGTTTTGCCCAAATACAAAAGTGTACTATGGCATGGATACGTCATCACACTGTTTTCCCAAATGCACTCTTAGGGTCCATTTGAGGCGGCAGTGCGGCACTGCATTGCAATTTTTTTTTTTGTTTGGGTAAACTAAGTTTTGGTAGCTTTTTCAAAAAACAGTCACTGAAATCTGTGTTTCCCCATCAGTACCAAATAGGTGTGGTGGCACCCTACTAGCTACGATCTGACTTTTTCAAAAAAAAAAAAATTATAATTGTNTGGACGTTTTTTAGTGAGAAGTGGGTAAACTTCTAAATTTATGGATAAATCTATAATATTTAATATTCTATTATAGAAATAAGAAGGTTGTGTCGTGCGAAGATGGTTCCACCTCTGAAATGTAAGAGTCAGGTAGCGTGCATGTAAATGCCCCAATTTTGACTTGTAATGTAAATATCATGCAATTTTTTATGTATTTATCTATCTAATATTTCATTTTTATATTTTTTTTAATGATACTCAATTCTTTAAATCATTGAAAAAATATTGCTAAAAATTAATTTTTTAATTAAATAAATCTTTTCTGATCTATTTTGATTTGATTGAGCTATTAAAGAGTTCTCCAGGCATATGATTTTTCTTAGCAGAACACAAGCTACTTAACAAACAAAATGCGAGTTGTTTGCAGACAATGAGCTTTTTTGACAGCCCTACCAAGTAATCATACAGCTATCCCTACGACCAACAATCACACATTGCTTTGAGCCATTGTTCTTTACTTCCCTTATTTGGGTTTTATATTTAAATCCACTTTAATCGAATGCAAAAAAATGTAGCCTCATGTGTTTATTTTTAGGCAAATCAAATAATTTTGAAATATTCTAAATATATCATTTTTTTTATTTATATTGCTTTATGTCACCAAATTAAACAGCCTGTTAATAATTAAAGAAAAATATATTATTAATTAATTATTTATTTATTTATTTATTTATAGAAAAGTAATTTCAGTTGAAAATGAGTGAGGCCACTTGTCAACTTATTAGAGAACCATATTTTATGTGGAAGCGTGTGATTCAGAGCAAGCTTCGGCTGGATTTTCAAGCACGTGTTCGGCTCCAATTTAATTTAAATAATTTTAAAATAATAAAATTTAATGTTTTTTTTATCGTTTATAAATTGAGTTTAAAATAGTTCCGCCCATTTATTTTAACAAATAAATTACCTTGGCCATGCCAGAGGTAGAGGAGCCTTTCGCCACGAGCGCATTTTCTATCCGGACTCTTGACGTAGGTCTATGTGCAACATAAGTTATTTATGAGTTATTTTCAAACTATTTCTGAGTTTTTTCAATAATCCTGAAATAACACAGAAATACCCGCGGTCTTTATTTTTGGGTTATTTCGGTATTATTAAAAATAATCCAAAAAATAACTCAGAAATAACTTCGGCCGCACGTAGAGCTACGTCAGGAGTTATCACACAAAAATTTTTGCTTTGCCACACGTGTGTTTACATACAGACCACCTAATTCTTATTTATTTACATATCTAACACCAAAATTATATATTTTACATTAATATCACCCCAATCTCTTATGTCACATAAAAATACAATTTTTCCATATATGTAAAGGTTAATGTTAAAATATAATTCACAGAATAATCTGTACAAATAATATTTTTATAGGGGCATAAATATAATTTTAATTATTTCACCTCTTATTTATTTATAAATAGAAGATCATTTTATGAATTAAATAAAAAAATATATTTTTTATGTATAGATTTATAAGAATGAATTATTGTAATTATAAATATCAAAATAAATCCCATACGTAAATATATAATAATTGAATGATATGGCATATGAATGAATGTACAATTTTCATTAAGATAATTCAATAATTGTGGTCACGTATGTTACAATTATGCCACGCAAATAATATAGTGATGGGACAACACACGTGTGATATACATCATCATAGATTGTCCTCATGCTACCCACTTGAAACATTCTACAAAAATGTCTCCCCAACTCTCCACCTCCCCTAAATCCTTCTCTTTTACTCTTCAATAGACTCACCTTTATATATATAGCATTTTTTTTATTTTAAATTTTTTATAAGGTTAGATGTCATAATATGAACTATTGATATTTATATTATTATTTAAAACTAAAGATTATAGGATGAGAACATAAATATCAATCATAACTTAAATTTTAATTAGGGTGGTCAATCTTATCACTTGAGCAATTGATTGTAATTACA
Source organism: Phalaenopsis hybrid cultivar (assembly GCA_002079205.1). Lineage (NCBI taxonomy): Eukaryota > Viridiplantae > Streptophyta > Magnoliopsida > Asparagales > Orchidaceae > Phalaenopsis > Phalaenopsis hybrid cultivar. Next base: position 79,893 of record JXCR01005937.1, read on the forward strand.
TGGATGGTTAATAGACATAGATATTTGATAGCGCTGATGGGCAAGAGGCGGAGGTGGCTATTTTGGTGATGATCGACAATGATTGACTATAATGATAATTATTTTTTTAAAAAAAAGAGTAACATCATCTAAAAATTTATTATTAATTATTTAAAAGATAATTTAATTTATATTATAATAAAAATTGAAAAAAAATCTCAAACAAGCACTTAGGGTGTGTTTGGGGCAATTACAGTTTTTTGAATAAATAGCTAAGAAGTTGTTGTAGAAAGAACTGTTGTTCAAAAAGTTGTAGCGGCTATTATAATTTTTTTTTTTTTCAAAAAGTCTTTCTACCATCGACCATACCAAGCCAGGTCATGTTGCAAAACACAACATTTTGAAAAAATAGACAAAATATAGTTTAGTCAAACACAAGTGTACAGTGGCATGGATACACAACCACTCTGTTTTCCCAAATGCACTCTTCGGGTCCATTTGGGGCGGCAGTGTGGCATTGCATTACAATTTTCTTTTGTTTGGATAAACTGAGTTTTGGTAGCTTTTTAAAAAAACAGTCGTTGAAATCTACATTCCCCCATCAGTACTAGCTAGGTGTGGTGGCAGCTTTCTAGCTATGATCAAACTTTTTCTAAAAAAAAAATGTAATTGCCAAAGCTGCAACTGCCTCACACAGACCCTTAGTCCTCTTTAATATTTATTAAATAAACAAATCATAATAGAACAAAAAGATGGAAAAATTGAAAAGCACATTCATTAAAGAAGAGTCCATATTTTTATTACTGATTCAATGGAACTATAGTTGGAGCTCTTTGCTTTGAAGTTTGGCTCCAATTTTCAATATCTTTTTTAGGCCCTCATAATTGGGATTCACGATTCTAAGAGTTTATTTAGGAGTAGACACGTGTCAATCGTTTAAAGGTCGTTAAGATTTTCCTTATTATTGGCAAAGATGATCATCATCATGCAAGTTGCAACTACAAAGGCATTATCTTCTTTTAAAAAAAAAATTAGATAGTGCTCTATATATGATATTTAATCTCACACTAATAGAAGCTAACTGATCAAGCTAAATGATTTTTTTTTTAATTTTCATTGTAAACATATGAATATATTTTGAATTTTGATAAATTAAACATTTTCTTAGAAATACTTAGATTTTAATACTTCTTTAAAACTTAAAACATTTTTTTAAAGTATCTTAGTATTGAGTGCTAGAAGATTCGTGGCGATAGAAAGATAATTTAATGTCTCAGCATTGTACTAAAATCCAATACATACATATAATAGAAAAGAGTTAGGAGGAGCCACCAAGATTCTTTACGTGGAAAAACTCTGAAAAGGGAAAAAACCACAGGAGTTTAGTCAAAGTAACACATTATATGATTGTAAGTACATGGGTAAACACTTCTACTGAATTAGAGAATATGGAATTGCAATGCTGATAANTACACAAGCTCTGTTCGTTCGTATTCGATTCGTTTACACCTCTAGTTCCGCCCATTTATTTTAACAAATAAATTACCTTGGCCATGCCAGAGGTTGAGGAGTCTTTTGCCACGGGTGCATTTTCTGTCCAGGCTCGTGACGTAGATCTATGTGCGGCGTAGGTTATTCCTGAGTTATTTTCAGGTTATTTCTGGGTTATTTTTTAATAACCCAGAAATAACCCGCGGTTTTTATTTTTGGGTTATTTCTGGGTTATTTCGTTATTATTAAAAATAATTCAGAAATAACCTGAAAATAACTTCGACCACACGTAGAGCCACGTAAGGAGTCAGGCACACAAAAATTTTTGCTTTGCCACACATGTGCATTTCCATACAGACCACCTAATTCTTATTTATTTACGTATATAACACCTAAATTATATATATTACATTAATATCACCCCAATCTTTTATATCACATAAAAATACAATTTTTCCATATATGTAAAGGTTAATGTTAAAATATAATTCACAGAATAATCTGTACAAATAATATTTTTATAGGGGCATAAATATAATTTTAATTATTGCACATTTTATTTATTTATAAATAGAGGATTATTTTATGAATTACAATTTTAACGGCACATAAAAAAAAATATAATCATTATTATCTTTTTTAAAATAAAGAAAAATGTATTTGTTTATGTATAGATTTATGAGAATGAATTATTATAATTATAAATATCAAAATGAATCCCATACGTAAATATATAATAATTGAATGATATGGCATATGAATGAATGTACAATTTTCATTAAGATAATCCAATAATTGTGGTCACGTATGTTACAATTATGCCACGCAAATAATATAGTGATGGGATACATCATCATAGATTGTCCTCATGCTACCCACTTGAAACATTCTACAAAAATGTCTCCCCAACTCTCCACCTCCCCTAAATCCTTCTCTTTTACTCTTCAATAGACTCACATTTATACATATATATATAACATTTTTTTTATTTTAAATTTTTTATAAGGTTAGATGTCATAATATGAATTATTGATATTTATATTATTATTTAAAACTAAAGATTATAGGATGAGAACATAAATATCAATCATAACTTAAATTTTAATTAGGGTGGTCAATCTTATAAGGTGAGCGATTGATTGTACTTGCATGGATGGTTAATAGACATGGATATTTGGTAGCATTGATGGTCGACAACGAATGACTACTATGATGATAATTATTTTTTTGAAAAGAGTAAAATCATCTAAAAATTTATTATTATTTATTTAAAAGATAATTTAATTTATATTATAATAAAAATTGAAAAAAAAATCTCAAGCATGCATTTAGGGTGTGTTTGGGGCAATTACAGTTTTTTGAATAAATAGCTAAGAACTTGTTGTAGGAAAGAGCTGTTGTTCAAAAAGTTATAGTGACTATTATAATTATTATTATTATTTTCAAAAAGTCTTTTTAGCATCGACTGCACCAAGTCAAGTCATGTTGCAAAACAAAACATTTTGAAAAAAAGCGTACTATGGAATGGATACGCCATCACACTGTTTTCCCAAATGCACTCTTAGGGTCCAATTGGGGCAGCAGTGCGGCACTGCTGCCCCAATTTTTTTTGTTTGGGTAAACTGAGTTTTGGTAGCTTTTTCAAAAAATTGTCACTGAAATCTGTGCTTCCCCATCATTCCTAGCCATGTGCGATAACAGTTTTCTAACCACGGTCAGACTTTTTCAAAAAAAGAAAAATCGTAATTGCCAAAATTGCAACTGCCTCAAATAGACTCTTAGTTATCTTCAATATTAATTAAATAAACAAATGATATTGAAAAGCACATTCATTAGAGAAGAGTCCATATTTTTATTACTGATTCAATGGAACAATAGTTGGAGCTCTTTGCTTTGAAGTTTGGCTCCTATTTTCAATATCTTTTTTAGGCCCTCATAATTGGGATTCACGATTCTAAGAGTTTATTTAGGAGTAGACACGNTCCTTTTTAGGCCCTCATTATTGGGATTCACGATTTTAAGAGTTTATTTAGGAGTAGACACGTGTCAATCGTTTAAAGGTCGTTAAGATTTTCCTTATTATTGGCAAAGATGATCACCATCATGCAAGTTGCAACTACAATGGCATTATCTTCTTAAAAAAAAAAAAATTAGATAGTGTTCTATATGTGATATTTAATATCACACTAATAGAAGCTAACAGAGCAAGTTAAATGATTTTTTTTACCTTGTCACTCTAAACATATGAATATATTTTGAATTTTGATAAATTTAACATTTCTTAGAAATACTTAGATTTTAATACTTCTTTAAAACTTAAAACATTTTTTTAAAGTATCTTAGTATTGAGTGCTAGAAGATTCGTGGCGGTAGAGAGATAATTTAACGTCTCAGCATTGCACTAAAATCCAATACACACATATAATAAAAAAGAGTTAGGAGGAGCCACGAATATTCTTTACGTGGAAAAACTCGGAAAAGGAAAAAAATCACAAGAGTTTAGTCAAAGTAACACATTATATGATTGTAAGTACGTGAGTAAACTCTTCTACTGAATTAGAGAATATGAAATTGCAATACTAATAATTATAGATTTACAATAGTCATCCAGCTTTAATAGCTATAATTGGACTACAACAAATGGTAGTTACTTAAAAAAAAATTTTGTCGGTGGCTGCAATAACATCAATTAGTCATATAGTTCGTAGTTGGAGACTACAATAATGTTAGTTGACAACGTTGCCAACATAGTCGTTGTTGGTAGTTACAGTACCGTCAGCTAGGCAGAGGTGTCATTTTGAGAAGTTGAAGTATTTATTGACCACATAAGCTATAGTTAGTGGTTGCAATAGTGTTAGTTGGTCTGAGATGCCATAATGGGAAATTCAGAAGTAACTAATGTCATAGGTTAAGTTGTAGTTCCAAGAGCATCAATCAGTCACATAGATCGTAGTTGGAAGTTGTAATAGAAACAAGCCACATTGGTCGCATTCGGTCACATAAGTAGTAGTTGGAGGCTACAATAATAGTTTTATAGGTAGGTCGTACTTGGTCACATATGGCGTGGTTGATAGCTATAGTAGTGTTCATTGACATTCTCTTGGGTTTGTTATTTTACGCTAGAGACAACACATATCAGTATACAACATATAGAAAACTTCTGAACTCGAGAGAAAGTCATTATATTCTAAATATGACTATCATAAACAGTTGTTATCGAGAGTTATCATATGATTTTCGATACACCATGCTCAGGATACTACTTTACACCATATTCATTGCACAGTATTCATGATACTAAATTACTTCATATTCGAGATACTTCATTGAGCAACCCGCGTTGATTCTCTTTGATCATAATTTTTTGTTTTTTTTTTTTTGTTTTGGAGGTCTATGATGAGACATGTGACCTTAAGGGATTTTATGGATGACCTATATGTCACTATTGGTTCTTGTCACATCTGAAATCTCAATGAAGGCAATCTAGTTCCTCCTTTTTCAGTGTTATAGTTTTTGAGGTTCTTCTGGATGGGCTTTTTCTGGTGATATGCATATATGACACATACAAGATCGGTATTATGCAGGTTAAAGACAACCAATAACCCTTTTTTAATAAGGTCTGTGGTCTTCTTGTAGTGACTGATTTGTTGGCTTACATGTTGTGTTCTCTGAGTCCTCATAGCTGCATCTTACTTTAATTGATAAATTCTATTATTCATTTTTACTAATGTTACATCTAAATGTATGTGTTTTATCATTTTAAGCATTTAGGAAAGGTGAACTTGAGGATTTCCAGTACCTCCAGAGTATTTTAGTGCTACTGCGAACTACAATGTGTAATGCTTACTTCGTGATAACCACATAACTACGAGAGACAATATTACAGTTGTCCAAGGAGAAAAATAGAAAACTGTGACTTCTTCAGGTGGGCTTAATGATCGAGTGTGAAGATTTTTCCTAGATGACGGCTTATCTCATGACTTACACCAGCTACATTTTAAAAATACTATGATCATATTTTTAATTAATATTTTAATACTTTTTTTTTAAAATTTGATGGTCGTGTTACTCGTTATTTAGTGTGGTGCTATTTATACTTTGTAATGTTCAAACTAGATATTTACTTTCAAGAGTTAAATATGCTCTTATGAATGGTTCTGTTGTAAACAACATTATAGTACCGGGGTATGATGATCATTTGACCAGAAACAACTGCAGCAAAGTTGTTTCAAACTGTAGAAAACAAACAGACAACAAATTTATTTAAAAGTAGCTTCTCCGTAGCAACTTTTTGTCAAAGCTGCTGCAAGCACCTTTTAAATAAGTTGCAGCCGCCCCAAACATACCCTAAATCACGATATTGATGGGTGATTTCACTAGGATACACCATGTGGCGCCATGTCGATTGACAAGTTCATCCTTTTTTGTAATTCTTTTTAAGTTGAATCTAGCTAATATTATTTTTTTAAAATATGTGAATCATACTATCTTAATATTATTTAATTTATGTTGAGATAAAAATAATATAATTTTGTTGATTGCTTTATACATTTCACTCATTTAAAATTAAATTAAATTTTTTGTTTATAATAAATTAATTTTAATTAAAAATTCTAGGAAAAAAATATTTTCTAACGAGTGGCCCTACCTCACTTGTATCATCTATGCCTATTAATTATAATCAATAAATTCCTCATTAATAATATGCAATGTTATAAGTAATTAATTGGCCAAAACAAAAATATTGTTGCTTTCTTGCAAGAAAATATCTACTCTATTACCAAAAAATTAAATCATTGCATAGCCTTAGAATGATTTTGGTCTCTTTAAAGAATAAAAAATATTAACAATAAGTTGATATGATTAAAAGTTTAATTCCATACTTTTCCTTTCAATAAAGCAAATTAATCAATCTCTGTGGGAAATAAAAAAACTATTAAATAAAATTTCAATAAATAAAATTTAAATAATTCTAGTGATCTTTACATTAATTTTAATGATAATATATTTAATGAAATATAACTAAAAATAAAAAATAAAACAAAAAATAAAGTTTTTATAACTTTAATACTAAAGATGACAATTTAAAAAAAAAAATTATAAAATTGACAAACTCATCATCCAATATGACTTACATGGCATGACATGATGACTCCTAGCAAAGTTACTCATCATCATCGNATTAAATAAAGAAAATTAATCAATCTTTGTGGGATATAAAAAAAAAACTATTAAATAAAATTTCAATAAATCAAATTTAAATAATTCTAGTGATCTTTACATTAATTTTAATGATAATATCTTTAATGAAATAAATTTAAAAAATAAAAAATAAACCAAAAAATAGAGTTTTTATAACTTTAACACTAAAGATGACATTTTATAAAAAAAATTATAAAATTAACAAACTCATCATCCAATATGACTTACATGGCATGACATGATGACTCCTAGCAAAGTTACTCATCATCATCGACATGAGAAGTTAGGGTTAGTTTAGGACATCTGCAGTTATTTGAAGAAGCAACTGTGAAGCTGCTAATAAAGAAACTGTTTTTCAAAAAGCTGCAGTAACTATTTAAAAAAATTAAAAATTCAGACCGCAACTTTCTAGCAGCTACCATAAGTAGCCAGATCTGATTGGAAAACACATGTTTCAGCTATAACTTTTTGAGAATACAGACAACACAATTTTGTCAAACAGAAAAATAATTATGGTGCGACACCACATAGCCACACAACTGCCATCTCAAAAACACCCTTAGTATGGTGACCATCATATAAGTCTGCAATTTTATCTATTTTATAAATATTTTTTTCTAAACTATCATTTTTTAATATTCGAATATTAAAATTTTCTTGTTTTAAAATTTCTCCTTTAACTTGTTGCTCAAAACATTTATCCAATTAAATTTTTTTTTCAAATTAAAATTTTCAATTCTTAAATAATTATATAATCTGAAAGCCACATTTTTATGAAAAAATTGCTGAATCACTCAATTCCTCCAATAATCTCACCACGCAATCAGCAAATAATGTAAATGCCATCACTATCTGTGGGCCCCACACCTTCTTCCTCTGCCGTACTCCCAACTATAAAAGCCCCTCAGCCCTCACGGCCATTCGCTCCCACCACAGCCTGACTTCTTCATTAAGCAACCAGATGGCTCCTTTACCCGCTCAACCAAAGCTAGTCCTCCGCCCGCCGCCGGGCAGGCCGGCCTCATTTCATGGATCGCCGGCAACCGCTTCATCCGATCTACCAAAGATTCGTCGGCCGAAGACCCAACCGGATCTCCTCGACTCTATTCGGACGCTTCCGCCGCCGGCGCATCCATCAAAGATTCTTGTGAAAGTGACGGTGCAGAGAAGCTTGGGTCCGGTTCAGGTGATGGCTTCGACGGATTGGACGGTACTTGATTTAATGGCGGCCGTGATTAAGATCTACATCGAAGAAGAAAGACTTCCATTACTATGCTCCACGGATCCATCCGCATTCGGCCTCCACTATTCCCAATTCAGCCTGGAAAGTAAGTCGGAAACCCTAACCCGATCTGTAACTCTGTTCCTCCCTCCCGTTCTTATTGATTAATCAATGAATCGGTTATGTAGGTTTGGATCCTGAGGAGAAGCTGGTGAATTTTGGTTCGAGGAGTTTTTTCCTTTGTCCGAAGCGGAAATCTGATTCCGGGGTCGGAGATCGGCCGGCTGGGGCGGTGCCTTCTTCGCCGTTGGTATGTTGGAAGGAGGTACAGAAGCGGTCCAGGACAGGTATTCCGTGGCTTAGATTCATGGATTGTTTGCTGTAGATTGTTCCGGCAGATGGATGCTTGTGAATTTTTCATTATTGTTCACTGGGGCTTGGAAGGAGGATTGTTTTGGAGAGGTTGCAGGAATTGATATATGGGGATGTAATTGAGAATTTGATTTTATTGTATATATGAATGGTTATTAATGATGATATTTTAGTAGACGGATTTGGCAAGCCATCAATAGCTTGTTTGAGTTTGCCTACAAAAAAATGATTGATGGAATGGATGATCGATTTGATTAAGATATTATAATTTCTTCATTTAAAGTTTACCTAACACGCTTAATCTATTGAAATTAAAAGAAGATATTATTAGTTGTGAGCAGCAGATGGAATTCTCCATCTCAATGACAGCTGACATGTGGTTATCAATGGTGATCGACACATTCATAGGCCAAAATTTATCATCAGATCTTAAATACAGTATTATATGTTATAGTCATATTTAGGATACGGCGTTACCAAGCAAGAGTGATCGTAGTGGGGAGCAAGGGCTGACCGTGGTCGTCGACGACGGCTGATAGACGGTGGTAGATGATTATAAGGGCTGAAAGTTATCGTCAAGTCTTCAATACGGCGTTAAACATTATGATCATATTTGAGATACAATATTACAAGTAGGAGTGGCCGACGATGGCGAGTAGAGACGGTCGATGGGCAGTGGTCGACTGTGGTTGACGACTACTGGGGCTAGATGTTATCATCAGATTTTCAATACGACGTTAAACATTATGATTATATTTGAGATACAATATTACAAGTAGGGTGGCTAACGATGGCGAGTAGAGACGGTCGATGGGCAGTGGTCGACTGTGGTTGACGACTACTGGGGCTAGATGTTATCATCAGATTTTCAAAATGATTTCGACAGGCAATGGTTGATAATGGTCAACGACAATAGATGACAGATGTTATTATTGAGCCTTCAATCCAGAATAGGCTTTGAAATTCCTTCTCTCCAAGTGAAAAAAGGGGTCAATTTATATCATCCAGCGTAGGAGTATTTTGATTTTTTTAGTGAATAAAATTCTAGATGATTCATGCTAAATGATAAAAATTTCTAGATGATTAAAAGAAGATATTATTAGGTGCGAACAACACATGAAATTCTTCATGTGAATGACAACCGACATATGGTTGTCGACGGTTATCAACAACTACATAGGCCAAAATTTATCATCGGATTTTCAATACGGTGCTATACGTTATAGCTATATTTGCGATACGACATTAGCATGCAGGAGTTACTAACAGTGGTGGGGGCGGTTGGCGGTGGTCAACAATGACTGAAACTCGGTGGTTGACAGTTACCGGAGCTGAAAGTTATTGTCAGGTATCCAATATGATGTTATACATATGACCATATTTAAGATACAATATTATAAGTAGGGGTGGCTGGCGATGGAGTGTAGAGGCGACCGACGGGCGATGGTCGACTGTGGTCAACGACTACCGAGGCCGAAAGTTGTCACCAGGTTTCAAATACGACATTATATGTTATAATCGTATTTGCGATAAAACCTTAGAAAACAGAGGTTGTGCGGTCGGTCGTGGTTGATGTTGGCTGACAGGTGATAGTTGACGGTGGTCAACGACTACGGATAGTAAATGTTATTGTTGAGCCTTCAATCCATAATAGACTTTGGAATTCCTTCTCTCCAAATGAAAAAAGAGAGTAAATTTATATCCTCCGGGGTAGGAGTATTTTGACTTTTTAGTGAATAACTTCTCTAAACACCTGATCGGATGACCCACATTATTTTCCCTTGATCTAAGATTTTTTTAAAGAATTGAGGTTGTTCATGATCTCATAATTAAGCGAGCTTGGGCTCGTTGGATTCCTATCATTGAGACGTTCAATTTGACTATAAATATGTCAAATTTAGAGTTCAATTGCCCATTTAATTATTGATTCAACACCTCCAATTATGCTTTAATGACTTGATTTGACTTGATGAAACTCAGAATCAATTTTGGTATCATTGTGCTTGTCTTGTTGAAATTGTATGTTTTACTATAAACTTACTGAAGTTGGGGTTTTGATGATCTTAAATTGAATCTGGAACAAGAGATTCATGCTAGATGATGCACTAGTGTTTCTAATTTATTTACTTGAAGATTAACATACAGACCATTCAATTCTTATGTATTTATGCATCTGACACATAAACTTCAATTTTTATATAAATATATATGCTACCTACCTTATGCATGAAAAACTATACTTGAGTGTGTCGACAGTTGAAACTTTAAGGACCGTCTGGACAACAAAATATGATGGGTTTTTCCAGAAACAATGAGTTTACAAGATGATCCATATGAAGAGTTTTTAAAGTTCAATAAAATGAAGGTAAATAATATCTAACATTTTTTTGTCAAATATTGACTCAAGTAATAGCCTTTTGTTGTTGGGAATTTGCCATTGTTTGTTGATACTATATTTTGGGTGAGTTCTATGGTAGTTGGGTCTTTTAGGAAATATTTTTCATACACTCACATATGATTCTTCAATAGAGGTGTCACTCAATATGAAACTTTTTGTGGTATGTTGTCATTACATAGATGTTGTACCTTCATTTGGCCTTCTGCACATGCCTCCTCATTATTCCATACTAAACCTTGGTTCATCAACCTTCAACACATGCACTAGGGTCATCTTAGCTAATCTCTCTCGAGCACAAGATGTTCACGAACAAAGAATTGTTTTGACAACCCTAGTCACGCAGTCGTAGGATGTTAAGAGTTGGGGTGAGATTTAAATTTTATTATTTATATTAAAACATCATTTAAATATAATATAATATAAATTTTATTTTATTTTTAATTAATAATTCTAATTACTTATAAATATTTAAAGCCTTAAAGTCAATTAAATTATTTAAAAATACTAATCATCAATAATAATAAAATTATATATATATATTATTTAATTATTTCAAGTCAATAAGAGCCAAACACGAACAAANATAATATGCATTATATATATATATATATATAATTTTATTTAATTATTTCGAGTCAATAAGAGCAAAACACGAACAAACAAAGCTCTGTTCTTGTTCGACTTGTTTACTTAGGGAACGAATCAAAACATGAGTTTCTTAACGAGCCAAACAAGAACGGTTAGCAAACAACGAGCCGTTTTGACAGTCCTAGTGTGTTGTGATATTTGGACTATTTTATGATTATTGATTTAGCGAAATGTGACATATATATATGATATGTTGTCTTCCATTACGATATGTTTGTGACCCAAGCACTTTTTACCAAGTCTCAATGACATAAGCAAGACACTCGATACTTGCTCCATCTACGTCATCATGTTACATCTACTAAGTTCGACTCAATAACATTCTTGTACATGGTTTGTTCATTTATAACACTCTAAATACACACACACATGGAGCCTAAACACTCGTGTTAGCCTAACCTATATCAAAGAAAGTTTAGCTAATATAGCCATACCTTAGGTTAATCTATAGCCATTAAAGGATGTCGATCATCATGACCACTCATGGTGAACTTAGTATCGAGCTACCCTAGAGACCTTCCACACAGGGTCGGACTCCTAAAATTATCCTAGCATAATCCTTGGCTCAATTGGTCACTCAGGTTAACTCACGAACTCAAACTAATCTAACTTTGATTTGACTATATTCTCATTTAGTCTGACCTAAATCCAATCGACGATTGCAGGATTCACCCATTTCACTCTAGATTTTAAGACCCATTTAGTCAACGCAAACTCATTAGGTTAGTTTAAACTTGGTCAGCCCCAAGCCCAACATGTTATATTCAATTAATGATGAATGATTCAAGCCCTTTAATTCGACCCTAATTGACCTTATAGTTTCCACCTACATGACCTTATAGTTTTTACATCACGTTAGACCTTATAGTACCAACCTCATTACCATAAGTTAGTACCAACCTCATTACCATAAGTTAACCATAAGTTAAAGCCATCCTCTAATCTTCGATTAATCTTCAAAACACAATCAATCTTAGGCTAATTGATTAGATTCCTAGCTCAATATGTTTATCCCAATTGGTGATCCTAGACCTTGGGCCACTTTCTAGGATCCACCTATATCAACCTAAGTCCACATAATAAAACATAGGTTCAAATTAATTGATTTGGTCAAACCTCAAGTCAATCAGGTTAATTATCCAAGCCTATTGCAATTGAATGGCCCTTCAACTTTATCCAAGGAATTTTACACCAACTCTAGAGAACCAATTAATCATCAAAATTTTAAAACTCATAAAAATTGAATAATTATTAGTAAGAAGAAATGATAATTTTCTAAAATTAATGTGCTTCACTAGTTAAATATTTTATATAACTTAAGCAATATATTTGTAAAATATTTAATAACAATTTTATATTAAAAAANTTATTAGTTGTGAGCAGCAGATGGAATTCTCCATCTCAATGACAGCTGACATGTGGTTATCAATGGTGATCGACACATTCATAGGCCAAAATTTATCATCAGATCTTAANCTATTAGGTGATCTGAATGACAGCTGACATGTGGTTATCAATGGTGATCGACACATTCATAGGCCAAAATTTATCATCAGATCTTAAATACAGTATTATATGTTATAGTCATATTTAGGATACGGCGTTACCAAGCAAGAGTGATCGTAGTGGGGAGCAGGGGCTGACCGTGGTCGTCGACGACGGCTGATAGACGGTGGTAGATGATTATAAGGGCTGAAAGTTATCGTCAAGTCTTCAATACGGCGTTAAACATTATGATCATATTTGAGATACAATATTACAAGTAGGAGTGGCCGACGATGGCGAGTAGAGACGGTCGATGGGCAGTGGTCGACTGTGGTTGACGACTACTGGGGCTAGATGTTATCATCAGATTTTCAATACGACGTTAAACATTATGATTATATTTGAGATACAATATTACAAGTAGGGTGGCTGACGATGGCGAGTAGAGACGGTCGATGGGCAGTGGTCGACTGTGGTTGACGACTACTGGGGCTAGATGTTATCATCAGATTTTCAAAATGATTTCGACAGGCAATGGTTGATAATGGTCAACGACAATAGATGACAGATGTTATTATTGAGCCTTCAATCCAGAATAGGCTTTGAAATTCCTTCTCTCCAAGTGAAAAAGTGGGTCAATTTATATCATCCAGCGTAGGAGTATTTTGATTTTTTTAGTGAATAAAATTCTAGATGANAGTGGGTCAATTTATATCATCCAGCGTAGGAGTATTTTGATTTTTTTAGTGAATAAAATTCTAGATGANTGTTACCAAGCAAGAGTGATCGTAGTGGGGAGCAAGGGCTGCATGTGGTCGTCGACGACGGCTGATAGACGGTGGCAGATGATTATAGGGGCTGAAAGTTATCGTCAGGTCTCCAATACGGCGTTAAACATTATGATCATATTTGAGATACAATATTACAAGTAGGAGTGGCCGACGATGGCGAGTAGAGACGGTCGATGGGCAGTGATCGACTGTGGTTGACGACTACTGGGGCTAGATGTTATCATCAGATTTTCAATACGATGTTAAACATTATGATCATATTTGAGATACAATATTACAAGTAGGGTGGCTGACGATGGCGAATAGAGACGGTCGATGGGCAGTGGTCGACTGTGGTTGACGACTACTGGGGCTAGATGTTATCATTAGATTTTCAAAACGATTTCGACAGACAATGATTGACAATAGTCAACGATTATAAATGACAGATGTTATTATTGAGCCTTCAATCCAGAATAGGCTTTGGAATTCCTTCTCTCCAAGTGAAAAAAGTGGGTCAATTTATATCATTCAGGGTAGGAGTATTTTGATTTTTTAGTGAATAACTTTTTTAAACACCTTTGAATAACCCACATTGTTTTCCCTTGATCTAAGATTTTTTTAAAAAATTTGAGAGTTTTAATGATCTCAAAATTAAGCGAGTTTGGGCTCATTGGATTTCTTTCATTGAAATGCTCAATTTGGGTATAAATATGTCAAATTTGGAGTCATTTGCTCATTCAATTAATTATCTAAAACCTCTAATTGTGCTTTAATGACTTGATCTGGCTTGATGAAACTCAAATTGAACCAATTTTGGTATCATTAGGTTCGTTTTGTCAAGATTGTCTGTTTTACGATAAACTTGCTGAAACTTGGGTCTTAATGATCTTAAATTTGAACTTGGAACTAGAGATTCNCCAGGGTAGGAGTATTTTGATTTTTTAGTGAATAACTTTTTTAAACACCTTTGAATGACCCACATTGTTTTCCCTTCATCTAAGATTTTTTTTAAAGATTTGAGAGTTTTAATGATCTCAAAATTAAGTGAGTTTGGGCTCATTGAATTTCTTTCATTGAAATGCTCAATTTGGGTATAAATATGTCAAATTTGGAGTCATTTGCTCATTCAATTAATTATCTAAAACCTCCAATTGTGCTTTAATGACTTGATCTGGCTTGATGAAACTCAGATTGAACCAATTTTGGTATCATTAGGTTCGTTTTGTCAAGATGGTCTGTTTTACGATAAACTTGCTGAAACTTGGGTCTTAATGATCTTAAATTTGAACTTGGAACTAGAGATTCATGCTAAATGATAAAAATTTCTAGATGATTAAAAGAAGATATTATTAGGTGCGAACAACACATGAAATTCTTCATGTGAATGACGATCGATATCTACATAGGCCAAAATTTATCATTGTATTTTCAATACGGTGTTATACGTTATAGTTATATTTGCGATACGACATTAGCATGCATGAGTCACTAACAGTGGTGGGGGCGGATGGTGGTGGTCAACAATGGCTGAAACTCGGTGGTTGACAGTTACCGGAGCTGAAAGTTATCGNCCAACATCCACATAGGCCAAAATTTATCATCGTATTTTCAATACGGTCTTATACGTTATAGCTATATTTGTGATACGACATTAGCATGCATGAGTCACTAACAGTGATGGGGGCGGATGGTGGTGGTCAACAATGGCTGAAACTCGGTGGTTGACAGTTACCGGAGCTGAAAGTTATCGTCAGGTGTCCAATATGATGTCATACATATGACCATATTTAAGATACAATATTACAAGTAGGGGTGGCTGGCGATGGAGTGTAGAGGCGACCGACGGGCAATGGTTGACTGTGGTCAACGACTGTCGAGGCCGAAAGTTATCACCAGGTTTCAAATACGACGTTATATGTTATGATCGTATTTGCGATAAAACCTTAGAAAACAGAGGTTATGCGGTCGGTCGTGGTTGATGTTGAGTGACAGGTGATGGTTGACGGTGGTCAACAACTACGGATGATAAATGNAAATAGGTTGTGCGGTCGGTCGTGGTTGATGTTGAGTGACAGGTGATGGTTGACGGTGGTCAACAACTACGGATGGTAAATATTATTGTTTAGCCTTCAATCCATAATAGACTTTGGAATTCCTTCTCTCCAAGTGAAAAAAGAGAGTCAATTTATATCCTCCGGGTATAAGTATTTTTGACTTTTTAGTGAATAACTTCTTTACTAGTTAAATATTTTATATAACTTAAGCCAATATATTTGTAAAATATTTAATAACAATTTTATATTAAAAAATTGTAAGAAAATTTGGGTAATTCTTCTATAAAATATTTGCTATTTNTATTAAAAAATTGTAAGAAAATTTTGGTAATTCTTCTATAAAATATTTGCTATTTTATAATATATATTGATTATTCTAAATTTAAATAAAGTTATCCCATGAGAGCTTATGAATATTATTGCTTTAATATTACTAAATTATTAGTGTGATTTGAAATTATAAACTCTCATGGAATACTCTTTACATTATGCATTGAAAAGCTTAATTGAAACATGTTTATGATTTTATTCAATTTTAAACCTTACATTTAAAATCAAATGATCATGGGGATCAAATTTAAATATATTTAACCTTACTTATTTTATGCATGGGAATGCGTTCATGTATTTGAATGTTATAACAAATATAATAATCTTCCCATCACATATGCCACAAAATTCATATGTATATTTACATATCTAATAAGTACCTAAACATTCATATTTAGGTCCATACCATTTAAATTTTTAACATCACATCAAATATATCAACCTCGAAAATAAATAAAAAAAATTTTTTTTTTAATATTTTTATAATTAAAAAAAATTTGAATTTTAATATATTTTAAGCATATTTTATGTAAGTTATTATTTATTTATTTTCGAGTAAATTTAGTACTAAATGTGTGTCCAACACATATTCTCAAACTCATAATATTTGAGCTGACTATTTAATTTATTTAATATTCGGGTTGAATTTTAATCAAGTAATTTCAAATCGGGTCAATTTCAGGTCAAACCTGAACCAACCCAAAAACCCAATTTAACACCCTCATCAAATTACAGAAATAACTATTTTTTTTTTTTCAGAAATTCATGTTATTCAGAGCCATATGAGCAAAAGATGCACAGAAGAAGAGATTGGAAGCAAAAGCAATGAAANCCAATTTAACACCCTCATCAAATTACAGAAATAACTATTAAATTTTTTTTTTCAGAAAATTCATGTTATTCAGAGCCATATGAGCAAAAGATGCACAGAAGAAGAGATTGGAAGCNCAGAAAATTCATGTTATTCAGAGCCATATGAGCAAAAGATGCACAGAAGAAGAGATTGGAAGCAAAAGCAATGAAACCTGATGAAGCAAGCCAACAGGGTTCAGTCTCGCTGCTTCTTCCCAGTAACCCCAGCAACCACCTGCAAGTTTTTTTTTATTTAAAATAAAAAAATAAATAAAATTATTTCCCAATACCATAAAAATGTTTTAATGCATAAAAATATATAGGGGTATTTACATACATATCACAATACTCTTCTGTATTTACATATCTAATACCTAAATTTTCATATTTACACGCATAATACTCAAATTTTTTTTATATCTCATAAAAAATGCCACTATTACTAACTTTTTTTTAAAGCGAAATACACATTTTTATGACGCCAAAGTGTTATAAAAGTGAATATTAAAGTTTAGGCATTAGATATGTAATTAAAAGTTGTGAGGCTTGTATGTAAATCCCAGAAAAATATGTTAAAATATTAGGTACAGACGTGATAGATGCAGATTGATGATATTGGGGTGGTATTCAAATCGACTCCACCCGAAAACCACCCCGATATCACTGATACGCACATGTGGATATCACACATATATTTCATAAATGGATTTTTATTAGCGCGGTTTCAAACTTCAGTTCTATAACTCCAGCAAGTAGATTTAGGGTCGGAACGAGGGGCAAGCACGTAAAAGATACAAAAGAAACGCAGGCTGCGGGGTCGAACCCGCGACCCGCGTTTTACTAAATGATGCAACCGCCGCGATCTAAACATTGCCCCAAACGACCGAGATTCGTAGCCCCCAACCGCACCGCGCAAAAAATCACCGTCCCAAACGGACCTTTAGTTATACATAATTAATTAATAACAGAGAAGGCTAATAATAATAATAAAGGAAATAGAGATCAATACAAAATGTGCATTATAAGAATTTAGTATAAGAAATGTTTTGATTGAATGGGAAACTCACTTCACTGAGTGGCGGTTGTGGCACTTGCTCGGCCGATTCAAAGGAATCCAAGATTGGCCTAACAACAGCAGGGTGATAGGTGTGGATTGATTATATTGGGGTGGTATTCACCTCGACTCCACCCGAAAACCACTCCGATATCACCGATCCGCACATGCGGATATCGCACATATATTTCATAAATGGTGATAGGTGTGGATTGATTATATTGGGGTGGTATTCACCTCGACTCCACCCGAAAACCACCCCGATATCACCGATGCGCACATGCGGATATCGCACATATATTTCATAAATGGATTTTCATTAGCGTTGTTTCAAACTTCGGTTCTATAACTCCAGCAAGTAGATTTAGGGTCGGAACGAGGGGCAAGCACGTAAAAGATACAAAAGAAACGCAGGCTGCGGGGTCGAACCCGCGACCCGCGTTTTACTAAATGATGCAACCGCCGCGATCTAAACATTGCCCCAAACGACCGAGATTCGTAGCCCCCAACCGCACCGCGCAAAAAATCACCATCCCAAATGGACCTTTAGTTATACATAATTAATTAATAACAGAGAAGGCTAATAATAATAATAAAGGAAACAGAGATCAATACAAAATGTGTATTATAAGAATTTAGTATAAAAAATGTTGATTGAATGGGAAACTCACTTCACTGAGTGGTGGCTGTGGCACTTGCTCGGCTGATTCAAAGGAATCCAAGATTGGCCTAACAACAGCAGGGAGGAGCAACCCTATACAATGAAATAGTTAAATATTAGGCGCATTTAGATCACTCAATTCTTATGTATTTACATATCTAACCCCTGAAATTTATTTTTTACATTTTGAACGCCAAACCTTTCATATCAAACAAAAAATATCATTATTTTAACTTTTGACACATTTTCATGTATGGGTAATGTGACATATATGTAAAAATTGAAGTTTATGCATTANCATTATAAGAATTTAGTATAAGAAATGTTTTGATTGAATGGGAAACTCACTTCACTGAGTGGCGGTTGTGGCACTTGCTCGGCCGATTCAAAGGAATCCAAGATTGGCCTAACAACAGCAGGGTGATAGGTGTGGATTGATTATATTGGGGTGGTATTCACCTCGACTCCACCCGAAAACCACTCCGATATCACCGATCCGCACATGCGGATATCGCACATATATTTCATAAATGGTGATAGGTGTGGATTGATTATATTGGGGTGGTATTCACCTCGACTCCACCCGAAAACCACCCCGATATCACCGATGCGCACATGCGGATATCGCACATATATTTCATAAATGGATTTTCATTAGCGTTGTTTCAAACTTCGGTTCTATAACTCCAGCAAGTAGATTTAGGGTCAGAACGAGGGGCAGGCAC
>JXCR01005937.1:111611-152711 GCA_002079205.1 Phalaenopsis hybrid cultivar
GGGGATCTTCTTGATATACCAGAGAACCTCCTCAATGAGGAAGACATCCTAGGTGAGGAATTACATGATTTTGAGATGGCTACCTATCATGTCATGACAATGACTACGCAAACTTAAAGCTCTAATATTGATAATCAAGCCCATGATCCCGTCGAGGTTTATCACCAAAAGCTTGTCGAGGCTCAAGATGGTTGTGCGGTTGATCAAGGGGATCAAAACAATGATAAGACTATCGCTCTCCTGCAAAATTAGAATGCCCTTCTTGCTGCCCAGATAGCAGTGTTGCAGAGTGAGAGGGCAGGATCCGATATAGGTTCGCACCCTATACAGGGCAAAGCACGATCGACCGCTCCTGTTGCACATTATGCAATCACTAGGCATATCCATGCCACTTCTTCCTATGTTGCCCAACATGAGCACATCACACCTCCGACTCGCACCTGCAGTCCCTAGTGGATGCCAAAGTTAAAGGTGCTTTAGCAACTCAGCAAGGCAGGACTATTATGAGGAAGGGTAGACCCTATCCTGAGGCATATAAATACATTGCTTACCTTTCGGGATTTGCCCCCCCTTGCTTTGAAAGATATGACCGAAAAGGCAACTCCAGACATCACATTAGTCAATTTCGAGCACTATTGCAATATTGGCAACAATGTTGTGTTATTGCTCCTCTTTTTTGTGACCAGCTTGTCTGAGTATGCCTTTGAATGGTACACCGATCTGCCTAGTGACACCTTTAGGACATTCTTTGAGTTGAAAGATGCTTTCGTGAAGCACTTTGTTGGTGCACATCCCCAGGTCACCATGAGCAATCTGATGCTAACCCATCAAAAGCTAAACGAGCTCTTGCTAGATTTTGTCATCTGATGACGGAACTTGAGTATGAAGTTCGAGTCTCCTCTTCAAGAGCAGCATGTCATCGCACTTCTGCTGAGAAAGTTGAGAAAAATTAAGTACCCTATCTCTGTCTTATTGAAGATGACTTCAATAAAGACTTTTGAGGTTTTCATAGAGAGAGTGGCTAGCCTGCAAGATACAGCAGACACCTTGGTATTTAAGAACGATGATAAAACCAAAGGTAAAACCTCCTTTCAATGGGTCCTTCGAAGAGAGTGGAATGAATTTGGCTCTAATGACATATGATAGGAAGCTGAATAAGTTTGTCATGTCTGTCGAGCAAAATCACTCGCTTTCCCAGAAGTGAAAACCAAGTCTTTTGAGCATAAGAAGTATAAAGTGCATTCCTTTAGGAATGATTGCCTCAGAAAAATGCTCAAGAATTTGCTCAAGTGGGGTATGCAGCTCCCACCGTCGAAGAGGCCCCAATGAGATGGAGAAGTTCAAGGAGCCCAACTACTGCCCTTACCACTAGCATCTGGGGCATGTGCAAAGATTTTCATCCCTTTAAGGATTGGCTCGAGGCGCGCTACAAAGTCGGGAGAGATAGAGATATCAGAGCAATACTTGGAGAAGCCCCTTGGACGAGGATCAACCAAAGTTCTTGCGGCCACACCGACCATGCCTTCTGTGGATNCGCGATGGATAAAGGTCACAGAGCCATACATTCGTTTGGGACTACAATAAAAAAAGTACAAAACATAAAAAGCTTGATAACAATAAATTAAAATAAAATATTCTTTTGACAAAAAAAATCAATCAACAAAAAATTTTATAATTTATAAAACATATTTTGATAATTAAATGTGATAAAAATAATAAGAAAAGAAAATAAGTCTATTGAGCTGATTCTCTCGATTTTGAGATCTCTTGCTCTTTGCTCGCGCAACACGTTAAATGTGATAAAATCAACAAGAAAAGAAAATAAGTCTGTCGAGTTGATTCTCTCAATTTTAAGGTCTCTTGCTCTTTGCTCGAGTAGCACGACTATCCTTGTCTGCACCAATTCTCCTCACATCCTCGTAGAACTTCACATTCTGCACAAACCTCACAAAATTTCACACATCTTCCTCTCCAATGTCAATCTTTTCACATGNTGTCATAAGGTTTTTCGAAAACGATCATGATAAAAGAAGGGGCATTTACATACATACCACCCAATTTCTATGTATTTACATAGCCAGCACCTAAACTTTGAATTTTACATTGATATTACTGTTAGCATCACTTTTTGATGTCGTAGGTGTGGGGTGTCCACTTGAATGCTACAGGAATGAGTTTTACTCATTTACAATCTCCTGTAATCCAAGATATTCGTTCGGACCTCCTGGTATGTATCTCGAGCAGGAAACCAGGATCGGCATTGATTCAACCCTACCCGGGAGAGCTCACCGTTGGGTGTTAATAGTTATGATATAAGATAAATTTAATACCCATTTTAGTATTTAAAGACTAAACTCCATCTATCCGGAGCAACCCATGGTAAAGGGAGGTCATAGAACGGGGGGTACATTAGGTGCCCAGAGCTCATCACCTAGGCGCCCAAGGAGCTGCAAGGTCCCAACTTTTGGTTCTTTTGACATAATTGATCCACTAAAAGCCAAAATTGAGCTTGAAGAAAGGGGGAAACAATCTCATGAAAGTTCTTAGCCTCCTACTATAATTAGGGACCAAGCACGTGCCTCGTGAAGAGATCATTTTGGGTTAATCATGGGTCAAAGAGCTTGGACCCGTGGAAAGACCTTTCCCTCCATTCCCCTTTGATCCAACCAGCATTTTGAATGGGGGAGAGGACTCATTTGCTGGAGAAAAGGCTGAAGAAAAGTTAGAGGAGGGGAGGCTGAAGAAAAGTTCTTGGAGTGCAGAAGAGCTTGGTGGAGAGTTCTTAGCGCAAGAGACGTATTCATCATCTTCCCTTCTTCTTCAATATTTCCTTTTGGATTTATGTTCCTCTTCCTCCACCTTTTCTCTTTTCTC
This sequence comes from Phalaenopsis hybrid cultivar, assembly GCA_002079205.1. Classification (NCBI taxonomy): domain Eukaryota; kingdom Viridiplantae; phylum Streptophyta; class Magnoliopsida; order Asparagales; family Orchidaceae; genus Phalaenopsis; species Phalaenopsis hybrid cultivar. The sequence goes on from JXCR01005937.1 coordinate 114,486, forward strand.
CATTAATTTGTTGAGGAGAGTGTGAAGAAGTTTGTTGAAGAAGCTTCTTGGGAGGAGAGGCTTAGCATTTCCTTTGGAAAAGGAAAGCTTTGTCCTTACTTTAGGGAGGGACGAAGCTAGCTTCGATGATACGTGGAAGGAGCAAGGATCAAGCAAAAAGAATAGCGCGTCTGAAAACGTCAAGACGGTGAGATCTCTTTAAANAACTAAAAGCCAAAATTGAGCTTGGAGAAAGGGGGAAACAGTCTCATGAAAGTTCTTAGCCTCCTACTATAATTAGGGACCAAGCACGTGCCTCGTGAAGAGATCATTTTGGGTTAATCATGGGTCAAAGAGCTTGGACCCGTGGAAAGACCTTTCCCTCCATTCCCCTTTGATCCAACCAGCATTTTGAATGGGGGAGAGGACTCATTTGCTGGAGAAAAGGCTGAAGAAAAGTTAGAGGAGGGGAGGCTGAAGAAAAGTTCTTGGAGTGNTAGGAGAGGAGGCTGAAGAAGAGTTCTTGGAGTGCAGAAGAGCTTGGTGGAGAGTTCTTAGCGCAAGAGACGTATTCATCTTCTTCCCTTCTTCAATATTTCCTTTTGGATTTATGTTCCTCTTCCTCCACCTTTTCTCTTTTCTCCATTAATTTGTTGAGGAGAGTGTGAAGAAGTTTGTTGAAGAAGCTTCTTGGGAGGAGAGGCTTAGCATTTCCTTTGGAAAAGGAAAGCTTCGTCCTTACTTTGGGGAGGGACAAAGCTAGCTTCGACGATGCGTGGAAGGAGCAAGGATCAAGCAAAAAGAATAGCGCGTCTGAAAACGTCAAGACGGTGAGATCTCTTTAAAACCTTTGTATTTTTCATTCCTAGTGCCCCTTAGGTTTGGATGATATAGTTTTAAGGACTTAGATTATGTGCTAGAAGAAGCCAATAGGTTAGAGAGCCTTTTCGTGAATCAATCCCCTATGAACCCTTGAGCTTTTTACTCAAAACTGTAGCACATTGACCCATGTGCCCCGGAAGCAAGAAGAAGCGGAACTGTGGACATAGAGCTACTCCTGTCGTGGTAGCTCACATCACACCCACCTCTTCTGCAAAGAAGAGGCCGGCTAGACTTTTGAGTCATCTCTCCCTGTTTTCACGGATCTCCCTATTTACGGCAAGTGAGTCTTCTAACAGTGCTTGAGCTGATGTTGGTGTCTCAGTTGTTGTCCCGATTTCTGTTGTCTCGATTCCCTATGTGATTCTACCTGCTCCTAGATTGGGCAAAAGAGCCCAAGGGACCAAGAACAAATTGTTGCGGTCTCAGCAACTTGTTTCGGTTCTGGCCCAAAAGGAATCTCTAATTCCCTTGGCCGAGAATCATTTTGTTGTTTTGATTGGTTGAGAGGATCATGTCCCATTGCTAGAAGGTTTTTTCCTCCTCGAGGTGCAGACCGCTTCAAGCCTGTTGTTCATTGATAAGGCCACCACAAGCATTCATTTGAAGAAAATTGTGCGAGACGCTTCNCCTCAAAACTGTAGCACATTGACCCATGTGCCCCGGAAGTAAGAAGAAGCGAAGTTGTGGACATAGAGCTACTCTTGTTGTGGTAGCTCACATCACACCCACCTCTTCTGCAAAGAAGAGGCCGGCTAGACTTTCGAGTCATCTCTCCCTGTTTTCACGGATCTCCCTATTTACGGCAAGTGAGTCTTCTAACAGTGCTTGAGCTGATGTTGGTGTCTCAGCTGTTGTCCCGACTTCTGTTGCCTCGGTTCCCTATGTGATTCTACCTGCTCCTAGATTGGGCAAAAGAGCCCAAGGGACCAAGAACAAATTGTTGCGGTCTCAGCAACTTGTTCCGGTTCCGGCCCAGAAGGAATCTCTAATTCCCTTGGCCGAGAATCATTTTGTTGTTTTGACTGGTTGAGAGGATCATGTCCCCGTAAGGATTGCTAGAAGGTTTTTTCCTCCTCGAGGTGCAGATCGCTTCAAGCCTGTTGTTCATTGATAAGGCCACCACAAGCATTCATTTGAAGAAAATTGTGCGAGACGCTTCCTTTTTAAGAGGAAAGAGTCTTATTTCTGAGGAGAAGTTCCTCGCCCAGATTTTTGAGATGTCTAAAAAGGGTGATAAGAGAGTTTCTCTGCTTTCCTCACTCTCGAGGCCAGCGTAGCAAGGGACCGGGCTTCGCCTGTCGATCCGTTGCGTGGTCAGGGTATTTACCTTCTGTTGCACAAACCATTGAGCTCGCCAAGGAGTTGCAAGGAACCCTTGGAGTAGCACTTGATTCCGCTGCACCGGACTCTGTTCCTATTTTTACCAAGGGTTCTGTTGTAGCAACTCCGTCCGCACTTATTGTAAGTGGTTCTTTTAAAAGCAATAAAAAAAATATCTTAGCCTAATATTTTTCTTCTTCAAGTAAGAGCACGATTGATGTTTTTTTTGTTTAGCGAGGGAGTTCCAGGGTACACCCCCGTTGACACTCACCTTATTTGTTTCAAAACAAATATTTAAGAAAGGACTATCGTCTTGTCATGTTCAAGAGGCAGTGGGTCTAAAAGGCTCCTTCAACTTTACCTCTTGAATCACAGGCTCTAATATCGGAGAACATTAAGATAATCCCAGAGGGAGTTGCCCTTTTAGTAGATTGTGTCCCAGAACCGCCTTGGGTTGACCCCGAGGTAAAGCCCGAGATTCATCCTGAGGACGACTTATCCGGGGATCTTCTTGATATACCAGAGAACCTCCTCAATGAGGAAGACATCCTAGGTGAGGAATTACATGATTTTGAGATGGCTACCTATCATGTCATGACAATGACTACGCAAACTTAAAGCTCTAATATTGATAATCAAGCCCATGATCCCGTCGAGGTTTATCACCAAAAGCTTGTCGAGGCTCAAGATGGTCGTGCGGTTGATCAAGGGGATCAAAACAATGATAAGACTATCGCTCTCCTGCAAAATTAGAATGCCCTTCTTGCTGCCCAGATAGCAGTGTTGCAGAGTGAGAGGGCAGGATCCGATATAGGTTCGCACCCTATACAGGGCAAAGCACGATCGACCGCTCCTGTTGCACATTATGCAATCACTAGGCATATCCATGCCACTTCTTCCTATGTTGCCCAACATGAGCACATCACACCTCCGACTCGCACCTGCAGTCCCTAGTGGATGCCAAAGTTAAAGGTGCTTTAGCAACTCAGCAAGGCAGGACTATTATGAGGAAGGGTAGACCCTATCCTGAGGCATATAAATACATTGCTTACCTTTCGGGATTTGCCCCCCCTTGCTTTAAAAGATATGACCGAAAAGGCAACTCCAGACATCACATTAATCAATTTCGAGCACTATTGCAATATTGGCAACAATGTTGTGTTATTGCTCCTCTTTTTTGTGACCAGCTTGTCTGAGTATGCCTTTGAATGGTACACCGATCTGCCTAGTGACACCTTTAGGACATTCTTCGAGTTGAAAGATGCTTTCGTGAAGCACTTTGTTGGTGCACATCCCCAGGTCACCATGAGCAATCTGATGCTAACCCAGCAAAAGCTAAACGAGCTCTTGCTAGATTTTGTCATTTGATGACGGAACTTGAGTATGAAGTTCGAGTATCCTCTTCAAGAGCAGCATGTCATCGCACTTCTGCTGAGAAAGTTGAGAAAAATTAAGTGCCCTATCTCTGTCTTATTGAAGATGACTTCAACAAAGACTTTTGAGGTTTTCATAGAGAGAGTGGCTAGCCTACAAGATACAGCAAACACCTTGGTCTTTAAGAACGATGACAAAACCAAAGGTAAAACCTCCTTTCAATGGGTCCTTCGAAGAGAGTGGAATGAATTTGGCTCTAATGACATATGATAGGAAGCTGAATAAGTTTGTCATGTCTGTCGAGCAAAATCACTCGCTTTCCCAGAAGTGAAAACCAAGTCTTTTGAGCATAAGAAATATAAAGTGCATTCCTTTAGGAATGATTGCCTCAGAAAAATGCTCAAGAATTTGCTCAAGCGGGGTATGCAGCTCCCACCGTCAAAGAGGCCCCAATGAGATGGAGAAGTTCAACGAGCCCAACTATTGCCCTTACCACTAGCATCTGGGGCATGTGCAAAGATTTTCATCCCTTTAAGGATTGGCTCGAGGCGCGCTAAGTCGGGAGAGATAGAGATATCAGAGCAGTACTTGGAGAAGCCCCTTGGACGAGGATCAACCAAAGTTCTTGCGGCCACACCGACCATGTCTTCTGTGGATGTTATTGCTGATGTATCTTCTCTTTATTCTGATGTTACTGTAAGCTCAGGCGAAGGTGAAAGAAGATATTTCTGCTTACTTTTCTATGTCTCATATTTTTATGGTTAGTTCTTGTGAGTCAGATGTGGATAATGATAATGATGAGGTAGATGAACAATATTCGTTATCTCCCTCCTTAAGCGGTACATACTGCATTTGTTATGATCTTAGTGATTCATCAAATGATATATGTGAGGTCTTTAGCCACAAAGGCACCAATGAAGAGCCTTCTGCTAAATGTTCCACTAGGGATGATCCTTTGGGGTCCCTTAGTGAGGATATTCAATAAGTTCGCCTGAGATGCGACAAAGTTCTTCCTCCAAGGGTGGCCAAGCCCACACTAAAGGAGAAGGGGAAAGATATCGTGACCCAAAGGTATGATTATGCTGAAGTTCCTAGTAAAGGAACTAAAGATCCTTCCAGTACAGTGGATTGCAATGTGTTGGCACATCTTAAAAGATGTCAACCGCTTTAAGCATCTATGATACGCTCCTTCTTTCCTCCGAGCTTAGGGAGACTTCGGTGAAGTTTCTTTTAGAGCCCGAAGTCTTTCTTGTCTATTATGCTCAAGAGAGGAAGAAGGAAGTTGTTACACCACACGACATAGTAAACGTCACCTTCTCGGATAATGATTTGCTTTTAAGCACTAAGGACCATAACCGCCCTTTGTATGTGACGGTCATGATAAACAGAGCTCTGTTAAACCGCATATTAGTTGATCCCGACGCTTCGGTGAATATTATCAGCGCCCGTACTATGGAGTTGCTCTCCTGAAATACGAGGAGATTGTGTTCAAATAAGATCATGCTTAATGGCTTCAATGAAAAGATTCAAAAGACCTTAGGCTCTATTAGATTACATCTTCAATTCAGAACATTCAATAGTGAAGCCAAGTTTCATGTGACCAATGGAAACACATCCTTCACAGCTTTGCTCGAACATCCATGGATCCATGAGTATAGGATGGTGTCTTCAACTACTTATCAATGTATAAAATACATGCATGAAAGGGAAGAGTTTTCCATCCCCGAGGATATTCAGCCCTTTTCTATCAAGGAGGTAGGAGTATTTGATGATGCTAAGTACTACGTACCCTTTGAGAAGGCATCTCCTTCAACCTCAATTGTCGTGGGAGATCCACAGACCCTCCCAATCCTAATTCTCTGTTAGCTAAAGGCAAGGAGGCAATGAGGCAGGAGAAAAGGTGTCATACCCCTACGACAACAAAGCGAGAGCCTAGGCTCCCCGCTTTGTCATCAGCTAAGGTAAAGATCGGAGCCGTATCAGATTCTGAGACTAATCCAGATGAGGCTTTGCCCATGAGTAGCTCAAGAAACTTGTATGGCCATAACCAAGAGGACTCTGATGAGGAGATGCGTTTTTTTGTTATCAACGATCGTGGTCCCCCGTTTGTCTGAGTTATATTTATCAGAAGAAGTGTAGACTATCGACTCGGTACCACAAGGTCATCGCAGAAGCTTGACGAATGGAAATGCATCCGTAATTGAAGAGTAGAAGAACATTTATGTACCTTTAGACCCAAGTTTAAGGACAAGGGCCTTTTATTTTACAAAGTTGAAAAGTTCATTGTTGGTAAACATTCCAAAGGCATCCCCAGAAAGTTTTTTACTTTCCTATTCCCAACCATAGACAAGACTTTGACCTAACTCTCTCACCTCCCAACTCTAAACCCTAGCCATGCCACCATTGAGATACATACCTGAGCCTTCGCAAGAGGAGATATGGTAAGAGATTCGTCGACTTCGCAATGCATTACGAACTAAAAGATGAAATCCACTGCGAGGTCACCCTCAACAGTGGTCCGAAAGGTCGAAAGGGGTAACTAGAAGATATGAAGATGAAGCAGAAAACAAAATGTCAGTTCTACCAATTTACTATCGCCAATGTTGCGGACTCTAGCTTCTAAAATGATGAAACCGTAGCACCAAGCGAACCCCCTGGCTAATATCCAGTGAAATCAATCAGCAAGTCTGTCACAGCCATAAAATGTTGTAAGTGACACAAATTTGGATATGTTGAAACATAATGCACTATTAGGGGAGTGATCAACTTCACAAGCAGGATGTCATCAAAAAGTTGGGTAAAGACACCACAAGCATTGAAGACAATGAGGACATAAACGAGGAGAACCAGCTTCCAGTTGAGAACAAGGTACACTTAGTTCCAGCTAGTGGAAGAGACTCTAACCAACTTCATTAAAAGTGGCCACTGGAGCTACAAGTCTGAGGAGTCAATATCAGACACAGGGCCCCACATGCAAGGGCAAGATAAATATTATAGATTTATAGACCCCCTCTTGAGTTTCCCCTACGGCGGGAGGTACAACACATCCAAAGATGAGTCATTATGTTCCTAGGGCTGTCAAAAAAGCTCGTTCTTCGCGAACAGTTCGTGTTCGATTCGTCAGAGCGTTCGTGTTCGATTCGTTCGATAAGCAAACGAGACGAACNAATGTGACGGTCATGATAAACAGAACTCCGTTAAACCGCATATTAGTTGATCCCGACGCTTCGGTGAATATTATCAGCGCCTGTACTATGGAGTTGCTCTCCTTAAATACGAGGAGATTGTGCTCAAATAAGATCATGCTTAATGGCTTCAATGAAAAGATTCAAAAGACCCTTAGGCTCTATTAGATTACATCTTCAATTCAGAACATTCAATAGTGAAGCCAAGCTTCATGTGACCAATGGAAACACATCCTTCACAGCTTTGCTCGAACATCCATGGATCCATGAGTCTAGGATGGTGTCTTCAACTACTTATCAATGTATAAAATACATGCATGAAGGGGAAGAGTTTTCCATCCCCGAGGATATTCAGCCCTTTTCTATCAATGAGGTAGGAGTATTTGATGATGCTAAGTACTACGTACCCTTTGAGAAGGCATCTCCTTCAACCTCAATTGTCATGGGAGATCCACGGACCCCTCCCAATCCTAGTTCTCTGTTAGCTAAAGGCAAGGAGGCAATGAGGCAGGAGAAAAGGTGTCATACCCCTACGACAACAAAGCGNATAGGATGGTGTCTTCAACTACTTATCAATGTATAAAATACATGCATGAAAGGGAAGAGTTTTCCATCCCCGAGGATATTCAGCCCTTTTCTATCAAGGAGGTAGGAGTATTTGATGATGCTAAGTACTACGTACCCTTTGAGAAGGCATCTCCTTCAACCTCAATTGTCGTGGGAGATCCACAGACCCTCCCAATCCTAATTCTCTGTTAGCTAAAGGCAAGGAGGCAATGAGGCAGGAGAAAAGGTGTCATACCCCTACGACAACAAAGCGAGAGCCTAGGCTCCCCGCTTTGTCATCAGCTAAGGTAAAGATCGGAGCCGTATCAGATTCTGAGACTAATCCAGATGAGGCTTTGCCCGTGAGTAGCTCAAGAAACTTGTATGGCCATAACCAAGAGGACTCTGATGAGGAGATGCGTTTTTTTGTTATCAACGATCGTGGTCCCCCGTTTGTCTGAGTTATATTTATCAGAAGAAGTGTAGACTATCGACTCGGTACCACAAGGTCATCGCAGAAGCTTGACGAATGGAAATGCATCCGTAATTGAAGAGTAGAAGAACATTTATGTACCTTTAGACCCAAGNATCAGAAGAAGTGTAGACTATCGACCCAGTACCGCAAGGTCATCACAGAAGCTTGACGAATGGAAATGCATCCGTAATTGAAGAGTAGAAGAACATTTATGTACCTTTAGACCCAAGTTTAAGGACAAGGGCCTTTTATTTTACAAAGTTGAAAAGTTCATTGTTGGTAAACATTCCCAAGGCATCCCCAGAAAGTTTTTTACTTTCCTATTCCCAACCATAGACAAGACTTTGACCTAACTCTCTCACCTCCCAACTCTAAACCCTAGCCATGCCACCATTGAGATACATACCTGAGCCTTCGCAAGAGGAGATATGGTAAGAGATTCGTAGACTTCGCAGTGCATTACGAACTGAAAGATGAAATCCACTGGGAGGTCACCCTCAACAGTGGTCCGAAAGGTCGAAAGGGATAACTAGAAGATATGAAGATGAAGCAGGAAACAAAATGTCAGTTGCGGACTCTAGCTTCTAAAGTGATGAAACAGCAGCACCAAGCGAACCCCCTGGCTAATATCCAGTGAAATCAATCAACAAGTCTGTCACAGCCATAAAATGTTGTAAGTGACACAAATTTGGATATGTTGAAACATAATGCACTATTAGNCGACTTCGCAATGCATTACGAACTAAAAGATGAAATCCACTGCGAGGTCACCCTCAACAGTGGTCCGAAAGGTCGAAAGGGGTAACTAGAAGATATGAAGATGAAGCAGAAAACAAAATGTCAGTTCTACCAATTTACTATCGCCAATGTTGCGGACTCTAGCTTCTAAAATGATGAAACCGTAGCACCAAGCGAACCCCCTGGCTAATATCCAGTGAAATCAATCAGCAAGTCTGTCACAGCCATAAAATGTTGTAAGTGACACAAATTTGGATATGTTGAAACATAATGCACAATTAGGGGAGTGAACAACTCCACAAGCAGGATGTCATCAAAAAGTTGGGTAAAGACACCACAAGCACTGAAGAAAATGAGGACATAAACGAGGAGAACCAGCTTCCAGTTGAGAACAAGGTACACTTAGTTCCAGCTAGTGGAAGAGACTCTAACCAACTTCATTAAAAGTGGCCACTAGAGTTACAAGTCTGAGGAGTCAATATCAAACACAGGGCCACACATGCAAGAACAAGATAAATATTATAGATTTATAGACCCCTCCTGAGTTTCCCCTACGGCGGGAGGTCCAACACATCCAAAGATGAGTCATTATGTCCCATGTCTGGACTATTACAGTGAGTTGTTCAGAAATTAGAGTAAATTCAGTGAGACATCCATCAGCAAATTTCCAGATAGGTGGGTTGAATCTCAACTCTGAAATGTGCTCTAGGAGCCCAAGGGGAAAGAAAATTCTTCAATGGGATCCAAGTCCTATCACTTAAGAAGATATCTCTCCTAAGTGGTTGTTAGTGATGGGTGTGCCGCCTGTCATAAATGTCACTCCAAAATTGATTTCTCCTCTCATACCAGTTCCTCAGCTGCACTCAGTCGATTATGAGGAGTGGAAGAAGAAATAGGTTACCCCTGGAATGGCTAGATACTTGAGTCGTAAGAATACTTGTTTACCTACAATTCTAGCTTAGGGTGTGCCGAAAGTGAATGGATACCTATTCTACCAAAATGTGCTATGAAACGACAATGTCTACAAGATCGATCTGCTAGGGGACTACAATGTCTCATCCACGCTCAACATCGTCGACCTAACATAGTACTACGAGAAGCTTGAAGCTTCCACAAATGAAGTCGAAACTCCCCCAACCCCGAGAGACTGACGCAAGGCTTCACCCACGGACGCAAGGTGCGAACATTCCCGCACTGACGCGGGAAGAGGGAAATTCTGCTACTGAACCCGACCAGTCCAATTCAGGGCCGGTCAAAGGTGAACTCGGGCAGAGCGGCGTAGGGCGGGATTTTGATGGGGAGGAAAGTCGCCCTCCCCTCCCCTCCTTCCTTTTCTGCTTCTTCATCATGTAGGGGCTATTTATTTGTTGTTTTCAGATTTTAGGGTTAGTTTTCGTTGTGTGCTGCTTTTAGATTCCTTTGTGGAGTTGTTCTCTCTGTTCTAGAGTTGTATCTTAGGAAGTGGTGGTGCTGATGTATCTTACNAGGGTTATTTATTTGTTGTTTTCATATTTTAGGGTTAGTTTTCGTTGTGTGCTGCTTTTTGATTCCTTTGTGGAGTTGTTCTCTCTGTTCTAGAGTTGTATCTTAGGAAGTGGTGGTGCTGATGTATCTTACTCTGCATACCCCTTCTCCTTCCCTTTCATCAGCCGACAGCCATCCCCCTACCATCCTCGCTAACCTGCGCCTCTTTNCCATACCCCTTCTCCTTCCCTTTCATCAGCCGGCAGCCAACCCCCTACCATCCTCGCTAACCTACGCCTCTTTTCCGCCATTGTCTTGTTGTACAGCCTTTCTATTCCACATTCCAGCACCCTACTCCCCTCCAACCTGCAACTAACCTTACTATCCAACCCTTTCAGCCGCCCCTTGCAGCCTGTCGGGCCNCCATTGTCTTGTTGTCCAGCCTTTCTATTCCACATTCCAGCACTCTACTCCCCTCCAACCTGAAACTAACCTTACTATCCAACCCTTTCAGCCGCCCCTTGCAGCCTGTCGGGCCCTCTCCTGCACTCACCCTTGTTGTCCCAAGCCTCCAGATCCACCGGGTCAATCTCCACTGCCCTTGGGATACACCTTCGAAGTGTTTGTTATCTTTTATTTTTTCGTTGACGAGTCGTCGTTGTAACCGATTTCAATTTCAATAATAATAATTGTGCTAATTTTGTGGTTTGTGTTACCTCCTCCGATATCAATAAGTCAATATATGAATATCGTGTTCCAATTAGTTAAAATTAGACATCGAAATTGTCAAGATAAACGAGGGTAATCGAGCATTGGCGGCGTTGNTTTCGATGTGTTTGTTATCTTTTATTTTTTGTTGATGAGTCGTCGTTGTAACCGAGTTCAATTTCAATAATAATAATTGTGCTAATTTTGTGGTTTGTGCTACCTCCTCCGATATCAATAAGTCAATATATGAATATCATGTTCCAATTAGTTAAAATTAGACATCGAAATTGTCAAGATAAACGAGGGTAATCGAGCATTGGCGGCATTGTTGCCACTCCAACATCGTGGCACAACGCAAAGAAATATTGTGAAGATAAGAGACCAAGTTAGCATAGTGTAAAATAAGTTTCTTCCATGGAAAGAAATATTAGATCTTCATGGTTGAAGTGTAGGACAAATTCTTGTGGCAATTAATAATGATGCTATTGAATTATCCATTATAAGAAAATTAACATTATTTAGCTTCATTTGTATATGCTAAATAAAATATATGGATGGATTTCCAAAGCGAGAACATCAAGGACTAAACAAGCAAATATGATAATATAAAAAAGCCACAAAGTCACACATTCCAATTTTAATCAATTAAAAAAATCTTTGTAGCCAAAAATGACCACTGNGGGCGTTGTTGCCACTCCAACATCGTGGCACAACGCAAAGAAATATTGTGAAGATAAGATACCAAGTTAGCATAGTGTAAAATAAGTTTCTTCCATGGGAAGAAATATTAGATCTTCATGGTTGAAGTGTAGGACAAATTCTTGTGGCAATTAATAATGATGCTATTGAATTATCCATTATAAGAAAATTAACATTATTTAGCTTCATTTGTATATGCTAAATAAAATATATGGATAGATTTCCAAAGCGAGAACATCAAGGACTAAACAAGCAAATATGATAATATAAAAAAAGCCACAAAGTCACACATTCCAATTTTAATCAATTAAAAAAATCTTTGTAGCCAAAAATGACAACTGAAACTTGTGCTTTTTCAAGATACCTATCAGAGTAATCTTGATAGGCTAAATCCTTTGATGAAGCACATATAAAATGTGGCTAGGTTTTGGAAAATCAAAGAAACATGATTGTCCTGGGAGTTGATAATAAATTAACGATTTTGAGCTTACAAGGGCCAGCTAACCACCATTAGACAAGACATAAAAACCGAAGAATATAATCTTAAGCTAAAGAAATGAATTTTTAACAAGCCTAATATAGAGTTTGGCACAACAAAGCCCGTTCAAGGCAAAAACAATATGTTGAAGGTGCTCAATTTGTTACATTATCAATGTGAATGTAAGAAAAAAATATTTTTTCAATTATGGGAGATATGTTTTCAGGAGAACAGATGAAGGACAACACATTCTAGAAACAAAATTAGCCTTTGCATAATTACTAAAAAAACACTTGACTAGAAAACAACCCATACTTGCCAAAGGTGAATTTGCATAGTTTCATTCCAATTTCCGCTTCCCAGTAAATACAATTACTCAGGCTTGTATTCAATGATCCATCATCCTCGTACTTATTATTTGCTATGGTTACACTTCAGCGCTTTGCAAAATGTAATGATTCATTGTGTCTAAGAGTTGATGCAATTCAAAGAAAGTAGGAATGTAGTACCGAAACTAATAAAATGACACAAAAAAAGAATATAAGGGTACACACAACTCCACAGGAAAAATTAAGACAAAAAATAAGCAATCAATGGCCTCGAAAACTTGGTCTGGTCAACGTATCTAGAACAAAGCCCCTATCCAAAAGATCTTAAAAAAGCTATTTTCTTGGAGTATTCAGCTAGAAACCTACCATTTTTTAATCCATATAAATCCTTACACTCCTTAAATCCCCACTATGCCTCTTATTCTATACATCATTTAAATCCTAAATCTCAAAAATATAACAATTTATAAAAATAATTAACCAAATTTAATATCAATCATGCCACATTATTTTCAGAATATAACATCTTCAAGGTTAACTAAATCCAACTTGGATTAAGGGTATGATCGATAAGCTGCCATGGCTATTACATTTTTTTTTTTTTTTTTTTTTTTNCCGCCCTTTGTATGTGACGGTCATGATAAACAGAGCTCTGTTAAACCGCATATTAGTTGATCCCGACGCTTCGGTGAATATTATCAGCGCCCGTACTATGGAGTTGCTCTCCTGAAATACGAGGAGATTGTGTTCAAATAAGATCATGCTTAATGGCTTCAATGAAAAGATTCAAAAGACCTTAGGCTCTATTAGATTACATCTTCAATTCAGAACATTCAATAGTGAAGCCAAGTTTCATGTGACCAATGGAAACACATCCTTCACAGCTTTGCTCGAACATCCATGGATCCATGAGTATAGGATGGNTCGAACACGAACAGACTTTTCAGGAACAATTTCGAACACGAGCCTATTTCAAACGAACCGAACACGAACATGAGCACTGTTCGTTCGTGTTCGGTTCATTTACACCCCTATATGTTCCATGTCTGGACTATTATAGTGAATTGTTCAGATATTATAGTAAATTCAGTGAGACATCCATCAGCAAATTTCCAGACAGGTGGGTTGAATCTCAACTCTGAAATGTGCTCTAGGAGCCCAAGGGGAAAGAAAATTCTTCAATGGGATCCAAGTCCTATCACTTAAGAAGATATCTCTCCTAAGTGGTTGTTAGTGATGGGTGTGCCGCCTGTCATAAATGTCACTCCAAAATTGATTTCTCCTCTCATACCAGTTCCTCAACTGCACTCAGCCGATTATGAGGAGTGGAAGAAGAAATAGGTTACTCCTGGAATGGCTAGATACTTGAGTCGTAAGAATACTTGTTTACCTACAATTCTAGCTTAGGGTGTGCCGAAGGTGAATGGATACCTATTCTACCAAAATGTGCTATGAAACGACAATGCCTACAAGATCGATCTGCTAGGGNGTCAAACAATAACGATTCGAACACGAACGAACGCATCATTGTTCGTGTTTAGTTCATTTAAGTAACCGAATGAAAAAACTTTGTTCATGTTCGTCTCGTTTACTTATCGAACGAATCGAACACAAACTCATTGACGAACCGAACACGAACTGTTCGCGAATAACGAGTTTTTTTGACAGCCCTAGTTAGTACTGAGGATTATATTTGTTTATACCTCATGTAAGTTTTCTTTTAAATATTTGTAAGTTTATATATATTTATAAGTTACAGATAGGTTATTGGAAGGTTACACGGGATATAACACTGATATAACCCCACATCCTTATTTACATATCAGATATATAAAATTTTCATATTAGTATCCATAATACTTAAATTTTTAATATTAGAGAGGGGGTGTTGTTGCTTTAGAATGTGTAATTTTTAATTTGCGAAGTAGAAGTATATTGTAACTTCAAAGTTTGATTTCTAAAATATATTTTGCAGGAGTTATGTGGCATCTATTAATCATTCTATAACTTCTAAAAACTTTTTTTGAGATTTTTAGAGTTGAAGATTCTATGCCAAATATAATAGACATATCCTAAAAATTAAGAATGGTTGGTAGCTATTAGGCCTGTCAAAATGGTTCATTGTTCGTCAGTAACTTGTGTTTGCTCGTGCTCGATTCTTTCTTTAAGCAAAAGAGTCGAACACAAATAATTTTTTTGCACTCGATATATAAAAGAGTCGAACACGAACCAATTTTTTTTTGTTAATATTCAGCTCAAAATAACTATATATATATATATTGTGTGTGTGTGTGTGTGTGTGTGTGTGTAAATGAGTATTATTTTAAAATCATTTAATTGACTACAATGCTACAAAGATTTATAATTAATTAAAGTTTAATAAAATCAATCAACCTAAGCTATACAGTAAGAGATGCTCGACGGTGGACTGTTATGGACAAAGTCAAATGAAATCCACTAAGGATATTTGACCTATCATAAATTGTTAGTTGAAGCTTTACTGAATGTCGGTTGCTTCTGAGGTTACTTTTCTCCTTCCTTACAAGCTATGATTGTCCCATCTCTTAGGTTGTTAGAAGAAGTTGTTGTCTAACTTATGACTTGATGTCACTCAACTACTATGCTTTTACTAAGAATGTTTGACTTTTTTTTATTGTTTAGTCAAAGCACGTCCGCTTGATGACCATAGCCTACAGTGGAAGAAATTAATTGTAATCCACAAGAATGTAATACATGTCTTAGGTTGTATATCTAGAGAAGCTCAACGAAATTAACTTTTGTTAGAATAGAGTTGAAAAGAGAATTTGTTGATATGTAAGGCTAGTACTAAGTTGTACAGTAGAGATGCTTGAGGTTGTTAAACTGTAATGGACAAATCATATGAAATTTACTAAGGATGGTTCGCCATCTGATGTTGTTAGTCGAAGTCTTATCTTGACAACTGTAACCCATAATGTAAGAGGTAGAAGAGAATCCACCGACAATTTTTAAACTATTTGAGGCTATAAGTCGAAGCTTATGTTTGACGATCGTATCCTGTGATGGAAGAGGTTGAATAGAGCACCCCCCCTGCCACCCTAGAATTGATTAAGCCCAGAATGAGGCATTAGAGATGCCCTGTATTTCTCAAGACTAGGGCATAGGTTAAATGGACCATACTCTTTATTGGAAATATGTTTGCACTAGTACTCAAGGCTATGTTTAGAAACTTATTGATTGTTGTTTTTCAAATTCTTGTCCCCAAATAGGAGTGTTTTGNAGTGAATGTAAGAAAAAAATATTTTTTCAATTATGGGAGATATGTTTTTAGGAGAACAGATGAAGGACAACACATTCTAGAAACAAAATTTGCATTTTCATAATTACTAAAAAAACACTTGACTAGAAAACAACCCATACTTGCCAAAGGTGAATTTGCATAGTTTCATTCCACTTTCCGCTTCCCAGTTAATACAATTACTTAGGCTTGTATTCAATGATCCAATCATCCTTGTACTTATTATTTGCTATGGTTACACTTCAGCACTTTGCAAAATGTAATGATTCATTGTGTCTAAGAGTTGATGCAATTCAAAGAAAGTAGGAATGCAGTACCGAAACTAATAAAATGACACAAAAAAAGAATGAAAGGGTACACACAACTCCACAGGAAAAATTAAGACAAAAAATAAGCAATCAACGGCCTCGAAAACTTGGTCTAGTCAACGTATCTAGAACAAAGCCCCTATCCAAAAGAACTTAAAAAAGCTATTTTCTTGGAGGATTCAGCTAGAAACCTACCATTTTTTAATCCATATAAATCCTTACACNTGTCTGCTACGAATGCGCTCCCGAACCCTTTTCAGAAGTTGAGATCCGGTTAGTACTGAGGATTATATTTTTTTATACCTCCTGTAATCTTCATAATATTACATGTAACTAGTAACTTTTCTTTTAAATATTTATAAGTTTATATATATTTGTAAGCTACAGGTAGGTTATTGGGAGGTTACACGGGATATAACACTGATATAACCCCACCTCCTTATTTACATATCAGATATATAAAAATTTCATATTAGTATCCATAATACTTAAATTTTTAATATTAGAGGGGGTGTTGTTGTTTTAGAATGTGTAATTTTTAATTTGCGAAGTAGAAGTATATTGTAACTTCAAAGTTTGATTTCTAAAATATATTTTGCAAGATTATCTGGCATCTATTAATCATTCTATAACTTCTAAAAACTTTTTTTGAGATTTTTAGAGTTTAAGATTCTATATCAATTATAATAGACATATCCTAAAAATTAATAATGGTTGGTAGCTATTAGGCCTGTCAAAATGGTTCATTGTTCGTCAGTAACTTGTGTTTGCTCGTGCTCGATTCTTTCTTTAAGCAAACGAGCCGAACACAAACAATTTTTTTGCACTCGATATATAAAAGAGCGGAACACAAACAATTTTTTTTCGTTAATATTCAGCTCAAAATAACTTTATATATATATGTATGTATGTATGTATATAATGAGTATTATTTTAAAATCATTTAATTGACTACAATGCTACAAAGATTTATAATTAATTAAAGTTTAATAAAATCAATCAACCTAAGCTATACAGTAAGAGATATTCGACGGTGGACTGTTATGGACAAAGTCAAATGAAATCCACTAAAGATCTTTGATCTATCATAAATTGTTAGTTGAAGCTTTACTGAATGTCGGTTGCTTCTGAGGTTACTTTTCTCTTTCCTTACAAGCTATGATTGTCCCATCTCTTAGGTTGTTAGAAGAAGTTGTTGTCTAACTTATGACTTGATGTCACTCAACTACTATGCTTTTACTAAGAATGTTTGACTTTTTTTTATTGTTTAGTCAAAGCACGTCCGCTTGATGACCATAGCCTACAGTGGAAGAAATTAATTGTAATCCACAAAGAATGTAATACATGTCTTAGGTTGTATATCTAGAGAAGCTCAACAAAATTAACTTTTGTTAGAATAGAGTTGAAAAGAGAATTTGTTGATATGTAAAGCTAGTACTAAGTTGTGCAGCAGAGATGCTTGAGGTTGTTAAACAGTAACGGACAAATCATATGAAATTTACTAAGGATGGTTCACCATCTGATGTTGTTAGTCGAAGTCTTATCTTGACAATTGTAACCTATAATGTAGGAGGTAGAAGAGAATCCACCGACAATTTTTAACCTATTTGAGGCTATAAGTCAAAGCTTATGTTTGACGATCGTATCCTGTGATGGAAGAGGTTGAATAGAGCACCCCCTGCCACCCTAGAATTGATTAAGCCCAGAATGAGGCATTAGAGATGCCCTATATTTCTCAAGACTAGGGCATAGGTTAAATGGACCATACTCTTTCTTGGAAATATGTTTGCACTACTACTCAAGGCTATGTTTAGAAACTTATTGATTGTTGTTTTTCAAATTCTTGTCCCCAAATAGGAGTGTTTTGCACATGAGCTTATAAAGCATCTCATGTACCGAACCTTGAAGAGATAATCTTCCTGATCCAGTTGATGAAGAACTTCAGAATGGTGGGGGTGTTGAGGAAGCGTTATTTGTGAAGTTGCCCCCCCCTAGTGAAATGACCACCCCTCCATAACTGTGCTCAGAATGTTAACGTAAGCTACTTTTTGAGACAGTAGTTAAGGTTTTCCCTCAGCTTGGGAAAAGTTTTCATAGATTTTATGTCTAAATAAGATGTAAGAAGATTTCCCCACTACTTGTGCAAGGGATGTTGGAGTGAATGACATTTTTGAGACTGTAGTAAAGGTTGCCACCAACATCAAAGAATGATTCAGAAATTATCATCAAGATGTGCAAAGTATGTTCCTTTGATAGTTGGATGATTTATATCTTTGGGAAATAAAGTAAAGGCTCAAAATCTAAGACTTGATGATTGTGTTGCACGGGACTTTGTTTTCCACAGACGGTGTCAAACTAAAATGTGTTAAAAGGTCCATGGTAGTAGAATGATTATTTACAATCTTAACTTTATATGAAACTTTAACATACACTTAAACAATAAAAAAAAGTAAGAAGAATGAGGCACTTTTGACTTTTTATGTGAAAAACCCTTAAAAGGGAAAACCCTACAGGGCCTAGCCCAGTTAAAATAATTCAATTTATAATTGAGAGTACATAAATCCCTATTTTCATAAATTAAGGAAGATGTTATAATGTTTTACAACAGTAATCATTGATAATAAATAAAATCTGGTTTTAGTGAATGTAGTTCTCAATAATAGCAGACTAAAAGGGTTGTAGTCAATTTCTAGGGAAGTAGTAGTCTGTCATGGATATTGTAGATGATGGTTGTAGCACCAGCTTGTCACATAGATTGTAGTTGAAAGAAATGGTAGTAGTTAGTCATGTTAACTATAGATGGTTGCTTTAGGTGTTTCAGTTGGCCCTAAAGAGGTAGTAAGAAACTATAGAAGTTATGAGCCACAAAGGTTGTAGTTGGTCACATAGGTCATAATGGTGAGCTATGATAACATCGATAAGTCGTAGAGGTAGGATTTAAGAGTTGTATGAGTCGTGGGCTGCGTAGACATAGTTGGTCATAGAGGCAATAACATTGAGCTATAATAACGCCTATAAATCGCAGAGGCTAGAGTTGAGAGATACATGAATTGTGATAACAACCGTAGGTTTTAAAGGCTTGAGGCAAGAACAACGTTAATTGTGATAACATCTATAGGCTGCAGAGGTTGCGGTTAGGAACTACATGAGTTGTGATAATATTCATATGCCGTAGAGGCTATAGTTGGAAGTTGTATGAATTATGATAACATTCATAGGTCATATGCATGAGCTGAGATAGCATCTGTAATTTGTAGAAGCCTAAGTTGGGAGTTGTATGAGCTCAGGTAGCATATGTAGACCACAAAGGCCGTGGTCAGGAGCTAGATGAGCTGAGATAGCATCCATAGACAATTGGCGCTAAAGTTAGGAGAAGTGGAGTTGTGATAGCATTTGTAGACCACAAAGATATGAGTTGGGAGTTGCATGAGTTGTGATAGCATTTGTAGGCCACACAGGTCGACGCTTGGAGCTATACAAGCTAAGATAATGTCTGTAGGCCATAAAAACTGGAGTTTAGAGCTACAAGAGCTATGATAATATTTGAGGGTTGCAAAGGCTGGATTTGGGGACTGCATGAGCTGTGACAACATCCATAGACCACAGAGGTCATATTTGAGAGCTGCAATAACGTTTGTAGGTCACAAGGGCTGGAGTTGGGAGTAGCTTAACTTGTTAGTTATATAGGTTGTAGTTGGTCACATAAGTCATAGTAATGAGCTGCAAAAATGTCCGTAGGCCACATAGGTCAGAGTTTGAAGCTGTTTGAGCTATGGATCACGTAGACTGTGGTTAGTCATGTAGGTTGTGTTGGTGTCCTACAACAATATCCTTAGGCCATAAAGGCTAGATTCGAGAGTTGTGTGAGCTCTGAAACACATATTTCATAGTCAATGGCGGTGAGTTACACTGTATTCAGGGTGTGTAATAATATCTTTGAGGTATGTTGTTGCATTGCCTTCGGGGTGACATTACTATATTGTTTCCAGGGTATGTTCATGCACCATCTTTGTGATTCACTATTACACTTTCTTCGGGATGGCATCACATCACGTTATACTGGATAATGTATTTCTTTGTTGAGAGCTTCATAGTTTCACAACATACACTGGGACTCTATCATGCATGTGATGACTTCACAACTAATTCAACTATAAAAATCATGTGACGAGTGATGGTAGTTAGAAATGGTATATAGTGGTCGACATGTGATCGTCGACAACGGTCAGTGGCTGCAGGAGCAAGAGGAATTTTTTAGTTCTTTTGTGTAGAACTAATGTTGGGCTTTAACTCCTCTAAGCTCTGGTCTTCTTCTANTTTAAGATGTGCAAAGTATGTTCCTTCGATGGTTGGATGATTTATATCTTTGGGAAACAAAGTAGAGGCTCAAAATCTAAGACTTGATGATTGTGTTGCACAGGACTTTGTTTTCCACAGACGGTGTCAAACTAATATGTGTTAAAAGGTCCATGGTAGTAGAATGATTATTTACAATCTTAACTTTATATGAAGCTTTAACATACACTTAAACAATAAAAAAAAGTAAGAAGAATGAGACACTTTTGACTTTTTATGTGAAAAATCCTTAAAAGGGAAAACCTTACACAGCTTAGCCCAGTTAAAATAATTCAATTTATAATTGAGAGTACATAAATCCCTATTTTCCTAAATTAGGGAACATGTTATAATAATGTTTTACAACAGTAATCATTGATAATAAACAAAATCTGGTTTTAGTGAATGTAGTTCTCAATGATAGCAGACTAAAAGGGTTGTAGTCAATTTCTAGGGAAGTAGTAGTCTGTCATGGATATTATAGATGATGGTTGCAGCACCAGCTTGTCACATAGACTGTAGTTGAAAGAAATGGTAGTAGTTAGCCATGTTAACTATAGATGGTTGCTTTAGGTGTTTCAGTTGGCCCCAAAGAGGTAGTAAGAAACTATACAAGTTGTGAGCCACAAAGGTTGTAGTTGGTCACATAGGTCATAATGGTGAGCTATGATAACATCGATAGGCCGTAGAGGTAGGATTTGAGAGCTGTATGAGTCGTGGGTTGCGTAGACATAGTTGGTCATAGAGGCAATAACATTGAGTTATAATAATGCCTATAAATCGCAGAGGCTGGAGTTGAGATATACATGAATTGTGATAACAACTGTAGATCCTAAAGGCTGGAGGCAAGAACAACGTTAATTGTGATAACATCTATAGGCTGCAGAGGTTGCAGTTAGGAACTACATGAATTGTGATAACATTCATATGTCGTAGAGGTTGTAGTTGGAAGTTGTATGAATTATGATAACATTCATAGGTCATATGCATGAGCTGAGATAGCATCTGTAATTTGTAGAAGCCTAAGTTGGGAGTTGTATGAGCTCAGGTAGCATATGTAGACCACAAAGGCCGCAGTTAGGAGCTAGATGAGCTGAGATAGCATCCATAAACAATTGGAGCTAAAGTTGGGAGATGTAGAGTGGTGATAGCATCTGTAGACCACAAAGATATGAGTTGGGAGTTGCATGAGTTGTGATAGCATTGTAGGCCACACAGGTCAACGCTTGGAGCTATACAAGCTAAGATAATGTCTGTCGGCCATAAAAACTAAAGTTTAGAGCTACAAGAGCTATGATAATATTTGAGGGTTGCAAAGGCTGGATTTGGGGACTGCATGAGCTGTGACAACATCCATAGACCACAGAGGTCATATTTGAGAGCTGCAATAACATTTGTAGGTCACAAGGGCTGGAGTTGGGAGTAGCATAACTTGTTAGTTATATAGGTTGTAGTTGGTCACATAAGTCATATTAGTGAGCTGCAAAAATGTCCGTAGGCCACATAGGTCAGAGTTTGAAGCTGTTTGAGCTATGGATCACGTAGACTGTGGTTAGTCATGTAGGTTGTGTTGGTGTCCTACAACAACATCCTTAGGCCATAAAGGCTAGATTCGAGAGCTGCGTGAGCTCCGAAACACATATTTCATAGTCAATGGTGGTGAGTTACACTGTATTCAGGGTGTGTAATAATATCTTTGAGGTATGTTGTTGCATTGTCTTTGGGGTGACATTACTATATTGTATCCAAGGTATGTTCATGCACCATCTTTGGGATTCACTATTACACTTTCTTCGGGGTGGCATCACATCACGTTATACTGGATAATGTATTGCTTTGTCGAGAGCTTCACAGTTTCACAACATACACAGGGACTCTGTCATGCATGTGATGACTTCACAACTAATTTAACTATAAAAATCATGTGACGAGTGATGGTGGTTAGAAATGGTATATAGTGGTCGACAGGTGATCGTCGACAATGGTCAGTGGCTGCAGGAGCAGGAGGAATTTTTTAGTTCTTTTGTGTAGAACTAATGTTGGGCTTTAACTCCTCTAAGCTCTGGTCTTCTTCTAGCTGCAATTCTAGGCCGCCTCTCATGATGGGGGCAAGACTCTATTTATAGAGTCTGAATTACAAATAAGGAAGAAATCCATATCACTTTGATTGGACGGCCCAAAGAGGTTCCCCAATCAGATGATATTGTATGGATATTTAAGAGCCTTAATGATGTCAAAGTTAAGTGATCTTGTGCCCATTGGATTTGTCTCGTCAAGATGCTCTATTAGACTATAAGATTGCCATATTTAGAATTCATTTGACATTCCAATTAGACACTAAAAGCTTCCAAAAGTGTCTTGATTAATTTGAATTATAACATTTTTTTCATCATTGGGTCAGTCTCATTGAGTAAGTCAGTTTGACTATAAGTTTGCTAAAATTAGATTCTAGATTATTTTTAATTAAATTTTGATGCTTCTTGCTCAAAAATAGCATCTAAGATTCTTGCTAACAACTTTGAGATTTGTTTCAGATGATGCAATTTTTTTGATGGTGTGTCACATATTACTCAAAGTTTTGGCATCACATCAAATTTATTTATAACACTAATTTTTAAATGTGAAATACATATTTGCTAACCTCATTTTAGTCAACACATCTTCCTTCCACTATTCTCCTATCTAGACCTAAGACTTCCTTCGTGAATCTCTTACATGGTTAGGCTAAACTTGACTTGAACATTCTGATCCAAGTTAGCCTTGACTTGGTAGGCTTAGGCTTAGCTAGCTTGAGCTTTGGGCTGGCTTAAACGTGCATCAGAAGTGGAATTAAATGTGGGTTTGATTGAAATAAAATTAATTTAAATTTAAACATTATTTAACAAATCTAAATTTAAAACTCAAATTTAAATTAAACTGAAGATTAATTTTAAATGGGCCAAAATTGAACCTNAGAGCGAAGTCAAATGCTCGCTGGAACGGGGCGGCTGGTCGGGGCAAAGTGAGAGGCTCACCGAGCCGGGGCTGCCGGTTGGAGCTAAGTGAAATGCTCGCCAGGCCGAGGCGGCCGGTCAGAGCGAAGTGAAATGCAACATGCATCAAGCAAAAGATGCAATATATAACAAACCAACACGTAGATACCAAACCAGACTCGTGCTAATGACCTCACCTGGGTGACTTAAGGTTTAGACCGTTGGATGTGCGGCACGGCCGCCTCTTGATTTGGTGAGGAAATATTGGGAATTTCTCCCCGGATCTCCGAGGGGAAAACTCTCCACGACATCGCGAAATAGGATAGCTACAAGGCTTTTCCTATTTTTTCGAACTCCTCCAAACTTTGCAAAGCAAGCTAGCTAAAAAGCTTCTCTTGCTTTGCCAAGTTCGACCTCCCAACTTCTCCAAGTAAAGTTGGGGAATCCAAAGCAAGGGGAGTGAGGGACTTCGACCCAACGGGACTTGTGCTAAGGTTCGCAACAAGAAGGGAGACACTCGGCTCTACGGGGGTATTTGGCCACGTACAGGAAGTCCTAACCTAAAGGCTGGCTCTAGTAAATTCAACGACCCATCACGCAAGCACGCCGTCACGCCGACCCACGTCGGCGCACGCACCCCGTGTGGGTGATCGAACCCACACGCCTAGACTCCACTATTCCTAAGGCTGGCTAGGAGGTAGAAAGTCTCACCATCGTGACAGTTGCAGACGCATTTCTTTACTCGCTCGAAGCTCGCCGGCGTCCGATCCATGCTCCAATGTGCCTCATAAAATGTGCACATGACAACAAAAAGACACAGGAGGCCGTGAGGGCAAGAGGTATGCAGAGTATGAAAAATAAATACATTTCGCATATAAAAATATGAACAAAAAGTACCTTTGTGAGAAGGGTTGCTCGACGCCGATGAAAGAGGAAAAGCTTTCCACGGAACGGAAAAGACGTCCACGCCTCTCCAAGGCGATGTACCATCGCTGTTCCTCGACGGTTGGACACTCCGGCAAAGTTACGACCACCGGGGAATGAGAGCCGACGAGGTGGATGAGCTAGCACGCCGGTGACACACAATAAAGATATCAAATATGCAGAGGAGGGCAAAATTTGGGGCTGCACGTGGTAGCAAGGCTGCCTCGTCACAAGCTCCGCGCCGGTGTAGAAGAAGACCGACAGGATGTCGACGGCGAGGTGAAGAGGCCGGAAAGTAGCCGGCCAAAAGGAGGAGAAGCCAAAAAAATGAGGTGGCTGACTGCTGCAAATGAGGCTCGACGACTAAAACTCTCGACAAGGAATGTCCGGCGGGCGCCGCGGCGTTGGGAGTTATGCCGGCGAGACATGCCAACGAGAAGGAGGAGGCTCGGCCGACCTCGAAGAAGGAGGTGAGAAAGCCGGATTTTTACGCAGGAAGGAGCTGAGGTTGGTCGGATCTGTTTGCCGGCGTCAGAGGAGATTGGTGAACGGCATGGATGAGGAGATCCGACGGCTGGGTCGCGCGAGGGAGGAGATCTGCGGTCGGGTCGCGCGAGGGGGAAGATCCGCGGCCGGGTCGCGCGAGGCAGAGGTCGGCTAGAAGGCCGGCAGTGGGCTTGCCGGTGGCGTCGCCGGCCGTTGGGGGAGGAGCTTCTGGCCAAACAGAGCGACTGCGAGACAGGGGACATGCGACGACTAGGGTACTCGAGCCGCATGCGATGGATCGGGAGAGGGGAGGAGAGATAGCGTAGGTTTTAATAATATATATAATATATTATATTATATAATAATAACTATTATTATATTATTATAACTATCGTTCGCATATTCTTTGCCCGTATACGTCTTCGCGGCGAAGTGAACATCCTTCTTGGCTAAAATTGACGTTCCGGACGCGTTGGCACAGTCCGTTTCATCGTACGGGGTCGTTTGGGCCACTTTTTCGACTACCGTGCCCAAAACGATAATTCAGACATTTTAACCCCGCCCACGAAGCCGTAGCGAAGTGGACGTCCTCCGTAAGCGAAATTGACATTCCGGACACACTAGTGGGGTCCGTTTCAACATCCGGGGTCATCTGGACCACTTCGTCAAGCGATCGGCCCAATTCAAACAAAAATCGCGCGTGACGCGCCACATAACATATTTTGCCCCGATCGGACTCGTCCAACGTGCCAGATGCCGATCGGCCTTTCATCTGAGTGAAAGCCATAGCCTAGCAGAATGACCCTNACACCACTATTTTCTATTGGATTCACTTAGTCCAAATGAATTTACTAAACTCAACTTAATGAGTTCCATTTCATTTAGCCGAGAAGCCTCGTTAGCAACCGTAGGTTACCTCCTCCTAGGGGTTCCCGATCTTCCAATGGAGACATTTTATGTCCAAATGAATTTACTAAACTCAACTTAATGAGTTCCATAATTTCATTTAGACCGTGGGAAGACCTCGATTAGCAACCATAGGTTACCTCCTCCAAGGAATTCCTGATCATCCGATATAGACATCTTAATTAGTAGGTTACCTCCTCCGAGGGCTCCCGATCTTCCAATAGAGACGTATTAATTTAGTTAAAGTTGTATTTTTTGGTGATGTTTTTCGTTAGCAAACCGTAGGTTACCTCCTCCGAGGGTTCCCGATCTCCGATCGTTTTAATTTAGTTGAAGTTGTATTTTTAGTGATGTTTGTGATTAAATTTTGAGTTGTACGTTTTAATTTAGTTGAAATTGTATTTTTTTTTTTTTGTGATGTTTGTGATTAAATTTTGAGGCATATTAATTTAGTTGAAGTTGTATTTCGTATGATATTTGTGATTAAATTTTGAGTTGTCTTATATTTTGAAATATTGAACTTAATTTAGTTGAAGTTGTATTTTTGTGATGTTTGTGATTAAATTCTGAGTTGTCTTATAAGTTTAGTTGAAGTTGTATTTTGTATGATGTTTGTGATTAAATTTTGAGTTGTTTTATATTTACCCGTAGGTTACCTCCTCCGAGGGGTTCCCGATCTTCCAATAGAGACGTTTTAATTTAGTTGAATGTTTTGTATGATGTTTGTGATTAAATTTTGAGTTGTTTTATATTTTGAAATGTTGTGGTGAATCTGATGTTTGTGATTAAATTTTGAGTTGTTTTATATTTTGAAATGTTGTGGGGATGATTTAATGATATTTGTAATTAAATTTTGGTTGTCTTATATTCGTGGAAAGCCTCGTTAGCAACCGTAGGTTACCTCCTCTGAGGGTTCCCGATCTTCCAATAGAGATGTTTTATCGTTAGCAACCGTAGGTTACCTCCTCCGAGGGTTCCCGATCTTCCAATAGAGACGTTTTAAACTTGTTAGCAACCGTAGGTTACCTCCTCCGAGGGTTCCCAATCTTCCAATAGAGACATTTTAAGTTAGCAACCGTAGGTTACCTCCTCCGAGGGGTTCCCAATCTTCCGATAGAGACGTTTTTAATTTATTTGTTGTTGTAGTTTTGGTGATGTTTGTGATTAAAATTTGAGTTATTTTATATTTTGAAATGTTGTGAGGTATTTTTGTTTGAAATTTTGTTTTTAGTTTTGGTTTTGNCTCGCGCGCACATACGCACACACCCACACATCACACATAAACATATGCATATATCTACATATGTGCATTGATGCATGCATATGAACTTGTATGTTTGTATGTTAATATGAACATGTGGATGAATAAATAGAAACACACACATATCTAAACTCAAACCCAAACTTTAAACTAATTAAAAATTAAATCAATTCAACTTGAATTCAAGTTTGCAAGTCATAATCTTCTATCAACATGACTAATTCAAATAAAAATTAGTCTCAATTTCTAAAATATCGTATAATTAAAGTGCTTTTGAGATTCATAGTATCTAAATACTCTCTACTTTCTCTTCTTCTGCATCTAAAAAGTACTATTTAATTTGATATATACTAATTGATTTATACTATTGAATCTAAACTTTAAAATTTATAGAGACAGGAGCCATTACTGTAATCCAGAGCATTCTTAAAAAAACATCATATATAAGATAAGTAAATATAAAGATTTATTTCTACTGGGATAAATATTAAATTACACTAAAAAAAACATCAAAATAAATTACATCATACCTAAATATAGTAGGGGAAAATTTTTTTTCTCTCGTAGACACAAATTTAAAATATTTTATTTAGTGATTGAAGGGTTTATAGAGTAATTTGTATATCTTATTAGATAGTATATCATTCTTAATAACATATTTGATCACATAAATAAAATTCTCTAAAATTTATGTGGCGTTACATTTCTTCACCAAACAAGATAATATGACCATTACACTAAAAAGATGCTCATTATTAAAAAGAGTAAATATTGAAAATTGAACTTTAGTTGTTAAATATGTAAATACATTGGAATTAAGTGGGAAGCCTGTAAATCATCCTATATTTTTAATGCCTTAGTTTCTTTAAACTTTATGTACTCATGATAAGCCTTTTCATTGAAGCTTTTAACTTGCATCAATGAAGCTTTAATTTGCACATTCAAAATCATCAATAAGGAAAAAAAATCAAATAAATCATTCTCCAAAAAAGCAATATGTTTCTAAACTTCAAATAATAATTTTAATTACGCCCATTGAACAACCATTAATTAGAAAAATTATTATTCGATGATGTCATCACGTACAAACAAAGGTGGATGGGGAGACTGCATACTATAAATTCATGTGTATCCACTGTTGTCTGTACATATAACATCTGTATGTAATAACGTCTCCTTAATTAGTCTTCAAAAGACAATTCAAACTTACTTTCATTTCAAAAAATAATGAAATAAAAGAATAGGAATCAAATTAGATCAGCTACTAATAAAATTAGCTATAGTTATTGATCCCTAAAAAAATGTAGTTGTGTAAAATTTATAAAGTTGACTTCTCTTTACAACGGTGTCAAAATCTTGATGTGGTATTTTATGAATAATAATATTAAACACTTAATGTTAGGATTCTATGCAAGAATACATATCTTTATCAAGTAATATAAGACTTTCTATTTAAGTCTCAAATATCAATCTCACGAGGAAGTTTTAAATTTGAAATGATAAATTAACTAGAAAATTCATAGAAATAAAATAAAATTACTGTCACTAATTTCGAATGTCTAGGATACTATCACAACTAAATTATTAACTACTAGCAAAATTCAAAAGCAAAGTTTAAAACAGTAACTACTAAACTATATTTATGTGATGCAGTTTCTAATATGAAAAAGTATCTTTCCCACTATAATAAGTTTTTAGTGAAATGAGATGAGATAAATTGTTTAAATATGTATTATGCCAAATATGAGCAATTTTAATACTCTACCCTGATTTAGTGTTATAGAAAATCATTGGCTAATCTCAGGTTTAGTTCCTAAATCTGTGGCTAGGCTAGGAGGATACTGGCTCCCACTCCATAACTTCCACTTCCCTTCCCCTGAAGGCTGACTCTTCACTTTAGTTCTTAAACACTAGGATTGAATTGAGGATTTTAATTTATCACCATAGAAATCTCCAATTCTACACCCTACAAAGTATATTTTCCTATTTATTTACACTTAATTCTATGAACAAAATACTCTTTCATGGACTTAAATGTGATTCTCACTCTGTTGTAGAACTCATAATCCATTTCCTGGATCATATATTTCAGAACATATTTTAACAATTCAATTGGTCAAATCGAATAGTAAATTAAGAGCAGAGTTGAAAAACCATCACAATTTATTTTATATTTTAACATTGGCACATCCAGATTATCTCTTCATTTCACCATATCTCACAGTAGAGAGATAAAAGAAACTACTTAGACTTCATCAGAAAGATACAACAAAACACAATTTTCCTATATAAAAAAAAGTTCATACAAAAATAATAAACAAACAACACTTATCTGAAACTCTTTCTCAAAGCAAATCTTTGTAGCCTCTCCTAAGAAATGTAGAAAGAAAAATCTCTCAATTCTCTCCCTCTTCAACACTCTTAGAGAAGAATTCACACTTAAAATCACCACTAAAACTTGTCGGCACTATTTTTGGTGTGGGGTTTGCCCGTAAGAAGCTGTCGGTCATCGAAATTGAAATCTCGNTGGCCGGCCAGCCTAGTGGCAAAAAAAGCCCAAAATCAAGAGCAACTCCCATGGTACCTCACCCAAATTAAACTTAGAGGCTAGCTCGTCCAAATCAAATTGAAGAGCTCCTCTGCCCTCAGCCTAAGCACCACAATGCGCCCAAACTTATGCCTTAAGAGCCACCCCATGGCCATTTTTATAAAAACTCACCTCCCACGGCAATGGGAGACACATTAAAATTTTCTTAGAGAAGCCTCTCCAAACTTCACATAAAGCTTCCCTAAGATCCCCTCAGTGCATTCCAACCATTTTCCCTCGCCCATTCCCATTATCGGAGCTCAATTTTGAGCTTGAAACCTTGTCGAAAATCAGGATAGAACTCAATACACCTCCACAGTCCACCAAACTTTGATTGCTTGTGCCCACACCTTCACAACAGCAAGAGAAGACAAAGCCCCATCAAATTACCCTCTGAAATAGCCTNGGACAACAAAAAATTCGTAAATGATCAAAATTAACCTGTCCATACCTCTTTTGTGACCTTGCCACCCAACGATGCCGAGGTGATCTATTGATGAGATAACATGTCATATTCACAACCTCTGCCCAGAAACTCTTAGGAAGCCCTGCATTCAGTCTCAAGCATCTTGCCCTTTCAGTTAAAGACATGTTCATCCTTTCTGCCACACCATTCTGTTATGGTGTCTTACGCACTGAAAAATGCCTCTGAATCCCATTCCTCATAGAACTTCTGAAACTGCAAATTTGTGTGCTCCGTGCCATTATCAGATCTCAAATACTTGATCTTTCTGTCAGTTTGGTTCTCCACCTCAGCTTTCCACAACTTAAATTTAGAGAAGACTTTAGATTTCTATTTCAAGAAATATACCCAAACTTTCCTGGAGAAATCATCAATAAAGGTAACAATAATCCCTCCATTTTTATGTTTTTCAGTCATAAAACTAACTCTAATCTGTTTTTCAAGAACACAGAACTTACAAAGATTGAGCTTGCAGCTTTTAACACCATGCAACAGATTTTTTCTATACAGTTCTGTCATCCTACGTTTACTGAGATGACTCAGACACATATGTCATACCTTTGTACTTTCATCATCTGACTCCACAGAATGAACTCCACCTACAACTATACTCCCCAACATTTTGTAGATATTACCTGCAGTTAATTTTCCTTTCATCACAGTCAGTGCACCCTTAGCAATTATGATGGTTTCCCTATCCTCATCTGTCTTATGAATGAAACCATTTCTATGTAAAGTGCCCGAGGAAATTAAATTCTTCTTTAGATCTGGAATATGTCTGACATCACATAATGTTCTAGTTGTGTCATCGTACATCTTAATTTCGCTTCTCCAATACCAATAATATTGCAGCATCTATCATCACCTAGATAAACTGAGTCAGAATTAGTTGACATGTGTGAAGTAAACCACTCCTTGTTAAGTCTTATGTGATAAGAACATCCTGAATCAAGAATCCATGCATCCGTGAACTGAGTTGATGAAACTGAAAGCATATCGCCAACACTGCAATCTGATTTGTCACTCTGCACCACATTTACATACTTCGATGATCCATCACCTTTCTCCTTAGTCTGCTTCTTGAGTTTCGGACAATCTCTCTTCATATGACATGATTTCTTGCAATTATAGCAATGAATTTTCTTTTTGCCTTTGGACTTGGATCTGGAATTTTGCCTTCTAGAACTCTCTTTCTCTTTCTTCCTTCTACGATCTTGATTACCCTTCACATATAAACTGTCTCCATGAGAGCTTTCCCCTACATTCTGCTTCTGCTGGTTGTGAGCCAACAATGATGCAGTAATCTCATCAACTTTGATAGTTTCTTTCTCATATGTAAGAGTAGTCACCGGGTGTTCATAGGAAAAAGACAATGAACACAATAAAATCATCGCTCGATCTTTATCCTCAATATTCACATCAAGCTGTAACAGACCTGTGATTATTTGATTGAAGCCATTAACATGCTACGCCATATCAGAACCTTCCTGCATCTTCAGCCCATACAACTTTTGCTTCAAACACAATTTATTCATTACAGATTTAGCCAGAAAATGAGTTATCAATTTCTTCTATACCCCCTATGGAGATTTCAGATTCATTACGTGATACATAGCCTCATCTGTCAGACATAGACGTATAATTGCTGCCGCTTTTTGTTGCAATTCTTGTCAATCTTTATCCTCCATGGAATCTGGTTTTGTTGCCCGCAAAGCCTTCATGATTATGTGTTGCGCCAACAAATATTTACCTTTGTTTGCCACAATTCAAAGTTATCATTTCCATCGAACTTCACCTCAAATTTTGCACCAGATAAAGCCATTTGAAATTACTCTTGCATCGAACTTTTCCTGAAAAATTACTTCAAAATACTTCGCCTATTCCTTGCCTTTTCAGCGTCCTTGGAATAGCACCGTGTGCTCCACGAAGTATCTCCAGCAAAGGAATAAAATCAGAGGAATATTTTGTGGCCTCCATAAAAGAAAAATAACCTCCAACAAAGAAATAATCAGACCTCAGAAGGAAATAAATCTACCACGAATTCCTGCGTGAAATTTGCGGTCAGCTAACAGAGGAAACAAATTCAGCGACAGATCTCTCTCCGTCTCCCTCCTCCTACAAAATAAATTAGGAAATAGCATTCCTTTCAAAAATCGCCTCAAAAGGTAATTCCTCCAATTTTTCCTTCCCGCAGCCGTCTCTTCCCACAGAGAAAAGGAAATTGAAGATTCTTTTTGATATTTAAGAAATCGCGTCCAACAGAGATCACGTCCAATAGAGAATTTGGAAGCCTGGAGTCGGACCTTCCTCTTCAGGTCATGCGAGAGGAAGCCTTGAACCGCCGCAGCACAACAGCCACGATTCACCACCGAAATATTTTCCTGCGCCGAAATCCTCATTCCGCTGAACTCCTCTGCGCCGAACCGTCCGAAGCTTCATGCAGAACCGATCACGGAAAAAAAAAAACTGCACCTTCTTCTTATTTGAACTTTGAACTGCGCCAAATTGAACGCCTAGCTACCGAATTCCTCCGTCAAAATCTTCTTTGTTTCTGCGCCGCCAAAATTTTTTCTTCCTGCCCTTGAACCAGACTCTGATACCACTTGTTGAGAAATTAGATTGAAGAAAAACAGGAATCAACACAAATTCAGAAGAGCACACAGAGATTTAACGAGGTTCGGTAAAGATGCTTACGTCTTCACGAGCAGAGCGGCGAGTTCCTTTCAATTTTTAGAAAAGAGATTCCAAAAATCAGGGATACCTCCTAGTGTTACAAACAGACCTATTTATAATCTCAGGAGTAAACCTTAAGTACAATATGTAATTACAACAGTGTTGCCCTCACACCCCCAAACCACATAACGTTACTTCCCGATTTGGACAGATTCTTCTGCTCCGCTTTGTTCCAGCATTTGTCCCTATATGATATATAAGTCATACCATAACACTTCTCANATTTCATCCTTATCTGCGATATAATTGATATTGTCCATCATCCTCTGCAATAATTTATTTTGAGTTTCAGTAGAATCACCTCTAGAAGTATAAGCTCACGAGATAGATGGTCTAGATGTAGATGCAGTAGACGTTGTCATTCTATAACTCCTTAAAAATCCTCCTCTCCAACCAAAAATAGAATTTTCTCCAAATATGACTTCACATTAATGCTTGTAATTGGCTTCAGAGGCAACAGTACTTCCTCTCGGCTATCATACCTCACTTCAGCCTACTCACATAAAGGAACGATCAAGGAAGCAAATTTCAAACACGCAGTAGTAGCAAAAGTGGAAGAACTGATGATAGTATGATAGATCAAAGCTCCAATATTGATGAGCTTGCCTTTCTGAATACAATAGTTCAAAGTTTCTCTCTCTCTGGTAACTTCACTAAGATGATTTGTTGGTAATAGACGAGCTGAGATAAAATAGTGCCACACCTTTAAAGGTGCACTTAACTTCAAGGTGGAAAAATTTACTCTTCTCTCATTTGTGATTTTCCAGAGCCTTCTTCCAACAGTCAAATAGGAAATAATCTCGTCTAGCTCTGTCTCAGTAGGACTATAATTCACATAAAAACACTAAGTATCAGGTGGTAGATGGTAAAACATATTGATTACCTCCGATTAAAAAGTATCAATTTTCCTCTAACCATGATTTGCTCATCTTCAGCCTCGAGTAGGTTTGCATAAAACTCCCTAACTACATAAATAACAGCCACAAAAGGAAAACAGCAGAATCATTCTCATTGTCAGCGAACAATCAGATCCACCTAGATTCTTGAAACAATGCTCCTGGATAAGTTTTCATGATTGTAGAGCATCACTATACCTATCTTGAGCTTTCGAACTCACATACTTGCTCGAATCAAAGGGGCTTTTTCCCTTACTCCTCTTCATTCTTGGTGACATTCTACAAAATTCATAAAATTCCACAATAACTTCAAAAATGTAGTCTAATCTACTAAACTTAACGTTTTATAAGCATAAACTACACTTTCTATGCAATTTTTATAGATTTTTCCTCATTTTTCACCATGAATTATGATTTTCAGATTTCTCCAAATGTATTCAAAATACATGGTGAAAAACCAAAATTTTTACATATAAGTGAAGCTCTTACCTCAAGAAATCCAAATCTAGCAAATTTTGCTCAATTCCACCAAGAAATCTCCACANCTATAAACCAATCGCTTTCTGGGAGGCAACCCATACATATGTGTTTATGTATTACTACTTTATTTGATAAGTGTCTTATATTTTAGTAGATAATAATCCTACACAATTGCATTTATTATAAATTAAGTTAAATATTGGTATTGGAGGAAAATTTGGAATTAAATTGAATGAAAAATAAAAGTCGCAAATTTTGGCCACTAGCGCCGACGGTGCCAGAATGGGTGTTGACGGCGCCTAAGAAAATGAACTTCAGCACCGGTAGAGCCAATCCGGAGTGCCGATGGCGCCAAAAGCATTTTGATGGTTTAGATGACTTTTTACAGACTTTGGCGGGATTTTGCTCAATAATAATCATCGGGAGGTGTTTAAAAAGTCCTAAAAATATCGTTACACACCTAGAAACTTCCTATTTTTAAATTCCATTGTTTCCGATTCCAGAAGTACTTTAAGGTATGGAGTTTTCAATAAAATAAATTTTATTAGTTTCGACACGCAGAGATTATACAACAAAGTTATTACGAATAAGAGATTGATCAAGAAAAGAGGTTTTGTTAATCATGGATTGATCAATCCAAGTGCTCTGGTTGATAAGATCATTCTGCAAAGGCGATGAGAAGTTTTGTGTTACACTATCGCTGCAGTTGTTGTACCTATAGTAAATGTGTTTTATGTAAATTTACATGGAGTTACCCAAGGAGTTTTCTTCGTTCGAGGTAAGGTTGTACCATTTACTCCTTTGAGGATTAATAAATTGTATATGATAAAAAAATGTTCCAATCTGACATTATACAAATTTTATCTCTACATGAGATTTGATGCATGATTTTTATAATTTTCTGACTGATGAAAGTAATATGTGAGAGGTACAAGACAAGGGATATATTAGTTTCCCTGCTTCATCACTTAATCCAATTTTGAAATAGTGGCATTTCTTTATTTCTGCAAAATTACTCCCTACTATGAAGGTTAATAGAGTAACCAAAGAAAGTGTTATTTTAAACTACTATATTCAAATGGATAACCCATTGATATAGAATCAATCATATTTAAATATGTTATGGGTATCAGTATGAATAGACCAATTTATGGAGTTGGACATCCTTCTATAATTTTTCTGATTTGCAGTCAATCTCAAGTGCCATATGAAAATTGGGAAATGTTTTATTACCTTGGGAGCTCATAATCCCTGTTGATGATAATTATGTTGGAAATAGGAATGAAGCATTAGATGCTATTATAGATCATTCTTCACATGCTTCAACTCCATTAATACCACCAATAGTTGAAACGCTTGCTTTGGAGAAGAAATTGAAGAAAATTGAAAGGAAACTTCAGAGTATTATGAATGATCTGGGAGATCTTAAGCACCTTTTTGATCACCTAGATTGGAGAATGAAAGAAAATTTTTATCATACTGAAACTTTTGAAGCAGGATTAGTTTGGATGTTCAAAGAAAATGGGTGGATCGAAGAAAATTCGACAGATAAATTCCCGTAGCGATCTTTCTACAACCTATATGTTCATTACCAGTCCATTGGAGATATTAGAGGAGGAGAAAGCACTGAAGAAAAGGCAGAATAATTGAAGACTTTGGATTCTCTATTTGTTTAAGAATATTTATGTACTTAATGTGATTGTGTGGATTTGATTTGGTTTGGTTTGTTTTGCTTTAGAATTCTAAACTTTGATTATGTGTATAGTTTTGTGTCAGCGTTTAGTGTTGTGTCCTGATTTTGATGTTGATTTATAATTTAGTTTGCTTAGTATGTGTGGATGTGTGATTAGAAAAATGTGTTTGTAAAAATTGTATTTTCATATATAATAGTTAGTTTGTTATTGTTTGTGACAATGATTGTGTGTGTAATGTTTATTTGTGAATTATTGTTAGATAAAAATTTGTGTTTAAAATATTAAAAAACTTTGGAGTAAATTGAAAGGAAATTGAAAATTTGAAAAATCAAAACATGAAATTTTTGGGCCTTCAACGCCGATGGCGCTGGAATCGGCGCTGACGGCGCCCTCAGTCCGAAAGCAGTTTTTAGCCCTTAAAAATTTGTGATTTTTACTAAAGCCACCATTTTTACTCTTAAGTCACCTTCAACCATCAGTTTGCACACCTAGGGCTTGATTTTGGGCGGATTTGAGGCTATTTAGAGGTAAAGGAATTTTGGATTTCATCTTCTTTAGGTAAGAGCTACACTTTAAACTAAAAAATTTTTATTTTCACCAAGGATTTAGCTCACATTGCATAGATCCAAAAATTTTAGAGTTTTTTGAGAAGTTTTGAGAAAATCCTTTGGTGAAGAACTCTTATTTAGTGGATTTACGTTTAAAACATTTTACATTTTGCTTTTTGGAATTTTAGAATTTTTCGAATTTTTATCAAATTTCTCTTAGATTTCCTATGGCACCTAGAGCAAGCAAAAGAAAAATAGAATATGAAGAGCAAAATTTTGTTAGCTTTAAAGCTAGTGCTCGATTTCATAGTCTTCGTGAAAATAAAAAAGTGATTATGGATTATGGTTTCAAAAATCTGGGAGGAGAAGTTGAACGATTAATTATCGCTTGGCAGTGGGAAAATTTCTGTAGTTTACTGCTGACGCGATAATTGGAGTTATTATGAAATTTATGCCAATTTTCCGGAGGTTTCTGATGATTTTTGTTTTTGTTCGTGGAAAAAGGGTGGAGTTTACTCCAAGAAAAATAAATTAGTTTTATCAATTAGAGGATGTTTATGGATGCCGGTATAATTCATTTTCTGCTACAAATGAGGCCTTAGATGAGTTTATTTCTTTTCTGACTAGTGAGAAAGAGATTTGGAAAGTAAAGAATGGAGTTAAAGTCAACTTTCCTCTTTCTATGCTAAATGTAGTATCTAAGGCATGGCATTATTTTATTTTTGGGAGAATGATTCCAACAAATCATCATAGTGAGGTGACCAAGAATAGATCCATCCTAAACTTCTGCATTTAGCAAGTGATGGATAAAAATGTAGGCTCTATTATTTATATGAACACTCAATCTACTGCTCTGGGAGGAACCACTGGTGGATTGGCACACCCTGCTCTTATTTACGCACTTTGTGAGAAGGCAGGAGTTGATTTCAGACTAGATGAGGAGAGGATTGAGCCTCAAAGACCTACTGGGCCTGTAAACATTAAGACTTATGAGTCCCATGTTGATTGGAGATATGGAAGTAAGGCCAGGGATATTTCTTTCACCCTTTATTTTTAAGTTTTTCATGCTAAATCTTTTCAAAATTTAAGTTTGGGGGGAAAAAAAATTACTTTTAAAAAGAAGGAACTTAATTTTATTTGTCCTCACTTAACTATATTTTTAAAAATTTAAATTTAATATGACCTTTTGTATTAGGGGTTAACTTTAGATAACTATATTTATGTTTCTAAATATATAGAAAATTTAAGTAAAAATTTTTCAATAATAAAGGTTAATTCTAGAGACTAACATATTTGGTAAAAAAGGATAAGACTATGTTTTTCTATTTTAAGTAATGAAATTTGTATTTTTGAAGTATTAANGAACAGGAAAGATAGATTGATCCACTTTTACTAGGATATCTTCTATAACTCCTTTAGGGTAAATTATCGAACGATCTGCTAACTGTAGAGTTACAGTAGTGGGGATTATTTCTCCTAATCCCAATCTTTTAAATATTGATAGTAGCATAAGGTTAATGCTTGCACCTAAATCACATAAAGCTTTCTCATAAAATATGTCTTCTATCGCACATGGAATTGTAAAGCTACCAAGATCTTTAAGCTTTTCAAAAAGCTTCTTCTGAATAATTGCACTGCACTCTTCACTAAGTGAAATAGTCTCATTATCTTAAAACTTCCTTTTCCTGTTGAGAATATCCTTCATAAACTTTACATAGCTTGACATTTGCTCTAAGGCTTCAGCAAATGGAATATTAATTGTAAGCTTCTTAAAAATTTCCAGAAATTTTGAAAATTGCTTATCTAACTTTTGTTGATGAAGTCTTTGAGGAAATGGAGGTGGTGGTTTTTCTATGTTAACTTTAAGTGGAGAAATAGGTCTTTCATAATCTTTTGGAGCGTCCTCTTTTGATTCTTCAATTTCTTCTCTCTCTACTTCAGTTTCTTTTTTAGTATTACTAGGAAGTATTGCTTGGGATCTATTATTTGATGAATTTGTGATCTGCCTAAGTTGATTTTCAAAATTTCTAATTGTAACTCCTTAACGTTATAATTAATTTCCCATTTGTAACACGACTTCTTCTATAGATAACTTCTTCTNGAATTGAGGTTTGCTTAAAATAATAATGTTTTGATTTTTAAAAATTATAAAATTATTTCCTAAGACTACTCTTGCTCA
>JXCR01005937.1:166317-177755 GCA_002079205.1 Phalaenopsis hybrid cultivar
AAATCATCTTATAGATCTCAATGTCATAATAAAATAGTCAAGGAATTGAAATTTCAATGACATTTTTAAGAATGATGATGATATCCACAATTCAAACACGACAAAAAAGTATTATGGTCATACAATGATGAAGGATAAATAAAGCATTTATAATAGAAAATCAATTTAGTTTTCTTCCACATAAATCCACCATGATGCATTATTAAAACAAAGCCCAACAGACCATGAAGAAAAGAGAAAATTGATAATCATACAAATGGTTTTTCTTTAAGGCACATGATTATTATATTATCAATTTAATACAAAACCTATTAGGAGATATGGACATAGAAATTGAAAACAAATTATATGATGAGCAATTTTGATGAAAGTAACATGATGATCAATCAAACTTGTTGGCAGATGTATTGATATGAGTTATAGGCCGACTCAACAATACAAAAGAATAAGAATAGGAGAGATATGAGCGCAAAACAACACAAAAAATAATAATGAATAAATGCGACAACATTGAAAATTATGATGATTTTCATGATAAAACTTAGAGAATTAAGGTATGAAATGATTTTAAAAAATAGTTCGTAGAAGTAGTACCTGTTTACAAGAAGATGAAGGAAATACAANATGAAGAGAGGGAGGATTGAAAGATCTAAAGTAGATTGTAAATTATGAATTCAATAACATAAGCACGGCATGTCGAAACTTTATATGATGGCCGGAATTTGAAATTTTCTGCAGTCCAAATTTCAAAATGTTTAAAATGAAGGGATTATAGCTATTTATATATTTTAATGNTGAAGAGAGGGAGGATTGAAAGATCTAAAGTTGATTGTAAATTATGAATTCAATAACACAAGCACGACATGTCGAAACTTTATATGATGGCCGGAACTTGAAATTTTCTGCAGTCCAAATTTCAAAATGTTTAAAATGAAGGGATTATAGCTATTTATATATTTTAATGACGCATTTCAATCCTTTGCTAGAATTAAATTAAAATATTTCATATTCTTATTAAAAATGGATGGACCACACTACACCCTCACATGACAAACAATAAATGTGATCCCACCCAATAATAGTCGAATTGTGCAATTGCCCAGCCTATGCCAGAACTGGTAAACACTTAATTTCTCTAATCAATGAACAAAACAAATCATCTTANCTCGAATTGTCCAATTGCCCAGCCTATGCCAGAACTGGTAAAAACTTAATTTCTCTAATCAATGAACAAAAAAAATCATCTTATAGATCTCAATGTCATAATAAAATAGTCAAGGAATTGAAATTTCAATGACATTTTTAAGAATGATGATGATATCCACAATTCAAACACGACAAAAAAGTATTATGGTCATACAATGATGAAGGATAAATAAAGCATTTATAATAGAAAATCAATTTAGTTTTCTTCCACATAAATCCACCATGATACATTATTAAAACAAAGCCAACAGACCATGAAGAAAAGAGAAAATTGATAAGCATAAAAATGGTTTTTCTTTAAGACACATGAGTATTATATTATCAATTTAATACAAAACCTATTAGGAGATATGGACATAGAAATTAAAACAAATTATATGATGAGCAATTTTGATGAAAGTAACATGATGATCAATCAAACTTGTTGGCAGATGTATTGATATGAGTTCTAAGTATAGGCCGACTCAACAATACAAAAGAATAAGAATAGGAGAGATATGAGCGCAAAACAACACAAAAAATAATAATGAATAAATGCAACAACATTGAAAATTATGATGATTTTC
The DNA here is from genome assembly GCA_002079205.1 of Phalaenopsis hybrid cultivar. Classification (NCBI taxonomy): domain Eukaryota; kingdom Viridiplantae; phylum Streptophyta; class Magnoliopsida; order Asparagales; family Orchidaceae; genus Phalaenopsis; species Phalaenopsis hybrid cultivar. Next base: position 168,090 of record JXCR01005937.1, read on the forward strand.
ATGATAAAACTTAGAGAAACAAGGTATGAAATGATTTTAAAAAATAGTTCGTAGAAGTAGTACCTGTTTACAAGAAGATGAAGGAAATACAAAATAGGCAATTTGAGTGAACAAAGTAGGTGGGCACAAAAATGGGCAAAAAAAAATCAATATAGTTAAAAAAGAAATGAGTGTTGATATTTCTTTTTTTTTCTAAGAATATTATTTCTTTAGAAAGGAGTACTGATACACCAAACAAAATTGGGCTAACCAATCTTCAAGAAAAATTACTCCACTTATTCTATGCCACTAAAAACAACAAAAAGATGACTAAACCAATACATGGAGGCAGTAATTTAAAAAGAGTAACATTTGTGCCAATAAATTCATTTCAATAAATCAAACCTTTTGTTAGCATAATTAAGATATTATGAAGTCATTTCCCCTTCGATTTAATTTTTTTTGAAACATCAAACTAAATTTATGAATTACTTTGAGCACTGTGAATTGAAAATTCTGCTTTAAAAGATCTAATTTTTTACAAACCCAACCAGCATTACCCAAATATTAGAGGTCGTATTGATGAATCCTTATTCTCCTTGAACATGAGATGTTACATCCATTTAGCACTGTTCATTTTACCTTCAATCTAATTATTTTTATGCCCAAACCTTCACCATAAGGTGGGTATTCTACACTTCATTCTAAATGCCTAAATCAAAGAGCTCACTTTTCAGAATTTTATATTCAATGATGCTACTCCTACCTTTCTATAACATAATCATTTCTCAATCTATAATTCTTAGTTCGCCACGAACTTAAACCATCATTTTCTCACTCTCTCTCTCTTTTTTAACATTCAATTTGCCTGTCATCAACTTATTAAATAGCAAAATCATAAATTTATAACTTTACCTTCAAACATCTAAAAATATATTATTATTTCATAACAATCTTCTCTTCAATATTTATGTGTGAAACCAAATTCATGGCCAAATACAATATCACTGTTATATAACTAAATAAGACAGCAATTTTTGTTCATGCAACAACTATGAAACCTATTAACTTGAGACAAGCAAATGAACAATATTAAGAAAACTAAAATCTTAAACCAACAAGGCAGAGACAGCCTTAAAACTGAAAATAAAAAAACGATTCAAGATATATAAGGGCGAAGCCACGATAACAATCAGGTTTTCACATTGTTGTATCCTATCTTCNTTGAAACATCAAACTAAATTTATGAATTACTTTTGAGCACTGTGAATTGAAAATTGTGCTTTAAAAGATCTAATTTTTTACAAACCCAACCAACATTACCCAAATATTAGAGGTCGTATTGATGAATCCTTATTCTCCTTGAACATAAGATGTTACATCCATTTAGCACTGTTCATTTTACCTTCAATCTAATTATTTTTATGCCCAAAACTTCACCATTAATTCTATTTTCCCATCCATAAGGTGGGTATTCTACACTTCATCCTAAATACCTAAATCAAAGAGCTCACTTTTCAAGATTTTATATTCAATGATGCTACTCCTACCTTTCTATAATATAATCATTTCTCAATCTATAATTCTTAGTTTGTCACGAACTTAAACCATCATTCTCTCTCTCTCTCTCTCTTTTTTTTAACATTCAATTTGCCTGTCATCAACTTATTAAATAGCAAAATCATAAATTTATAACTTTACCTTCAAACATCTAAAAATATATTATTATTTCATAACAATCTTCTCTTCAATATTTATGTGTGAAACCAAATTCATGGCCAAATACAATATCACTGTTATATAACTAAATAAGACAGCAATTTTTGTTCATGCAACAACTATGAAACCTATTAACTTGAGACAAGCAAATGAACAATATTAAGAAAACTAAAATCTTAAACCAACAAGGCAGAGACAGCCTTAAAACTGAAAATAAAAAAACGATTCAAGATATATAAGGGCGAAGCCACGATAACAATCAGGTTTTCACATTGTTGTATCCTATCTTCAAATGAGATTCAATGTCCAATAAATCTCAGAACAAAAGAGGAGCAAACCTTACAGTAACATCAAATATCAAAATTTTCAAATTCCAACATCTACTTCTCCGACGAGTTAGGCCCCCTCTTCTTTCCAAAGCCAACGACTGCAGAACAACAATGGAGTTCAGTAACAGCTATTAAATTCATACTATCATTCAATATAAGAAAAGGAATGGCAGATCACCGGCAGTTACAAAGCGGCGATTGTACTGCATCCGCTTGTAAGCCCTCCCCCTTGGTTTCTTCTTCTTGTCCTGCTTCGAAACCTTCGGCGTTTGCCCTCTCACCTTACCTGCGCGAGCCAGAGATCCGTGCACCTTTCCTGGAGGGCAAAAACATCGCAATAAACACCGAATATAAAATGAAGACAAAAACTAGATTTAGAAAGAAAGAAAAAATGACCAGAAAGAAGAAGAATTGCAGAGAAAAATAGAGAAGTGGGCTCACCCATGGCGGATTTGTGGGTTAGAAAGAGGAGTACTTTCTTCCTCGCGGTTCCTCTTCTTAGGATTTCGGCGGTTCGGCTGGCATGTGTTTGTCAGAGTTTGCGCATAACTCAACCCTAGTTTTGTTTGGAATTCTGGACCGTCCAGATTGAAATCAATGGCTGATGANAGGATTTCGGCGGTTCGGCTGGCATGTGTTTGTCAAAGTTTGCGCATAACTCAACCCTAGTTTTGTTTGGAATTCTGGACCGTCCAGATTGAAATCAATGGCTGATGACCCAAAAACCAGACTTGTTCAATTTATTCTACGTATATTTGCATACATATCTAATACATGAAAAATGAGCGGTATATATGTAAGACTTTCTAAAATAAATAGTGTGATTTAATATCCTATGATAATAGACTCATATTCTTCATATAAAATTGACAATTAAAACAAGACGTTTGAAGAAAAATACATTTGAATGAAAGTAATACACTTACCGTAGTCACCAACTATAATTGTTGTAGCCAAACTATGATTGTTATAGCTACAAACCATATTTTCTTTGTAGCAAACTATGATTATTTTATCCACCAATTATAGTTGGCGCCCAATTATGATTGTTGTGACCAAATTATTATTATATAATTGTAGTTGTTAGTTATTGTAATCACATCTTACCCAATACAGGATAATAGCAAATGTCTATATTTTAAAATTTATAGTAAATTATTTTGACGGAGTCGGACTCTTTAAGTTTCTACACAAAAAATTTAATCATCGCTTACATTTTTATTGGTGTGCTTGCTCAAAAATTATATTAAATTAATGCTTAAAATTATTTTATTACGTAGAATTTTGTAGTACGAAACACTTTTAAAAAATATATTTCATCATTAAAATATAAATATAATAATATAAAAATAGAATATAATAATTTTCAATATATATATATATCAATATCAAAATAAACGATAATTTATCACTCAAATATCAAAATTCTTAACAGCCCTTCCCATCGTTCTTCTCTTCCTTGCCCGTATTCGTCTACTCGACCATCTAGGTTTGCTCGTCGTTGGAGTTTTGCTAAACTTTTGGATCGAGTGTTCATGGCGATTGGATCGGTGGCTTCGGGATCTGGACTGTTCAAGTTTCTGAGGCCTGGCCTCCGTCCCCAGTCGACAGACATTACCGCCGCTGCCACCTGGGGTGTAGCAGCCGCCACCACCGCGCTTTGGATCGTCCAGGTCATTAAGAACCGATCCGCCTTGTATTCTATTTTTTATTTTCTTTTGTCATTGCCTTTGATTACCAATCGGCGATTTTCTTCATCGTTTATTTATCCGTCCCTTTGAATCTTGGACGGTGGATACAACTTTTTAGGAGTGTTGCTGATTCTTGATTTGATTGTGCTAGTTATTTTAGAATGTTTATAGTTGTGTAGACCATGTCAAGTTGCGATTCGTGGGCAGGCAGTGTTGGATTTGTTATACAATGAATTATATTAGGCCGTATTTTTGGTTTTTGATTTATAATTTGGAATAGCAAGATGAGTCTATCTGATAATAGTGTTAATATCTAACCACTTAAATCAAGGGGCTAATTTTGATTAATTTTTTATCTTCTAATATAAATATATAGAACAACTTGTTTACGTTCACTCATGCATGCCTAAATTTACAGACACACATATGGCAAACGTAAAGGCCTGAGGGAATAATAAAACATTCATTTACTCATAGTATGGCTATTTATATGTATATATATGTTAAGTAGTATGTATATATTATGCAGATCATTAAATGACAGTGAAATGTGTATTAGTAAAGAATACTTGGACACATCCATGCTAATCCATAAGTCAAAATAAGAATACCAAGAGGCATCATTCATCCCACATCATACTGGTTAAGCTTTTTGCTTGATGAAACTCACAAATGCCTGATTAAATAACACAATATCATCTTTGTGTATCAAACTATTAGTCCTTGCTCTTAGCATCAAACAATCCCCTTGCTTTTAGTGCTGAATTACTTTCACCTTTTTCCCCTATGGACCTCATGCCTTAAATAAAGGTGATGAAGGAATCATGGCACATGCCATTCAACTCGAGTCTTGGGATACATATCTAGAGATCACTATCATTCTGATGGCTTTGTGCATGTTGCATTGTTTGATTTATCTCATTACATTGGCAACTCATTAGACCATAGAATCATTAGGGAACATCTTTTGTTAAAATTATTGACCAAAGAAATTGAGGGCTGCTTAAAGCAGATAATATTTTATTATATCTGGTTGTCCTTAGCATCACAAAATAGCTAGCTTGCTAATCCTTTCAGTCATTTGAAACTATCTTGTTCCCTTCATGTTTTTTTGGATTTCACTTAGTTGACTCAATCAGTTCAAATTATCAAGCGAACTAGTTAAGATCCCCTTATTTTGACATATTTCTTGATAACTCATTCTAGTAGAAGTTCATATTTGTAATCCTTACAATCACTCGACCAATCCTTAATTGAGGGGACACACCTTTGTTCAACTCAGTATTGACTACATTTAGTCAATCAACTCTAATGACTATTCTACTCTCTCTTTCCTACCATCCTCATGAGTTATAGAAAGGAAATCCCAAATGAAATACTCAGGGTACTATAATCCACCGTCCTTAAAATTTTCATCTTACGTATGTAGAAAACGTGCATACTTGCTCCTCATTGCGGTTTTAACTTTCTTCATATATTTTTTGCTCCACCATGTTCTTCCAAATTATCTTTGTTATTGGAATCTTTTTTGTTTGATGTTGCTTATCTTATCGGTCCAAAATGATGATGTGAGCTACATCAGACACATAATGCCTGTGAAATGACATATGAAAAACATCATGCACAATATGCAATTTGAGTGATAATACTACTTGGCAAGCAATGAATCATACCTCTTATACATTTTTGAATGGCGACATGTACCATGGCTTGATTTTCTCTACTTGATTGAATCCTTTAATACATTTCATGAGGATGCTTTTGAGGAATGCTCAATTTCCATTGGTTTTCTTGATGCTTTTGAGCTTTAATGCTTTTATTGTTGGTCTTGACTTTATTGTAGTTGTTTCTCGATGGCTTTGTTCTTCTTATTAATTTCACATACTATCTGTGGTTGCGGTGCTTCTGTTGTTATTTTTGAATTATTTGTAATTGTTTATTGATGCCTTTGATCTTTTTGTTAGTTTCACATACTATCTGTGTTTAGATCATTGCTTAGTTTGATCGACTTGTATCAACACACTTAACAATTTGCATTTTGTCGCATACAATGCTTTAGAAGAAGCCATGTTGTTGTTGGATTGCTAATTATTATTTTAAGATTATTCCATTAGAAATAAATATTTCCCCTAGCCATTGATGAAACTGAGCATATACATTCTAACTAGATATTTTTAATTTTAAATAATCCTTTTAAATTGTCCATTGATTTGTGGATGAAAATCAACATTGAAGTTGAGCTGCATTATTAAAGCAACTGTAATTTATCTCCACAATCTTGAGGTAAATCAACCTCTTCAATCTAACATGACGGTCTTTCGTGTTGTGTAGTTGAATGATTTGGTTCACAATAAGTAAGTTGATGTATTTTGTGTTCGCCGAATAGATAGGAAATGAGAAATCTTCTTCAGTTGATCTACTTTCACCCAAATTGCATTGTGAACATAGGATGGCTTCAACAACCTTGCAATGAAAACCATTTTTTTTGTCTTCTTACTTTTACATGGGGACTCATAAAATTTGTAGTGCTCCACTTGATTTTTAGTACTCAACTTCAAACACTTGATTATGCATTTGTTTACAAAGGGGAGAACATTAATTTTTTTTCCTTGCTGTATAAATTAGCCTTCAGATATTGGTACTTCCAAGCGTTGACATGAATGATGAACAATGTGCTTGATATTTGATTTTTCTCTCCAATCTTTACTGCTCAATTCAATTAATTAGTTTTCAAATATGTTTAGCTCTCCTCTATCTGGATGAAATTTTGATTGGTTTCTTTTTTTAACCTTGTGAATCTACTTGGCTAACATCAAACCTGCTGCTTGAGTTTCTCTAAGTTGATTATGGCTTTCTTGGATAATAGTTGTGACATTTGATTGCTCATTGGGAAGTTTGAGACCACGGTTTTTTGGGATGATATTGATTCTACAAGTCATAATCTTCTAATATCATTAAGGTTTAGGGCATATCATGAATTGATTGAAGTACATCCTAAATATTTTGTGCATTATGTTCGTGAACGTAGCCTAGGCATTCACCACTTTAAGTGTATTATGATAAATTCATGGTGTTAGTAACAAGTCCTCAAAGCTATCTTCATCACATCATATTTTTTGCCCTCTAGTTGATGATAATCCCAAACTTAAAATGATTTTGGAAACACCCAAATTCTTGTTGGTTAAAGAGATTATCAATCGTTAGAAGTGGATACTTGTTTTTTATGTTTGCATGGTGCAACTCTCGATAATACATGTATAAGTGCATGTTCGGATCCTTTACCTTCATTACCAGAATTGGAGCTCCCCGTAGTCAAAAAGTTTGGATGAATGATTATTTGTATGGTATACTTTTTAATTACTTTTTTAGTTCTTACAATTCAATGCTCTACATTTGGTATGGGAGCTTTGTGATAGGTTTCATTCATGTCTGAACATCTATGATGGATTTTTTCTATGGTGCATAAATAACTTTGTTAAATCACTAGGGAAGGGAACATATTTGCATAATCTTAAATTTTAGGTACTTCGACTATCTAATTATTTCTTTGACTTTATGTATTTTAACTGAGTAAGCATGACTCCTTTCGGGAATTAGTTGGCCGCTAAAGCGGTTGGCCCTACTAGAGGGCGTTTGGCTGCAACTAGGATTTAACATTAGTAGGATTTAGTATTTAGTAAATCCGTAAGTCGTAAATTCTTTAAATCCATCCTACTCTGGATTTTGTAAATCCAGATTTAAGCAGAATAGAAGGAAAAATTAGTGACCCTACATTAAAAAATTCATAAATCTATGGAACTATTGTGTTTTAGCCTTTGGTTGGATTTAGTAAATATAATGATAAATCATGTTAAAAGTTGTTAACAAACACATCCTAAGTGTTATCACTTGTCTTTCACTGTAAAGAAATATAGCTAGATTCGTGTGGGGGCTTGAAGTTAACCTTCTTTTCTTAACAGTTTGTCTCTACATGATGTTGAGTGAGTAAATTCATTCTCAATCTGATGTTGAGTTCAATCAATGCAATCATAATTAATGATGAAGAAAATGTCTGAGATACACTCAAGTTGTTTTTTTATAAAATAGTTGCAAAGGAGTTGTGGGGCAAATAATTATTTTGAGAGTTATGGCATTATAGCAGTCCTGAGTTTAAAATGTGTTTTTTTACCATAAAAAAATTTGAAATGTAGCAAGAAAATAATAGCTAAATGGAAGCATGCTAGTGATTTGAAAAGCAAAGTAGTAAGAAACTTGCCCCAAACAGACCCTTTATTTTTTTTAATTAATTTATCAAACACTTATGACGAAGTGACATTCTTTCAATCGACATTACACCGGGCAACCTTGGACAACAATTTGGACTCAGCGGTCATTACTTGAATTTTTCAGTCAACTGCCTTCCAAGTAAACAAAGTTTGATAAGTACAATGTACCTATCATCATTTTAGCTTCTTTGGTAGATGGTCGTTTAGTGGAAGGTTGACACCTTGTGTTGATTGATTTATTTTTTGGTCCTTTCAATTATTGATACATTGTTCGCTGATAGATCCACTTGACAAATTTGGTCTTGATCCATCATCAATGCTAGGAGCAATCATGAGCTATGTTTTTGAAGCTCTTGCATCGATCATTGACATAAAAATTTCGATCATTGCCGTTCATGTTCATTTCCATATTTCATGCATATGGCCTTCGCTTCAAGACCCTACTTGGATGATTGTCTCTCTTTTGAATATTTCTCTTCTTATTTTATGGGCTTCTTGTCTTTGTAGCTCTTTACTTATTCTTCAACATGATTGCTTCTTGCAATATTGTCTCATAGTTAGACAAGCAAAAAAGCACTTAGAGAAACTCAATAAAATTTCTCAACCCTCATTGAAAGAGAAAGCAATGTTAGTCTTCATTAAGAACTATTAGTGTCTCATATTGTTCTGAGACACATACTTATTTTGAAAGCCTCCTTGAACACTCTTTATGCTATTTCTTCATTCGGTCATTCCTCAAATGGAATGTGCTTCTGTGTTCCTATTCATTGGATAGGCCATCCACAACTATTACTTGATCTTTATAGGATTGGTTGATCCGGAGGATGGTGCCAACTACTCCATAAATAGGCATGTGGTTGTTATTTTTGCCTTATTCTTGCCTTTGCTGTGTAATTTGTAATTATTTCAATGGTTCATGCCTCAACAAGCACTTCTGTTAGCATATAATCAATGGCTTAGCTTAAGTTGGTGTGCTCATCCAACTAGATTTTCCCCATGAATATTTACCCTTGGGCTTTAATATTGAATTTGCTAAGACTAGAAGCAATTTGAAAAGTCTTGCTTAGTTGAATTGTGATGGGGAAGAGAGAATTCAGATTAGTTGTTGAGTGGATTAACAAGCATGTTGTCAATTTAGGTGGCTTGGGTGTAGGTGGTCAACCCATAACAACAGTTTACAGAAACAACACCAACAACAAGCCTTTATCCCACTAAGTGGGGTCGGCTACATGCATCCTTTTTCTTTATTGTGTCCTATCGAGTGTCATATTTTCATTTAATTCTAATAAATTAAGATCATTTTTTATGCGGCATGCTCAAGTCTTTCTAGGTCTACATCTGTTTTTCTTAACATAAGTCGAATCTAAAACATCTACTCTCCTAACAGGATCATCAAATGGTCGACGTTTAATGTGAACAAACCATCTATGGCGACTCTCTCTAATTTTGTCCGCCACCAGAGCTACACTAACCCTATCACGGGTGTATTCATTTTGCATTTTGTCTCTAAGTGTAAAGCTTGTTGACCTCATTTTTAGTGAGGTCTAGTCTTCCTCTTAGGGTTTAGGATCTAGCCTTAAAGATCTCCCCTTGACTATCTTAGAACCTTAGAAATGGGACCCGCCTTGTTCTAGAAATTCAACCCACTTCTGTACCCTTCTGGAGTTTCGCGTGTGTGGTATC
>JXCR01005965.1:0-13106 GCA_002079205.1 Phalaenopsis hybrid cultivar
CAGGTCTACCACTCAGGTGACTTAGGAGCTCAAACTACAAAACTTTTATTTTTAATGACTAATGAAACGATAAGTATTTTTCATGATGCAGGACTAAAAAATTATGAGTATTGAAATATGAATTAGACTACGAGAAGGAAGAATTGAATTGTGAGACTTGGGCTTTGATAATATTGATTGTGCTACAAAATGTAAGAATATTATGATAAAATTTTAACATTTATATTCTTATTATTTAGTATAAATTCTACTATTAATATAAACTTATATTCCTACTGTAAATTAATTTTTTGTTTAGATATCAATATTACATTTTTTTATATTTTTAAAATATATTTAATATATATAAATATAATTTAATCTATTTATAATACATATACATTTATATCTTAAGAGTTTTATGTCAAATTTTAAATTTATAATTATTAAAGATATTATGTTCAAGCTTTGTTTATTTTTTCACATATTTATCACATATGTACATTATTAAATCATTTAAATCATATTAAAATAATTTTAATATTTATTATGTTATTTGGTTCAACCTTTGAACTTTGTACCCCTCATTCGTCTAGTTCAATGGCCGATAAGATTTTCACAACCTTGCTTTTGTGGAATAAGTTGTGGGACCATATTTATACGGGCTCTTGTGGTGCTTAATTTGACTTGTGTTGCATCAGTATTATTCTCTTTATAGATGTAGATTGAAAGTGAAAAGTTCGAACACCGTACACAAATATAAAGGTTAAATTATGATTTGAGGATTGTGCTTTGGATCATCTACTAACTATGGTAAATGACTACATGACATTTCACATAAAGCTTTGGAACAGTTCTGAGAGTTACCTAAGGGGATTGCTCTCGCAAGATACAAAAATCAATTCATGATTTGAAACCTATTCTTCAATCATGCATGAATCAATGTGTCTAGTTTTGCTGCAAATTTAGGTTTTCCATAATGCTAGATGATTGTTGTCATACATGCATACATAAAACAAAGTAAAATGCAGATAAATTTAATTAAAATTCCAACTTCTATCTTTGATTTTTATTATGGTCATTCAATGATAAATGAATCTGACAATTAATGCTTAAATTTGCCTACCGGATTGTGACATGCATCGCATGAGTTGCAAAGAGCAGCCCCAGAATTTGTTCAAGATTGTCCAAGTTGTGAAGGTGCATATGTAGTGTAATAGCAATATGCGTGCCATAAGCGAATAACTTATGAATGTCTAGATGCAAGGATAGTGCTCATGATGGGTGTATAATATTCAATATGAACGTGCGGTTGCATGCTATACAAAGCCATGATATCATTTGTGATGCAAATGACAAGTGAAATGATTGGGCTATTTATTAACTTCGCATGTTTGATCAACTAGAGGGTAGACTACCCTTTTGAGATCATATGGTGCATATGGTGCCAGGTACAAGGGGTGATACTTATTCTTGCCACGAACGATCATGTAATGAACATGTTTGGGCGACCATGTCAAGTCATGGGTCTGTATCAACACACGTAAGAATTGGGTGGTGTGCGAACATCAGCTGATAAATTGTTTTGAATTTTCAAGATGCGTAGAATGTGTGAGAATGCTTAATGATGCACTACATGATAATTTATGGGTTTAATAATTTGAAACATGCAAAATATGCAAGAATGGGGTGATTTTAAATATACTTAAAATGCTTGTGGGAGGCAGAATCATGGGGTGCTAATTACCTAAATTTTTAGAGCAAAATATGCACGAATTCTTATTTTTGATGACCTTTTAAATATTTAAATAATTATATCAAAATATAATAGTAATATAGAAAATCATGGCATGAATTTGAAAAATGCTTTATGATGAAATTATTTGTGCGAAACATAAAATATTATTTTATAAGATTCAAATTGAATTTTAAAAACTGATGATTCAGTTTGAATGATGATATGTGATTTGGAAGGAGTATCAGTGAAGCTGATTTTAGAATTTCACTTCATATAGGTTTTCAACTATAAGGTTAGAAGTGCAAGGGTGATTAAGCTTGGGTGTGAGGATGTCGATAGGAATCTCACAGATGGCTGATGATGACTCTTTAGGAATTAGATGCAGATGTAGATCAACGATGAAGTTTGATAGCTACATTCACATGTGCTCAATGAGGGAGATAGATGGTTTCATGTATAATGAGAGGGTAAAGAGATTGCAATGAGGCATAGCTATGTGTGCAACGTTGTGTATTGAGCATTTGGAGGCACATGCGAGAAGTGTGGTTGAAGGCAACAATGAGTTGAACACTGAGTGCTGTGCAGAGCACGAGGCACCCACATACCCTTGTAGAAGCAAGCTAGATAAGGAGGAAGTGTGTATGTGACAACTGTTTAGACTTGTGCTCTAAGTGAAAGGGGAAGAATGCATGTTGCCGGGACTTTGTGCATGACTGCTTTTGGAGGCGGCGATTGCTCTGAGTAGAAAATCTCATGAGTTGTGCGGTATGCTTTAGGGAGTGCCTCTATAAGTGGTGTAGATTTCTTAAATGGTTCAAGTTTTATTCTAGGTGAAGCCAAACAATTGAACTAGGCTAAGTAGCGTTCATATTGTTAACTTAACTTAATTCATAGTTGTAATTTTAATCAAGTAATCAACGAAAATGAAAGGATTTTGTGACAGTCTGGTCTAAAGTTGAATATTGTTGGGTTCTTCTATTTTAATTTAAACTTTGCTGGGGTCAATATGGTTTAGCTTTTGGGGATGCAAAACAGCTTGCCAGGCCTTTCACTTTTCATCCAAATATGTCAGGCTAACTCTAGGATGAATCGAAGGCCATGTCAATTAAGGTATGACTCAGATTGATGGGTTGGGCTAAGATCGGTTCTCATAAGAATGGGACTTTCAACAAGCAGTTAATAATTGTTATGTGGCACTGACTGAAATTTGTTATTTTAACGATGAAAAAAAAAATAATTTTGTCCTCTTTTTCTTTCACATCTTATTATTTCTCATTTAAAATTTACTATATATTCTCATTGATTTCTTTTGTTTTTTGATGGAGTAAAAGAAGTATGTAAATCATTGATTTGCTTGTCTTAAGAGTCTAAATTGAGTTAGGGGCTGTAGAATGGGAAGATGTTCACTAGTTCTATTATCCGCATGTTTGACATAACTAACGACTAACCAGAATAGAATGGAGAGTGATTATTTTAGTTGGACGGTGAGAGTAGTATATATTGAAGATAAGATATTTCAAGTAGACTTAAGTAGTCTGGGCTCATGCAATGAGCGATACAAGTGCACCAATAGAAAAGTTGCATGAAGTTAATGCTAAAGGATTGAGAAGGTTAGCTTGAAGGTAAAATTGACATAAATTATGCAAAAAAAAGAAAAAAAAAACGTAGAATAGAGTTACATCTCATGTGGCACTCCACAAGTTGAATGGACAATAAAAATTCATTAATAAAGTTGAGACTAAATGGTTAGAATAAATGGTGCTGTTTCATAATTGAACGCTGTGATGTATTTCTTCCTGAATTAAAGATGTTTTTTGGTGAAATTGTATCAAGGGTCCTTCTTCACATATTTGGGTCCCTCCAATTCCCGTAGTAAGTATTGGATGGTATTATTATTAACCATTTTCCACTGAGCAATGCTTTTTAGACACGATTAATTCCTCAGAATTTTCCATTTGAGTACATACATACATACATATTGCTCAACTTGAAAATTGCAGGAAATTGATGCTCCAAAAGATTTTCCCTTTGAAATCATTGATAATTCTGGCGATCAAACTATCATTCTTAAGCGTGAATTTGCTGGCGAGAACATCCAAGCTACAGTATATATGAATTTTGATGGGGAAGAGATGAGCAAGGATGATGATGATGCTAGTGAGGTTGATCAGGACAGTGCTGTTTCCCCAAATATTTCTCTGCTGGTAACTATAGACAAAGGGGAGGGCCCTGTCTTGGAAATTGGTTGCAATATTAATTCTTCTGATCTTGAAATTGAAAGCATGACAATGAAAAGTAGCCATGATTCTGATGGCCAGGGAGCTTACCAAGGACCTGATTTTTCGTGAGTTTTCTTACTTTGCTGTGTTTGTTTGTGTGTTTGGTGTAAAGTTTTTTTTTCTATAAATAGTCTCTTTGCTAGGCTGCACAGTCTTAGAAGTGGTGCCTAAAGTTTATTAACCACTTCGATAAAAATCTGAGAATAAATTATAAATATTTTCAGAATAATTGCATAGAATATTCACAGAGGTTTTTGTGTATATCAAGCCTCAGAAGGAAATTTGTTATATAGTTTACGATTTCATATCAGATGAACGAAAAAAATCCCATTTTGTCTGTCTTTTTCTTTTAAACCTCAGTACTTATCTTTGATCTTAACTTATTCTTTCCCATACACAAATTTAACAAATTTATTTTAACTATGTTGTTGCAGGGAATTGGATGAAAGTTTGCAAAAGGCTTTCCACAAATATCTGAAATTAAGAGGTTTTGACAGTTCTCTCCGCGATTTCTTACATGAATACATGATGCATAAGGATGAAAGGGAATATCTGACATGGTTAGAGAACGTGAAGGAATTTGTTGGCAAGTGAGTTCTATTATTCATGTTGAGGCTGAATCTACAGTGCAATTTTGAAAATAATCATCTTGTTTTTATTTAATTCCGCAATGATTATAACTTTTAATCTGCTGAAAGTTCTCATTTCTTTGCTCCCAAACGTCTTGTACCAGTTATATGCTTCAGGATGATGCTACTGAATTTCATTACTGTATGAAATTCAAGCCTGAAGTACCCATTTTTGTTATAATTGAATTTTAATATCCATAATCAAAGTATGTTTTTTTTTTTGGTTGATAATCTACTTTGGAGTATAAATACTGCATCTTACTTGGAGCATATTCCATTCACTTCATTATGATCCTTTTTGTATTTTGGTGAATTGCAAATAAATGTAGAAAATGTTTTATTGGGGGATTTGCATGCATACCACACAATTATTGTGTAATTTACATTTCTAACACCTAAACTTTGATTTTGACTTCTATAATGCTTCAATATTTTATATGGCATAAAAAAAATATCACTGTTATTAACTTTTAAAATGTGAAATACACTTTTTCATGCTTAGATAAAGTGGTATAAATATAAAAATCAAACTTTAGGTGTTAGATATTGAAATACCTAGGAATTGCATGATAAAGATATACGTGCTGAGCTTTCATATCTCTGTAAGAAATATTATAATATGTTGGTTTTTCGTACTTTCATAAGAAATTCTATATATGCTAATGCATGTATCAATGTTCTTTTCTAAATGAAAATACTCAATTAGTTTATATGCATGTATCAATGTCTCTGTGATGATTACCGTCAACAAAACCTAACATACCCTTGACCGATATTGTCTTGTCGACTTCGGTCGGCACAACGATTAGCGATATAAATATCACAATTGTCCGGGATAGAAAAATCCTATACGTGCCTCCTGAAAAGACTTCTAATGATGCATGGAGCATGAGTTTCATGTTAATCTCTTTCCGTAACTTCTTTTGTAATTGAAAAAAAAACATAACTAGTTTGGCATATAAAGCCTAATCAGAAGAAAGATAGGTTAGAGGATTGTCCAAGAGTTATGCATTAAAAAAATATTTTTTAAATTTATTAATATGAATTCCTTTCTTTTGAGTTGCTTTGTTTTTTTAAAGATGAAAATTTTAATTTTATGCCATTTTAAACTCCTAATACTCTCTATATTGTAACTCTCAATTAGGCTACAAACATGACGATTACATGTGATTTGCCACGGGAAGTGAAAGCATTTGAATGTTGACGAGTAAATCTGGTTGGTCTGTATTCCTTACTTGCCAGGCTATTCAATTTCTAACCTCTCAGAGTAGAGAGCATAGGGATGTAAATGAGTTGAGCCTAGCTCGAGTCATGCTTAACTCAAGCTCTGCCTGTTGTCAAACTACAAGTCTACAAGCTCGAGCTCAAATGACGAGCTTTAGCTCTGCTTACGGTAATAACAGCAGGCTTGCGAGCCAACGAGCCGAGTGTTAACATGATCAAGCTCGAGCTCGAGCTCATGATACAACATGCTTGACTCGTGACCTCGTTAATCAGTCAAGCTTGAGCCGGCTCAACTAACTTACACCCTTAAGAGATCATTTTGTTTTATTTTTACAAGGAATCTCTGATGATCACTCATATAGATTTAATAATTTATATGATTTTAAGTAAAGTCCCCACAAAGTTGGAGGTAGGTATTGCATGTTCAGAATTTTTTTGTTTTTTTATTTTCTTGCTTATAAGAAAAATCACAATGCAGATCAACTCTTCACCTAATTTATTTTTATTATTTATTTATTTTTTTATTTTTTATTCTTGGAAAAAGTGGGTCTAAAGGTAATATAATTAAATATATTAAACGGTCCAATAAGATATTATAATAACTTCTAAATTCAATTAAAGGTTTCTTAAACTCAATTAAATCTTCAATATCTTTATATCAATACAATATTTATAAAATATTATTACAAATCATAAAAAATGATTAATCAAACATTTTTATTTAGGAGATTTAATTCTATTTTATGAAAGATTATTTTATATGAAATCTAGCTCTATAATTTCCATAACCTTTCATTTGAGGAATACTTCTTGACATACCAACTTCATGGCCCAAATGCCTCATTTCATTTGTTTTAGAGGCTAATATGAACATAATACCAAATATACAAACTGTTATCATAGTCAAATATTTACATTTAAGGAGAAAATTTCATATTTATGAAAATTTTATTTTAAAATTTAGTTTGAGTTCAACAGTGACAAGTTACATTAGTGGTTTTTAGAGTCAATTGTTTTTTCATAACCTAAAAAGGAATAAAATTTATTTAAGAAAAATATTGAGATGAAGTCTGCCTTTTTCATCATAAAAAGGAGAATTTCTATTTTTTATGAACAAATTTGGGTCATAATTTTCTTAATCAAATTTTATTAGAATGTGTAGATGGTTGTTTTCTTTCACTTGTGTGTGTTGAATTCTCGTGCAACGCTAAGAAGATAATCCATTATTCTATCTCAGCGATATATTTATATAATTGACTTATATATATATATAATTGATGATATTATTTTTTAAATAATTTAATTTACTACAGGGCTATAAGCTTTATATTCAATTAAATTATTAATTAAAAAAATAGAATAAAAATGTATTAAATTCTATTTAAATGATTTTTTTAATATAAATAATAAAACTTAAATATTGCCTCTATCCTTAATAACTTATAGCGGCGTGACAACGGATGTCAAAAGTGCTCATTATTCGCGAACAACTCGTGTTCGACACGTTAAGAGAACGAGCCAACCACCAAACAAAAAAAAAAAAAAAAAAAAAAAAAAAAAAAAAAAAANAAAAAAAAAAAAAAAAAAAAAAAAAAAAAAAACTCGAGATATTAGCGAGCCGAACACAAATAATGATATTTTTTAACAAGGAGCCGAGGTTAGGCTCGCTCAAGCACGCTTCGTCACACCCCTATAGATAAATGCATAAGAATTGGTGGTTTCTGCGTAGATGGTAGATGACTCATTTCACCTCTCCTCCCTTTAAATCAATAGCTTCACAGCTACTTAGAGCACTCCTCTTAAGTAGAAGTTTAATTTGAGAGAACTATTAACTAAGGCTGTCTAAACAACTCGTTGTTCGTAAACAACTCGTGTTCGACTCCCACTAGCTCATGTTCCGCTCCCACTATTAACCTCTGCGGTGACATTTTGAAAATGCACATGGACTGTTTGGGTAAATTGCGTTTTGAAAAAAAACAGCGTTTTCACACTTTACCACATCTATTTATGTGCAGTGATGGCTTTCAGGTAGCGGTCTAAATTAAAAAAAATAAAAAATTTCTAATAATCATCACACTTAACTTATCAGCACAAATATAATTTACTAAATCAGATCAAGTGGCAAAGTGACATTTTCAAAACGTCACCGCATCAAAGCCAAACAGTTCTGCTTCATAAAAATCAAACCTGAACCGCTTACCAATTATTTCTCTTTATTTATTGCGTCCACCTTTCAGTTGGTAGCATTATTTCGCCAACTCCCAACCGCCCGCCCTTCTTGCTCCTCCATCCCAATACACAAGCAGTAGTCGTAGTCTTCTCTCTTTCTCTTCTGCCTTCTTCTTCGATGGCTTCGGCTGTGTTCAGGGCAACTGACTACTCGCCCATTCGCTCGACGCTAGCCCTAGCTCTCTGGCTCGGCGGCATTTACTTCAACGCCTTCCTCGCCATCGCTTCGCTCCTTCTTCTTCCCTTCCGCTACGCCGCTGTGTTCGCATCTGTCTTCCCACTGTTTTCTTCTCCTTCATTTCGCTTTTATTCTTAATTACCATTTCTTTTGCAGAGTCTTAGCGCTGCAGTTGTTGTTCTTGGTGATACCCCTCAATCATAAGAGCAAATGGGGACGAAATTTGTCGAGGTTTTCATTTTATTGTTCTTTTTGTTCCTCGGCTTGACATTTTGGAGTAAATGCTCCGAGTTTGTGATGAAATTATATCGGGTTTTCAGATTTATCTGCAAATATGCACTTGGGTATTTTCCTGTGACTATCCATGTGGAGGACACGAGTGATTTTGATCCAAACCAAGCATATGGTAGGGTTAGATTTATCTTTGGGTTGTTTGAATAGGAAAAAATATTACATACTATGCACGTAGAATTAACGTGCGTAGCCAATGAAATCACGCCACGACACTTCGCGCGATAGAGAAAAAAAACGGCGCAGTAACACGAAGAATATTCTCCCCTGTGTTATTCATGTGTTATTGCGTGTTATTTATGTGTTATTAATGTGTTATTGTGTTATTATAACAACAAAAATATTCTCAGGACACAATAACACATGAAAAAAAACGGCGCAGTAACACGAGGGAATATTTTCCCCCGTGTTATTCATGTGTTATTGTGTTATTATAACACCAGGAATATTCTCATGATACAATAACACATGAATAACACACAATAACACATGAATAACACGGGGGGAATATTCCCTGTGTTACTGCGTCGTTTTTTTTCTCTGTCGCACGGGGTGTCGTGACGTGATTTCATTGTCTACAAACGTTACTCTACGTGCGTAGTGCTGATGTAATATTTTTTCTTTGAATAGAGCTTCTTATAATTTGGCTTTGTGTGAACGGACGAAATTGGTGAAATTATTAAAAAAAAATGCAAATAAAAATAATCGTGGATTCTGATTTGTAAACCTAAGTTTAATTTTTGCATGCTGGCTAGCATCAGTTTTGCAACAAATAGTGGTAGCAGAGATCGAAGAGCTCAGACATGTGTGTTAGTCATAGTAATATTCTTTATTTCTTAGGATAAAAAAAAAACTATTTTATTTATGTGAAATTTACATACCTATCACACAATTCTTATGTATTTACATTTCTCACACTTAAACTTTTGTATTTACAGAAATAGCACTTTCGTGTGTATTTAAACCTATGCATGAAAACCTATATTTCAATTTTAAAAAGTGATAATAGTGTTATGTTTGATGTGATATTAAAGATTTGAGTGCTTTGTGTGTAAATATGAAAGTTTAGGTGTGCTATGTTTATAACATTTTAAAACTATTTTTACTTTGGGACATTTGCATAGGTAACACATAATTCTTATTTATTTATGTACCTTACACCTAAAATTTTGATTTTTACATCTATAACACTCAAAGTTATCATTTCACATAAAAAATATCACCATTACTAACTTTTAAAAGTGAAATACGCCATTCATATAAATACATAAGAATTTAGTGTTATTTAGAAGGAAATACATTTACTTTTCACTAGAAATGAAAAAAAATGAAATTTTATATTATTAACTTTCTAAGACCTTATGTTGGAGGCCTTGTATATATTGGCGTATGGTTTTCTAATTTAATTCACTCAAAAGTATGAGAGCTAATATAATTCATTGCAGTCTTCGGCTATGAGCCTCATTCAGTAATGGCGATTGGCTTTTGTGCTTTTTCCCAAGATGCTCGTTTATTTCCACTTCCAAAGATTAAGGTTCTTGCCGGCAGTTCTGTAAGATTTCTTCCTTATTTTTTTGAGTTTAATTTAGCACTATTTTTCTTCAAGTTGAGCTTTAAGTTAGCTTGAATCAGTAAATATGGTGTTTAACTGTAAGTTCTAAAATTTTACGAGTTATTGCCATATATTCTTTTCCCAGCTGTTCTATATACCATTTTTAAGGCAAATATGGACGTGGTTGGGTATGATTCCAGCCTCAAGGAAGAATTTTTGCAAGTCTTTGGGAGCTGGGTACAGCTGCCTAATTGTACCCGGTGGTGTGCGGGAGATTCTTTACATGGATTCTGATTCTGAGGTTAGGATTCCTGTCTCTTGGGTTTATATTTATGATATTTTTGCTGAGATGCACATGAGAATGAAGACTAAACTTATGCCATAAGTGAAGAATAATTGCACTAGTGGTGGCCCTTAACATTATCTTAAACTTTGGAGTAGATGCTGTTCATCAACCAACACATTTCTAAGAATTTCCTTTAGCATCTTGATAGTCTTCCTTTCTTGCCTTTTGTTTTTTTTTTTTGGGTGTCAATATTTTTCGTTTGATGTAAATGTATTTTATTTCATAATTTTGCACTGGGATTTTTTCTTAAAAAAATTTTGCCTTGTGTTTTGTAATTATTTGAATTTCATCTCTGGAGATAGGTTATTTTTAAAAACACTCAAAATAACTTTTTGATGCTTCAATTTTTAAAATATGAACTCTCAGCTGCCATACTTTGCAGCCAAGTTGGTCATCACTTTGCCTCCGTCACCATTATTGATTGCCGCTTTGATGTCTCCGCCCCTACACTAATGACATAAAATTAACAAATGAATATTAAAACTAATCACAAGGGTACAATAGGTCCTATATACAGACTGCAAGACAACTATGAAAAGCCTCTACAAAACCCAAAGCCATTGACCTTGGACCGCATACTTTATAATCTACTTATTGCAATCTTCAGTAAAGTTCTCATTCCTATTATTCCCTTTCAAGCGAATAGGTTCTGGTTGAACTGTTAGCTTGGTCTGAAGTAGATTGAATCGTGGGCATGATAGTGGTTTGGTAAGTATATAAACCGTTTGATCTTGAGAGCTAATATGATGAACTAGAATTTGTTTGAGTTCATATGTTCTTTGATAAAATGATGAAAAATTTCAATTTGTTTTGTCCACGCATGAAACACTGGATTATTAGCCAGAGATATAATATATATGTTATCGTGGTATATCAAGGTGGGATGTGTTATTGGACATCAAATTCTTGTACATGCCCGCACAACCATAGGACATCGGTGGTAGCTGCCGCCATAGCTCCATACTCCGCTTCAATCGATTATCTGGCAACTCTATTTTGCTTCTTGGCATTCCATGAGATCAACGTTTGATTAAGAAAGTAGCAAAACCAAATGTATATTTTCGATCTTTTTTAGCACTTGCCCAATTAGCATACACATTCGTCCTTAGAGTTAGATCACCCTGCTAAATAACCAAGCCAGATCTCAAAGTCCCTTGAATGTATCTGAGAAGTTTAGTAAGGAGTTGAAAGTGATAAATTGTTGGTTTATGCATATTTTGAGAAAGATAATTGGCATCAAAGGATATATCTAGTATGGTAATCGTTAAGTATTGCAAAGATCCTGTCAATTGTTAACAGAAGCTAGGATTATGGAATAACTCCATTTCTTTTGGTTGAATTGAATCCTTAGTACTTAAGGGAGTAGCCACTGCCTTGCAATTTTGCATCCCAACCAAGCTCAAAAGTTTTTGAACTTACCTATGCTGATTTAGAAAATATTCATTTTGCATCTTTATTACCTCAATGCCAAAGTAACACATCATGGGTCTTATATGTTTTATCTAAAATCTTGAATCAAGATTAAATATAAAACTGGATATAGCTGTGGTACAATTCCTTGTAACTAAAATATCATCTACATAGATTAAAACAAATATTTTCAGTTTATCCTTATGATATAGGAACAAAGATGCATCGACTTTACTGTTAGTAAATTCAGTTTCAATAAAAAATGTAGATAGCATATTAAACCATTGTCTTAAAGCTTGTTTGAGATTGTAAAGGGCCTTCTTGAGAAGGCAAACATGTTTGGGTGTCGGGTGTCTTAGAATCCCTATGGTTGATGCATATAGATGTTATCCTGAAATTACCATGCAAAAACATGTTGGAGACATCAAATTACAAAATCTCCCAGTTATTATGAAGAGCTATATAGTGAACAATATCCTAATGGTAGAAATTTTAGTAACTGGACTAAATGTTTTAAGTAATTGATCCCAAACTCTTGTTTGTAAACTTGAGCCACAAGTCGAGCTTTGTACCGAGCAACCTAGTTATTAGTTTTGAATTTACGCCGGTTTAAGGTGGCGGTTTCCCTGCGGTGCGGTTTCACACCGCAATTTGCGGTGTTTGTTTACAACGGCGCGGTTGCAGTTTGATTAATTTTATACAAAATACGGGCTGCAGGTTTGACACTGCGACCCGCGTTCTTCGCTATTACTTTTTCTTTGCTGCCCTCGTTCCTTTCTTGCTGCCCTCCTTCCCTCGACAAGCCTCTCGTCCTAAAAATCTCCTCTCTCGAGCCCCTCGATTCTGTGGCCCTGGTGCTCACCCTTATTTCCGGCAGCCTTTTGGTTAGGGCTGTAAATGAGTCGAGTTTGAGCGAGCTCAGGCTTGGCTCGTGTTTGACTCGTTCGAAATAGCTCATGTTCGAAATCGGCTCGTGAACAGTGTGTTCGTGTTCGACTCAATTAAAATATTCGTGTTCGTGTTCGACTCAAAATTGACTTGTTAAACTTAAATTGAGAAAAATAGATGTAAAGTGTGGGATTCGAACCTAGATCAAATATATACAAAAGAATGCACTAACCACATTGCCACATGAGGTGTTAGGATTTAAACTTGGACATAAATATATATAATATATTAATATATATAAAATATATGTAATATATTGTTATATAAATAGTTATATAATTTTTTTTTTTATTTCGAGCTAAA
>JXCR01005968.1:0-24114 GCA_002079205.1 Phalaenopsis hybrid cultivar
TATAACTTAGTGCAACAAATTTAACACTGTTGTACTGAAGTGAGGTAGCAATGTTGAGGTTTATTTGAAATCTGAATAAAAGCTGACATAAAAAATGGGTATATATATAGAATGAATTTTAATTTTTTATTTTTTGGATGATTTCTCTATGCAACCAAATTGTATGAGTTGTACCAAGGTAACTCGGTACAACTGATAGAACACGGTTGTACTAAAGTAAGGCAGCAATGTCGAATTTTGTTTAAAAAATGAATAAAAATAAAAAAAAATTTATATAGATAGAATGAATTTTTTATTTTTTTTTTATTTTCCTTGTGATTGTCTAATTATTTCCCTTGTACAACCTTGTTGTATTGGTTGTATTGAGGGCAGTACAACCGATACAACATGATTGTACTAAAGTAAGCAACAATTTTGAGTTTTGTTTAAAATATGATTAAAATTTAAAAAATTGGTATATATATATATATATAATGAATTTTTAATTTTTGTTTCTCTTCATGCCTACGATTTTCTAATTATTTCTTTTGTGTAACTAAGTTGTATTGGTTTATTGAGGAAGCTCATGTAACTAAGTACAACCAATACAATACAGTTGTAATAAAGTAAACACACAATAATTATGAAATTTTACATTTGCATCCTTAATTATCTTTTGTTTTATTGTTTCAGCAGTGTATTTGAAAAATTTCAATATAATGATCAATAGATGAATTACGTTATGGTGTCAATACCAACATTTCGAGCAGTTTGTGATGAAATTTCACCGGACATCCCTGAGAATGTTGTTGTTACATTGAAGAATCTCCGTATTCATCACTTTTTGAATGTTCCACACATCCAAAAGACAACACTTATTGTGCACATTCTTCGGTGTTGAAATGTTGAGGAGCAAGCCTTCTTTATTGGTGGCCACGAGCTGAAGTCACTATAGATGAGGTGGCTCTTATGGTTGGTTTGTCGAATAGAGGAACCAAAGTTACTTGGATGATGGAGCCTTTATCCAAGTTCACATCTATAGATTTTTAAAATAAAATTAAATTCCTATTCTTAATAAAAGTAGCTCTATTTTATTAAACATTTTATTAAATTTTTACTTACAAATTTAGTTTTTCCATACAATAACTATAAGGTATGTAAGGATCTTTTTTTCTCGAAATAGGCATGAATTTACATAGTATAATTGGTTAGAGGCCATATGTAGATTTTTGGTAGACCAATTTAACAGTCTAATTGAGAAGTCAAGACTGTAGAAGCCTTTTGCATATATGAGTGGCTATGTCATTTTTGTGTATCATGTCTGTCGGCATGATCCTCATTGCTTACATGTTAATGTATTATATTTTACTGTATTACAGGTATGATTTTTTAGCATAAAAATATTATTTTCCCTATAATGCCACAGACAAGACCATATATAATATGAAGGTTAAAGTTAATGACAATGAGAAATAAGATCTGCAATACGTTTACTTTAGAGCTGCCAGATGATCAGATAAAAAGTAATGTAAAAATGGATATAGACTAAATTAATAAGAAGTTTACTTTTTTAAAGGTTTACAATTATTTTAGGAATATAACCATGGATGAACCAACATGTTAATTGACATTTCCAATGTACATCACTCACAAGCAACCGCCTCTTCACCATCCCTAAAAGATTAACATATTCCACCTTTGAAATCTACACCAGTGGCCACGGATGAAGCTATTCATAGCCATGTGCATATTCCCTTAAACATTGAAAATTATAAATTGATTATATCTATTGAGCAAAAACTTGTAGCTTTTGAAGCGTCAATAAATAATAAGCTCAGGTAGATTGAGATTGCCCTGAGCCACTAGAGCATAATATTGAGAGTCGTGGAGGCATGAATAAGGTATGTTGAAGACTAAATAATTGGAGTGCACAACATGACCTATTTTCCCCAACATATAAATACAACAATAGGCACACCTCCTCTTAATTTAAATCCAATAAATGAGGAACTAAAGGAATAACCACTCCTCACTACCAAACTAAGATTGGGGAAGAAGATGGGAATAAGTGAGAAATCATTCCCCCAACTGAGCTAACTCAACATCAATTGGAGGAGAAGAATAAGAAAGAATTCATTCACCAATCTGAAGCAACCTAACATCAATTGGAGGAGAAGAATAAGGGATTATTCATTCATCTAACTGAGCCAATTCAACATTAATTAAAGGAGAAGAATAAGGGAGATATCATTCCCATATCTAAGTCAATCCAACATCAATTAGAGGAGAAGAATAAGGGACCCCCCTAAGCCAACTCAAAATCAAGTGGTGAAGAAGAATAAGGGAGAAATCATTCCCACTTTAAGCTAACACAGCCTCAAGTGGAAGAGAATGAGGCTGGAATAAAGCACGGGGAACATAAAATCATTACAAGCACTGTAAAGCATAGAAAAGGAAGGAGGCAATTGGTGGTGAGGACTCCATTCACAGCCTCCAGTGCATAAAAGACAAAGAATAAGAAAGTTTGGAGAGAAATAAGTTGCAGTTGATGTGCCAAATATTAACAAGGTATGATTAACATACATTAATACTTTACTTAAAATCCTCTGATTATCTTCATTTTTCTAGTAATTGCTTCATTATTGAGATAAAAACCAAAAACAAAAAGATCAGGAAAGTTGAGAAAGAAAGTGGGCTTGGAAGAAGGAAAGAAGGAGGTAATAAGTACTTCACCATAAAATATGCACTTATTATGAACTTTACCCTAAATAAATTTTGTTTTAACTTGCAATCAAAATAGACTATCAAAGAACAATACAAGAAGAAAGAATCATTGCAACATGTTGTTGAAGAGAAACAAAAGAAGAGAGAAATAGTGCAATGGACTGTTGAAGAGCAAGCCAAGAAAAATTTAGTGACATATCTCGATGAAGACCTTGATGAGACATGTTTTATGAGACTTAGATGTTGATGTTTTATGTAGCATAGATTGTTGTTTTCTTACTTTTGAAAAGTATTAACAATTTAAAATGTTGATCAAACAAGACCTACTCAATCACAAGCTCAATTCCCTACAAGAGATCAAATTCCACCACATTGGGTTGACTTAATTGATAGAAGTTCTCAACGTTTTTCTGAAAAATAATGATAATATGTTTTGCTCGTGTTTTTAAATTTATATTTCTTAGCTTAGTAATTCTGAAAAATAATTATCAATATCTTACCTGAAATGCAAAGATGATTTCATTTTTTAGAGAGGCAATGTCCATTTAAGCAAGAAGGGTATAGATGAAGTGCTAAAAAACCAATATTTAAATTGAACGAGGATAATAAAATTTTTCGTGGCTTGTATGAAGTATTTATTTACTTTTCCAGTATGCATTTGGTAATTATCAAATTTACATCTTAGTTGTTTAGATTTGTTCATTTCAAAAAAATAATAATACGTTATTTGGAGCTTATTTCCTTATGGTGTTATGGTAAATTAGAAAACGATGAGAAAGAAAGTAAAGTGTTTTTCTAACACGTAAACAGGTTGTGGTGGCCAATTGTAAATATATTATTCTCGTCATTGTGGACAAACAACATTGGACATTATTGGTTGGCTTTTGGATAAAAAAATGGTTATTTTTTATTCATTGCCTAATCTAATACACTTTTCAATGTGTCATACTAAAAAATCTCATACTAAACAAATTTGAATTTCTTAGTCTTCTTTAACATGATAGAGCAGACTTTTCATACTAAATAAATTTGAATTTCTTAGTCTTGTTTAACATGATAGACCAGACTTTTGATTAAAAAAGTAGGTGATTCCTTCGACTCTCCCATCACAACATCGCTCGTTTATGAGGTTGAAGACATCTCACACTAGAATAATAGCATTTACTGTGGGATGTATGTTTGTAAATATATAGAGGCCATCGTTTCCAAACCATATAAAAGATTGAAGGACTGGCTAAAACAATGCTCATATTCAGGGCCAACTTTTTTTACAGGATATGCTATGATACAATCAAATAACTTCATGTGTAATATCATTCATTTATACTGTAAATTTATATCGTTCATTATTTTACTCTGTTTTTTTTACAGGACATAATTTGATACAATCAAATAGTTTGATATGTAATATCATTCATTTATACTATAAATTTGTGTACTATCATTCTTTTATTATTTTAATCTCTAAATTTCTTGTTGGTTTTACTGAAACAAAATTTATTAAAGAGATATATCATCCAGTACAGTCGATACAATATAATTTTACTAAGGAATATGCTCTAATGATACTTATATGCAATACCAAATTTACTTGCAATCTCTTCAGTATAGTTGTGTTGTGTCAGTTGTACCGAAGCTATACCAATTTTTATAAAGACGTTTAGGTAGCTCAGTACAACCAAAACAACATGGTTATACAAAACAAATTTTGAGTCTCCAATTATTAATCCCATTATTTATGTCAGTATTACTCTTTACCTTTGGTTTACAGGAAGGTAATAAATGAAGTAAATTCAATAAAGGGATATATAACTCAGTACAATCAATGTGACATGGTCGTACTGAGATAAATTTTATAATGATACTTTTGTATACAAGATCAAAATTACATGTGAACTCTTCGGTACAACAGTGTTGTATTGGTTGTATCGATGTTATACCAAATTTTATAAAGGCGGTTAGGTAGCTTAGTACAACTGATTCAACATGGTTGTACTGAGAAATTTGGGTCTTCTGTTATTAATCCTGTTGTTTATTTTAGTATTATGATTTACCTTTGGTTTACATGAATGTAAAAAAATGATATAAGTTCATTAAAGGGAAATATAACTCAGTACAATTGATATAACATGATTGCACTAAGATGAATTCTCTAATGATACTTTTGTATGCAAGACTAAATTTACATGTGATCTCTTCCGTACAACCATGTTGTATCGATTGTACCGAAGCCATATCAAAATTTATAGAAGTGGTTAGGTTGCTCAGTACAACCAAAGTTATACCAAAGTTTATAAAGGTGGTTAGACAGCTTAGTACAATCGATACAACACAGTTGTACTAAGCAAATTTGAGTCTCCTGTTATTTATCTCATTGTTTATGTTAGCACTACTATTTATAAGAAGGTAAATATATAACTCAATATAACCGATACAACATGGTTGTACTGAGACAAATTTTCTAATGATACTTTTGTGTGCAGACCAAATTTACGTGCGATCTCTTTATTTAAATTGTGTCATATCGGATGTACTAAATCTATAGCAATTTTTATAAAGAAAGTTAAGTAGCGCAATACAACTAATACAACACGGTTGTACTGAGCAAAATTTATTAATGATAGTTATGCATCAAAATTTATAAGCAGTTGAGGTAACTCAGTACAACCATGTTGTACAAGATTGTACTAAGCTACATTGTAGGTATCCTAATATTATTTGTGTGATTCTGTACAACTATTTTGTATCAGTTGTACCGATGAAAAAATAGTTCAAAAAATGGATACTTAGAGAACAACAGATACAAGAAAAATTCTTAAAGATGCTCATGCATTGATTCTATATACAATCAAATTCATCCAGACAACCATGTCCCCATTCTTTATTATAACATCTAAAAATTCCTTATTATAAAATCATAGAATTCTTTTCCTTATTATATCTGTGTCATTATGCTTCATTATAACTAAAAATTCTTTCACCTAGTTTTGTCCATCATCATCTCGGTGTAGCCAATGGATGGATTATTTGTGCTTGAACATGGTCTGAATTTATGTTAATATGGATGTACCGTTAGTACACGATAGCAAAAATTTGGAATAAAATTTTATATTTTTGCAATGGGGCCTCTATTAAAAATTGGGGCATAACAGAGAGAGGAGTTGTTGTAGATGACATGAAACACTGGGGCACAGCATAAAAAGGGATTGTTGTCAATTCCTTTTCATTTTCTTCAAGTATTGATTGTTTATCTTTGTTTTCTATCATAATAACATTGAGTCTGCTGTGAAAAAAGAACATTTTTACATAAAATGTAAGAAAAAAAACTATATAAGAACTACTCCTATATTTTTTTTCCTTTTTCCCATTTTCAACCTTGCGTTAGTAACAACCTTTGGTTGCATTTTGGCTAAGTCTTTTGCCTGCACGTCATCATTCTCAGTATTCTTTTTCCTTTTCACAGGCATTATCAATTGAGGTGAGTTCTCTCCGCTTATTAGTTTGATGTTGCCTAATAATTCTTCAATGTGTCTAACATATATTGTCTTACTTCTACATTACCTTGTGCTCTACAGCTTATATGATAAAAATACTTATTGATGTGATTATGAAATATAAATGAAGTAGTAGACCCACTATTTTCTTCAAACTCTCCAATTTTTTTAAAAGCAATATTAGAGTAAATATTTTTTTGCTTTACAGGACCACTTCATTAGCAGATACTTTTTTGGTATTCTAACAGCATTTACTTGACTCAAAAACCTTGATATAATGGGAACAAAGTAATTCAATCATCTCAAATTTCCTACAACTACACAATACAACAGAACTGATTTTATCATATTGGGCGATCAAAATGTTAGAATTCTCATTGTTATCCAAATTTCTATCCATGTATTCTGAAGAATTTTTATCAATTTTTTTTGTCACCAACCCACATGCCCTGTATAGATATTCTTCTTCAAAGAAGGAATATAGCTTTCTTGTGTAAAATGCAGCTGCTTGCTTAAGTATTTGGTTGCTTCTTGTAAAGGGAACAATCGCAAACCGGACACAGATAAAATCATCTTCTTATACATGTGGTGATAAATCATTTATATTTATTGATGAAGAAAAACAAAAATTACAAATTCATTCTTTCTATATATACAATTCTTTTTATTGTTATGTTACAATTTTTTACAAGAGATACAACATTACATCGTTTCATTAGGTACAACTGTGTTGTATCAGTTATACTCAGATAAATCAGTACAACCAATATAACATGGTTGTACAAGTAGTGATGAATCTGCCCATCATAACCATGAGGAAAAGTAGAAATTAAAAATTCTTAATTTTTATATACAATTTTTTAATTGTTAAGTTAAGACTTTTTATAACTGATAGAGCATTGGATAGTTCCATTCAATACAACCTTATTGTACAAGTAGTGATAAATCACTCAATTCTAGCTAAGAAAAAAAAAACAAAATTTAGAAATTCACACTTTTTATATACAATTCTTATTTTTATATTACAATTTTTACAACAGATAAAACATTGCATTGTAACATTCAGTACAATCATGTTATATCGGTTGTACTGAAATAAATG
Source organism: Phalaenopsis hybrid cultivar (assembly GCA_002079205.1). NCBI lineage: Eukaryota > Viridiplantae > Streptophyta > Magnoliopsida > Asparagales > Orchidaceae > Phalaenopsis > Phalaenopsis hybrid cultivar. The sequence goes on from JXCR01005968.1 coordinate 7,300, forward strand.
AGTACAACATATGCAATTGTTAAATCAGTCAATCCTATTTAAAAGGAAAAACAAAAATTATGAAATCATTTTTTTCATCTATATGACTCTTATTATTATTATGTTACAATTTTTTACAAGAGATATTACATGATTGTATAAGAAAAATTAGTCAATCCTAACCATAAGGAAAAGCAAAAATTAAAAATTCATTTGTCAGCACGCAATCATGAAAGTCTCCTTCGAATATGGATTGTTAAATATTACATGCATCAAACCGCTCCAATTAATTAAAAAATAAAGCTTACATATTAACATGTAAACAAAATTTTGTTTTAAACTAACCAATGAGCTCAAGTCTATAATTTCATCACCAAAAACAGAAACGGATATGACCTCAGGGTTGTTTAAGTTACCACTCTGGTTGATCACTATCTTCAAGGTTCTTCTTGAGTTTTGGCAACGACAACGATTCTTTCGAAGTTTCGGAAAAGACAATGATTTATTCATGATATTTTGCAACAAAAAAAATCTTTAATGCCTAAACCCTAGAAGTTGAACAATCTAATGTTTTTATTTTGCTTTCAAATTTTTTGTGCTTTCTTTTCCTTTGTTAAAATGACGTGTCAATACCTTATGACGGGTCAGGTCAGACCACGTTATTACTTATGAAGTTTATAATGAATTCTTTAGAATAAAATAATGATAAAAAACATAAAAACACGAGGCATTTTCAGATTGACTTATGCATGTACCTCTAACTTTTTTTATCCGGACAGAATAATTTTTCATATAATTGACACTTTCCACCACGCCTGCTTGTATTACGTATGTGTAACTATTGGCATTGGTGTTTCTCTTATCGTTCCTCTGTCCTCTGTTAGGACTGCATGTGTTTTTATACGCATTCTAAGAAAAACACACGCAAATCACAATTGTTTTCTTGTATGTAGGATGCTTTTAAGATAATTGTTGAGTAATATTATACATAAATGGAACTTATTTTAAAAAAAAGATAGTGTTAAAACCCAATTCATGCAAATTTTGCTTTATGAGAATTTAGTAGAAAATCGCCTTCCTTTGTCATTCACTTCAAAATGCCATTAACAAGATATTGGGTTTGTGTTTTAATAAAGGCAGACAACGTTTGACTTTCGTTATACAAGTTATTGGTAAGCTAATTAATATATGCTAATAAATTCATGAAAATGATAGATTAACATATTAATCACTTGTGTTTATCATGTTTCATTACAAATTAAATCTAAAATATAGGCATTGATAGTTCAATAGGTTTACACAATTCACCTTCTAGAAAATTGCATCATAATACGCAATAAACATTTCCAAAATATTACTTGTTGAAGTCAAGTCAAATAGATGATGACAATCATTCATTGCAAATCATAAAATCATTATTGACCTAATTCAACTATGTAGGCTTGTCATATATTACGTACATATTAAAATTTTTGGAATGCATGTTCCTTGTTTTTAAAGGTCTGTTTGGGGCAGCTTATAAGTGTGGGCTGCGTTTTCGAAACGCCGCCGTACCGTTTGATTCCCGCGTTTTGCCAGCTTATCGGAAACTGCGTTTGGGTTTTTACACTAAACGCAGGCCGCGGGTCGACTCTCATGGATGGCCCGCGGGCCGCGTTTCAGGATATGCAGCTTATCATGAAACACACAAGCTGTCAGCCTCACCCGCTATCACGATTTTATTACGAAGCTTTTTATTTCTTTTTTTGATATTTATACTTCTATTCATTCTTAAATCATTCAGCTGTTAATAATATTTATTGACTAACAGAGGGAATAAGGTTATATTAGGTAACGATTTAGGCTCTGTTTGGCGCAGCTGCAGTTTCTCAGCTTTTCAGCTGTAGCTGCGCTGTCCCAGGAAGCTGCTACGGGATAGTTGCTGCAGGGAAGCTAACTATCTGTTTGTTACAGCTGTGTGAAAACAGCTGTGAGGTAACTGTTTCTGGAAGAATGACAATTCTGCCCATGTTTAGTGAAACTGTTTAAAACAGAACTATGACAGCGACCTATTTGATAATTCAGAAGCATAAATTCATTTAAAAACATAACAAAAGTACGAATACAACACTTACTTAGCAGTGAGTATCAAAAGTGCTAAGAAAGTTTGTCTTTTCACATGTATACCAATTTCATCTTCGAACATGAAGAAGGAAAATTGTTATTGAAATCTTAAAAGTTTTTTACAAAGAGAATGGATGTTTCTCTTGAAGCCTCAATTTTCCCATCAAGCTGAATAACATCAATTCCAATGTATTTACATATCTAACACCAAAAACATACTACATTGAAAGCTTTGCTAGTCACCCTACTTGGAAATTTGTTTTTTTTCTCCTGCTATATAACACTGCATAACCAGGAAAATCACAATCGGCAAAGACTCGAGTTGAATATTATAAAGATAACTTATGGAATAATTTTTGTGCAAAAAATAATTAATAAAAAAAACTTATAACATAAAAAAAGAATCAAGTTGTTTGTTGATTTAAAAAAATGATTACCATGAGCCATCCAACAAGCATCAAGATCATGACAGGGCTTCTCTCCAAGGCAACCACTCCACCCCACACCACATAACTTTCCATATCATATTCCAAAAGCTGAAACATTACAGGAAAATTAAGAAGATTTTATCAGTCTTCTGAACAGTTAAGCAAGATAGCTTAAATCCTATCAACTAGAACTTAGCTAAATTTTAATCCAACTGCTTGTATAAATCCTAATTCACTCGATATTGCTTAAATCCAATATTTGTTAAAGAGTTTCTCCTCTCATAATTCTTAAACCCATAAACAAACAGTCAAACAATTTTTTCAGAATTTAATCTTTATATCTAGATTTGTAAAATCTATTAAATCCTGCTTGGTTATACCGAGCTAGTAGCCAAACAGCCCTCATAATAACAGCGAAATTAGAAGCCCAAATAGAAAAAAAGAAAAAGAAAAAAACTCACTATGACAATTCTTCCCGCGACGTAGTATCTACTGCAACTTCCCTGCAAATAGAGTCATATTCTATCACTGTCACGAAAACTCACTGAAGCAGGGGGCACGGGTAGGGGGCGAAGGAGTGCAGGGGGAAGAACGAGCGAGGGGGCTTGATGCTTTATCCTTTACAATTTATAAAATGGAAGTATTCTTTGGGTCTTATAAATGTAAAACATATCTAAACTTGATGCTTTACCATTTAGCGATGGTGGAAGGAGTGCCGGGGGAAGGGGGCTTCGCGATGACACTTCGAGGGGCCTTGATGCGTCACGAGTCGATCGGGAGCAGCGGAACGGCGGAGTTTGCGTGAGAGGAGGACGACCTTCGGAGAAGAAGAGGAAGGGGGAGAAGTTCGTCGTCTGCTACGACGAGAATCTGGGCCGGAATTTTATCGGATGGACGAATGCGAAGAAGAGGGCACGGGGGTTAAAAACATGAAGCGAAGCTGGGACGCGGGTCCGTGGGCGCTTTCCGCGTTCGGGGAATATCGCGGCACGCCTCAGCAGAAACACCGCGCCAAACGGACGAAACATGCGGTCCGGTGCCGCGCCGCAGTCCTGCCGCAGCCCCGCAAGAAGATTAAATTCAGTTTTTGGCTATTAATTGACTAATCTTAAGCTTAACGTTAATTAGCAGGAGGAAAGAAGCTCAATGTTGAAGCAATTGAATCTAAAGTATATTATTATGAGATGCAGAAGCGTTTTACTTTTTTAATCTATAATACCTACATTATGCTTGATATTTTTATAGATCCTCAGATAGTTGGTCTTCGATTCCACATGGTGAAAGGAGATGAGAGTGTTTGCCTCATTATTAGTTTAGAAAAATTAAACCGAATCCCCTAGACTTTTCTTCTAAAACCAAGAGATACAGCAGCAGCTGCAATTTCCCTAGTTTTTTCGTGAAATTTTCAATCATTCTACGCGAAGAAAAATTCGATGGATAAAAGTATTACAGGATCCTTCATGAGAAGATCCAACATCTTACTCCTGAAGGATACGCGGCTATGTATGTCACTAATAAATCCATCCAACCGGACCAAAATCTCCAGCATCAACTTCAACTCACGTTTTATAAAAAAACCAATTAGTCCTGATGATGTTGCCAACTGATAATAGCATTGTGGGATACTATTAGGCTCTGTTTGGGAGAAATTTTTAGGTGCGGTGCGTTCATTTGTCGCAACTTTTCACGAAAGTTTTTCGTTTGGTTTGCGACTGCGGGATTTAATTTTGCAGAAGCGGGGTGAAAGAGGGTAGCTACATTAACCCCGCGGCCCCGCTTTCGCCTGAGATTTTTACCCTTTACTCCTAAGGCTCCGAAAGCGGACAAGAGTTCTCTCTCGCATCTACCCTAGGTGCTTCCCCGCTGCTTCCCTCGTGTCCCCTTCTCCTTCTTCTTTCATCGTCCCTCGATCGACAGATCTCAGGTAAAACGAGCCATTTTCTTCTTGTATGTGCGGATCTGAGGAAGGATGTGTGTTTTTGCGGCTCCTAATGTTTTCTCCTCCTTTTCTCTTTCCTGTTTCTGCCATTTTTATTTTTTCCTCCTTTCATGTGGTGGATCTCTAGCTTCACGAAGTATGGCTTTAGCTAGATATTTTGGCACACGAAAAATTTCTTCATTTTACTCTAACCCGAATTGAACCCTTAGATTTGGGAACAAACTGACATTGTCCATCCAAGTTGCAGATCTTGCACCCATATATGCATGTATGCAGTATTTCATTAGATTGTTTCGTGGTTGAAGATTTGCAAGCATCGGTTAATGGAAGATTGTCGTTTTTGCGGCTCCTGATGTTTTCTCCTCCTCATCTCTTTCCTGTTTCTGTCATTTTTATTTTTTCCTCATTTCCTATGGTGGATCTGTAGCTTCACGAAGTTTGGCTTTGGCTAGAAATTCTGGAAACGAAAAAATTTATTCATTTTACTCTTACCTGAAAGGATCTTGCACCCATATATGCATGTATGCAGTGTTTCATTACATAGTTTTGTGGTTGAAGATTTGCAAGCACCTGTTTCATTACCTGTTAATGGAAGATTTGCAAGCACATGTTCATTTTTTTTCTTTTTACTCCTACCCTAAATGAACCCTGTTTCATTACCTGTTAATGGAAGTATTGCAAGCACCTGTTGAGCATTTGGAAGTACTATTCAAAAAAGAACATCCAAGCTTGCTTTCATAATGAGCATTGAATTGCTTTATTCCATAAGGAAAATGATTAGGATTAATGATTTCAGTTTTCAATGTTGCCTTTGGAAAATATTCATTGCTTTATTCATTACTTGTTAATGGAAAATTTGATATTATTATTCTTTTTGTTCTAGTTATAAGATGATGACTTGTTGTAATGCATTGAATTGTTGTAAGAGAATTGATAATTGTCTTCATATTTTTAGCTGGCAATATTGGCCAGATAACTAGTTTACTTAGACTTATTGTGCTATCATTTGACGTCCTACTATTTTTGGGTTCAAGTCACAAATGATTAATTTGTTGAATGTTCATTGTTGTGTATGATAAGAGGAGTCATGTGTCTGAGTAGGGGAACTGCCTTATAGTATTTCCTTAACTATTTGGTCAATCTCTATTGCAGAGGTAAAGCCATGCTATCAGTTTGGTGAAACACTTTTTTCTTTTTATTTGTAGATATGAAGAATTGGTGTGGCCTTAGAATGTATGACTGGAAGTATGGTTTCCTTAATTAATTTTGGAATTGGTTCCATATATTGTGCCGAAGATTTTCAAAACTATGGTAATCTCTTAGCATGAATGTATAGTAGCCACCAATCTTAAAAATTAAATTGCAGCCAAGATGGTTTAGGGAAAGGAAAGAATAATGTTTGTGAATTTTTTAAAGATGTCTTTAAAGCTGAAATAGTTTCTCTGACGTTCTACAGTTGAAAACTAATTTCATTGTTTGATAGATCATAATTGATTTGTAGAAAACATGTGTTATCCATCATGACAACACTTGGGAACTTGGCATGGTCTTGTAAGCAATTGTTATATTATTATTTTTATGTTATCTTTGCACCTAACTTGTTTTGCATTGCTCTAGTACTTGGCAAGTTGACATTGGTCCTCGCAGCATTTTTTTTTATTTTTTGCTTCGGGTTAGCTGTTTATGGGATATGCTGTCGGTTTCCTCTATTATGCCAGATTCCTATATGAAGCCGGTTTGGTCTGGGCTGTGTGGGTTGCATATGTAAGTTGTCGGTTTGCAGTGGGTTGCATTTGTATGGGTAGATGTGTATACTGCTGGTTTTTTTATGATGTGGGTAGCTTTGTATGTTTCAAGGTTTCTATATGCTGTTGGTTTTTTATGCTTCTGGAAGTGCTTTTGAAAGGGAGTAATGCATGAATCAAAGCTTTGTATCTTCCTCTTTGGTGCTATAATAAAGTTGTTGGCCTCCTTTCCCGTGGATGTAGGTCATGTTGACCAAACTACGTTAAATTTTTTGTCCTTTTATACATTTTTTATGGTTCATTAAATTTTTTATTTTTATTGAATATGATGCAACAACCATAAATGTTTCTCATGTTATAACTTTTGAATTATGACATTGTTGTGTTTCATTTCTTTGCATTATCGTAGTATTAACATGGCTGGTAAGGCTAAAGAACATGGTGCACCAGCACTCTAGGAAAAAGAAATCAAAATGTTATTTTGCGACCTTTGTATGAAAGAGATAGAACTGGGCAATAGACCAACAACGTTTTTCAATAAAGAAGGTTGGCAGAATATTATTAAAAATTTTAAAGACTCAACGAGACGAGAGTACGACAGACTACAAATGAAAAACAAATGGGATCAACTGAAAAAAGATTAGAAAATTTGGAAGGATTTAAAACATGGTTCAACTGGTTTGGGTTGGGATCTGGTAAAGCGAACCATTGATGCTTTAGAAGAGTGGTGGGCAGAAAGGCTCGCGGTTAGTAAATTTAATTTTTAATAATTTGCATAATATCTTTCTTTTTCATAATTTACTAAACTGATTTGGGTTTTTTTCCAGGTGGTGCCCGCAGCGAAAAAGTATAAAACTTGTAGGATTGAACCCGATTTGGAGGAGAAGTTAGACCTGATATTCGGGGGTGTCGTCACCACAAGAAAATATGCATGCGCTCCCAGCGAGATAGAATTTGGTGAAATACAGGACAATGTTGCTATCACCTTATCAGATGATTCACCTGAATTCCCAAGTTCGGGTCCCACTGAGATTCAATCCACCAACTGCTCGAAGCGATCTAGGTTTGAGAGTTAAAAAAAAGGGTGGAGCTGATTCTATCAGAAACCAGATATCATGATTGATGGATTCTTCCGACGATGCCCCCCATAAAGTGCAGAAAACGTCAATTAACGAGGTTGTGGCAATTTTAGAGCAAGATCTGAGTATTGCAGAGGATGATGAGCTTTATTACTTTGCTATTGAGCTGCTTCAAGATTCGGTGCAGAGAGATTTTTTCACAGCAATTGCCAAAGAGCGAAGGGTGTCGTATCTACAACATTTTTATGAGCGCAGGAAAATTTGAATGAAGTTTTTTAGTATTTGGTATATGCTTATTTGAACAGTTTATGAGAAGACATGGTTACTTGAACTGTTGTTGATTGAGAATTTTCAATCTAACTTGTTTTTTATATATAATTGTCTTTATGAAAACTGCGAAAATCTGATCTACAATGAAAGTTCCTTAGAAGTCCATAACTCTGATCCGCAATGAATGCTTGTGTTACTACTTGTCACAGGTTAAATAATATAGTTCTTTTCTTAGTGATGGTTAGTTTAATAATTTAGTTTTCTTTGTCAAAATATGTCCATTATAAATCTTGAGACAATTAGCGTGAATCTCAAAGCATTTTAATTAACGAAAAATAGTCAAACTCAAATTGAAAACCATCCAAAACTCCAATTTTATCAAACTTATAGTCAAACTAACCAACACGATGAGACGGCCTAATGACGCTAAAATTTGTTCAATTCGAGTACAATCAAGTTCACATGAAGTATGTAAATCACTATTGAAATCTTTAGGTGACCTATTAGAAAGTCAAATTGATTCCAAATCCGACATGTTTATACTTAAATTGAGTATCTCGACAAGACGAACACAACAATCCCAAGATCACTCAATTTTGACATTATTAAGGCACTTAAATATCCACAACCTGTCATCCAATCAACAAAGTCTCGCTAGATCGTTTGATAAATTAATCTTGCTTGGTTCCTTATTTGTTGGGAGGCCACACTTATACTCTATAAATAGAGTCCAATCTTCTTCATGAAAGTAGGCCTAGACCTTAAATTGGAGGAAAAACTAGACTTAGAGCTAGTTCGAGGAGTAGAAGTCAAGTTTCGTCATTCAATATGATACATCATCAATAAATTTAATCATTCAATATGAATCTCGAGGTAATTAGCGTGAATCTCAAAGCATTTTAATTGACGAAAAATATTCAAACTCAAATTGAAAATCATCCAAAAATCCAATTTTATCAAACTTATAGTCAAACTAACCAACACGATGAGACGGCCCAATGACGCTATAATTTGTTCAATTCAAGCAAAATCAAGTTCAAATGAAGTATGTAAATCACTATTGAAATCTTTAGGTGACCTATTAGAAAGTCAAATTAATTCCAAATTCGACATGTTTATACTTAAATCGAGCGTCTCGACAAGACGAACACAACAAACCCAAGATCACTCAATTTTGACATTGTTAAGGCACTTAAATATCCACAAACTGTCATCCAATCAACAAAGTCTCTCTAGATCGTTTGATAAATTAATCTTGATTCGTTCCTTATTTGTTGAAAGGCCACACTTATACTCTATAAATTGAGTCTAATCTTCTTCATGAAAGTAGGCCTAGACCTTAAACTGGAGGAAAAACTAGACTTGGAGCTAGTTCGAGGAGTAGAAGTCAAGTTTCATCTCGAATCGAAGACCCGACGAACGCTTCTCGCTCCCATAATCATCAATCGTCGTTGACCTCTGCCCACTGACCATCGTTGGCCTCCCCATTCTCATTACAATGAAGCCCTCATAGAGTTGTGATGTACGCTGCGAAGTAACGAAGCACTGTGCAGAGTAAACACTAACGTTACGGAGTAACGAACCACATTATAGAGTAAATGCTAATGTCACAGAGTAATGATGTACCTGATAGAGCAATGCATCATCCAGAACACTATGCAACGATGCACCTCGAAAACACAGTGCACTGAAGAGTCGTCAACTACTTCCAACAACAATTGCTCCCGAACATTGTACAACGAATCCATCTGCAATTAACCATTGTACTTCAAAGAACTGTGTAATTTTTTCCCAGCTGTGAGATAAGGGCTTGTGCGTGTATTCATCAACTTATAGTGAATTGTTCTAATTAAGATAAATCTCATAGTTTTTTCTCTTTTCGGGTTTTCCATGCGAAAGCTTTTAATTCTCTACTTTTCACTTCAATTATTTGTGTGTGATGAACTTTCATGCAGCACTTAGGTTCTGTTTGGCGCAGCTGCAACTTTTCAGCTTTTCGGCTATAGCTGCGTTGCCCCAGGAAGCTGCTGCGGGAAAACTGCTACGAGAAAAGGCTCTGTTTGGTGCAGCTGTGTGAAAACAACTTTGTGGCAGGTGTTTCTGATAAAATGACCAAGCTGTCACTGTTTGGTAAAACTGTTTAAAACAGAACTGTAAGAGCGACATATTTGATACTTTTGAAACTAAATTTCACTTCGAAACAATTCAAAAATTCAGATGTCCAACTAACTTAATAGTGAGCACGGATAATCATAAAGGAAGACAAAGAAGACAAACCTTGCACTAATATCATTCCAATTGTGAATAAAAATGAATGTTCAACTTAAGTAGCTTCAATAACAGCAGTTACAGCTTACAACTTGCATACTGAGCTACCAATGACATGTAAATGTAGCCAACCTATAACCGCATGAATAGATTCAAAGATGGCAAGCAATTAAAAATTTGAGCCATATAAAATTAAGATCTGTCATAACACTGAAATATATAACCAATTTACTCGAATCAGTAGTGTTCTCTTCAAGAATAAGTATATCACAGTAACAAAACTTAATTTATTTCTTCCATTACCCAAAAGACTTTTTGAAAACCTCTAAACAATCACCCTATTCTACCGTAAAACCAATTCTTATAAAACCTAACCTTTTATGCAGAAAATGATTACAAGAAACTACACATAGTAAAAGGGAAACACCAAATAGTAATACCAAGATCATAATTTATTGATTGATGTAAGCAATAACCTACATCCAATGAGGATCTAATCTGAAGTCATACTTGCAGGCAAGCACAGCAATACAGTACATAAAAACGCATTCTTGAAAGTATACAAAAATGTCGAGCAAAACACAAACAAAACTAATATTGAATGATGAGATAAATAAACAACAAAAAAAAAAAAAAAAATGGAGTGCCGTAAAAACACATACCATCCAATTCTCGTATTTTTTACATCTTCCACCTAAACTTTGCATTTTACATTTATGGCACCCAAAGCTTTCCTATAACTTAAAAAATACCACCTTTTTTGAAATACAGATTTTCTTGCATATCTGGGGCCATGCATATAAAACTTGAGTGTCAGGTATATAACTACATGAATTTATTGTTAGATAGTAACATATAATTCCCCAAAAATTTAAAAAAAAGATGCTCAAACCGAAAGCCGATCCGCCCTTTAAATGACGGGCGGCATTGATTTATGTCTCATCCGTCCAACTCTTCCCTTACAATTATTTATAAAAATTGAGATTAAATATAAATAGGCTTAAAATAATGTATTTAAAATAAATTTCTAGAATTTTTTTAATCTAAGATGATAATAAATAAGTTATATTTACGCATAAAATTACTTAAATTAAGCAACATTCTAATAAAAACTATAATAAAATACCCTAGCATTAGAAACAACAAAACACAAACTGCACCTGTCGGATTTCACATTTACATTTTGTTCAACCAGCCACCACATTCCATATCACTAACACAATACATCATATAATCCAAAGGGAATCATCCCAGAAGCTGAAACCAAATTGGACAAAACAAAAAGGAGAAAGAAAACAAAAAAAAAAAAAAAACAAGCACTAGCAATTCTACAAAATAAGCTTACACACCATTAACAGCCCTAATTACAGCGCTAGCATCCAAGGAAACCATGGGAATGCCAGTCATAGCAGTCAATGCCGAGACCTGCTCTCAGCATTCCCTGAACTAGAAGAAGAGGCAAAATCAAAATCAAACAGCTCATTGAAAAGGATCAGATAAGTTTATTAGGCATGTTGCAGTTATAAACTGGATATGAACTGTTATGAACTGGTTCTAGCGAGCGAACAAGTGATAGAAAAATCTCCATTCTTGTCACATCCCTGTTTGCCTATTCAAGAAAAATAGAAGGGGAAAAAAAGGTTTAGTATTCTTAAGCCGGGGTCACTTAAACTTGAAATGAGTGCTAAAGGTGAAGACTGATATTTACTTCCACTGCAAAGCGTGCCCAAACTTTGTTTTTGCGAGCTTCCATTACTCCCTTCAGGATGGTCAGACCCAAGCCCCTGATTAAATCAGCTATCTCCAAGAAAACTCCTCGCTCCTCGCAAAGCATCTGGAAAAGAAAGTAGTCATATGAGAAAATCTACTACAGAACTTATCATATAGTTGAAATTGGCGTATTTGTATCGGAATCTTATTGATGGTTTAGAAAATTTTACCTCCACGAGCATTTCACGAGGTGGATTAAGATCCTCAACTATGATCGGACATGTCATGGGTTGAGAACCAACTTCAAATGCCCAGGTTGCACCGCCTTGAAAATTATCTTTTAAGAGGACAACTCCATCCTTACTGATGATCTGGTAAACATAAACATCCTTAAGGAAACAAAACTAAAGATGCTTTTCAATTACAAATTCCATAAATAGTCTATATTAAGAAATATAAAATATAATGTACTAATAATCTATAATAGAAATTCATATTATTCATTAGTATTCTATTTCCTCACTGTTGAAAATATCTGATTTTAATAAATTTCCGCTTATTGTTCTCTTTTTCTAAAATCTTGTTTATTTGCATTATATAAAAATTGAATAAAAACAGTCATTTCCAATTCTGTCCATTCTAGCATTATATATCCTAGTCATGACCTATCATCCTTCCGATCTTTCTCCAAAATCTTACCGCTGANCACTCCCTTCAGGATGGTCAGACCCAAGCCTCTGATTAAATCAGCTATCTCCAAAAAGACTCCTCGCTCCTCGCAAAGCATCTGGAAAAGAAAGTAGTCATATGAGAAAATCTACTACAGGTTGTTGAAATTGGCGTATTTGTAGCGGAATATTATTAATGGTTTAGAAAATTTTACCTCCACGAGCATTTCACGAGGTGGATTAAGATCCTCGACTATGATCGGACATGTCATGGGTTGAGAACCAACTTCAAATGCCCAGGTTGCACCGCCTTGAAAATTATCTTTTAAGAGGACAACTCCATCCTTACTGATGATCTGGTAAACATAAACATCCTTAAGGAAACAAAACTAAAGATGCTTTTCAATTACAAATTCCATAAATAGTCTATATTAAGAAATATAAAATATAATGTACTAATAATCTATAATAGGAATTAATATTATTCATTAGTATTCTATTTCCTCACTGTTGAAAATATCTGATTTTAATATATCTCCGCTTATTGTTCTCTTTTTCTAAAATCTTGTTTATTTGCATTATCCAAAAATTGAATAAAGACAGTCATTTCCAATTCTATCCATTCTAGCATTATATCCTAGTCATGACCTATCATCCTTCCGATCTTTCTCCAAAATCTTACCGCTGATGCCGCACTCATCAAACTTCTAATCTTAGGTGACACACTCTTAACACCTCCCTTTGATTGTGACCCGCCTACACCATATTTTGATTCCTCCCTCCATAAAATTCACCTGTTCATCTCAATAAACCTTCTTTCATGACTCCACAATTTGTTTGCACAATGCTGTAGCTAACCTTCTATTACCATCATCTCTATCACACCGATAAAATTTAGAGCCTATCATGTGGTGCATTTCATACATGGATTCTTTATCTATCCTAGTACTATAGACAATTCTTCACCCAAATCACCCTGCAGCCATGATCAATCAGTTAAACATCACCTATGCTCAATAACGTGAACTCATTTTTGCGAGAGAAACAAAAATTGATTCGAGAGATCCAAAACAAAACTCAAAACAGAAGCGCACAAAACAAGAAATCACAGAAAATTACAAAGATCGCTAAGATTTAGCAAAGAAAAACCCAAGAACGAGAAGAAACCATGAAGCCTCATAAAAAAAAAAAGAAATCCACTATGAACAAAATAGAATTGTACAAATTACAGCACACTCAAGCCTCTCTATACTTTCGGAAATCAAGAACACTACATCTCCTTTGCACAAGAGAAATTTTGATTGGTAAAATGGAAACATACATAGGAGAGCTGCACAAAAACGATTACTGGCACCATGCGCTCTGATACTCTCTTCTCTCCCACAAGATGTGTTCACATTTGCAATGTGTACCTATATTCTCTAATAAAGATAGTGCCAATGAATTTCGTTTTTACTCCATTCAAGCTTCATCAACTAATCCGAAGTACATGCTCTTATTGACCTCCACAAATTATTTCTACTGATTTCTCTATCCAAAAAAAATATTTGCACTATCTCAACATAGGGCCTCAATGTCAATTATTCACGTTGGATTCACATTACTATATTGGAATCACTCAAGTTCCTCCTCACGCGCTACTCATAACCTTTTGACAATAAAATTTACCATTGATCGCTTCATCTCCAATAATTAGAGTTTCCAAACTCAGCATTTTCTATGCAAACTTGAGCTTTTACAAATGAGTGCTATTAAATTTGAGGGGTCTCCAAACTATGAAATTTACAACTAAAGGCCCCACAACATTTAATTTACACCCGAAGGACTCTGTCATGACTCCATGCCGATGGAACAACGCCGGCGGTGTACAAAATAACGACGATCTGCATAGCAATGAGACGAGAGAGATTGAAGAAATCTTCCACGAACCCCGCATTCGGCTTTTCTCCCCGTCCCCATCTCGTACTCGAAGGCAGAAGCCAGGGTCAAAGCAGGGAGCGCGGTGGCGAACCCGATGGCTTCCTCTTGGTCGGACCGCCGGCGATGTTGCTCTAACCCTCTTCACACCATAACAGTCGGTGTCCCTCTATCTGCATTCATTCGGAGGTGATAACTTTTTTTAGCAAACAAACCGAAGTTTCTCCAATTACATTCTCTTTCATTTTGCAAATCCTCTACTCTCCAGCAGTCGAATTCGATCGGTAAGGCGAATCATCATCCACCCTAAAGCCATCAAAATCCTCCTCTATCGAAGAACAAAGGTTCACTCCAACCACTTCTATTACAGTCTCCAATTTGTTCATTTCAACTCTATCGTCGCCATCTAAATCCCCTTCCCCTTCAGTTGCTGAAGCTAAATTTTCCGCTTTCCTTGTCTCTGTCGGCGGTGATCCATCAGCAAATTTGAATTATAGTGGGGATTGCACGGAACAAAATTCCGCAAAGAAAGACAGAGTCATGACCAAGTCTTTCAGGCATAAATTAAATATTTTAGTGCCTTTAGCTGTAAATTGTATAGTTTGGGGACCTTCATGTGTAAAAACCCCTAAATTTAAATCATCACATGTGCTAATTATTTATGTTGAATTTTGTGACTAGAGCGGCATAAATTTATTGATGGAAGATGGGACTTTAAACCTAATTATAATCGCCACAATAAAGGAAAAAATAAAACAAAATAAAACAAAATAGGAAATACATAATGAAGGAACAAAGATAATAACAAGTAATAATAAGTAATAATGAATAACAATAAGTAATAACAGCTAGGGATTATCATTATAAATCTAATACTCCCCCTCAAATTAGACAGAGATGTCAGTTATGTTCAACTTGAATTTGATGTCATCAAACAAAGGAAGAGGAAGATTCTTGGTGAGAATATCTGCTAGTTGACCATTGAAGAATACAAAAGGAACACAAATTTCTCCAGGCTCGACCTTTTTTCTCAATGAATTGTTTGTTCATCTCCACGTGTTTATTATGATGATGCGGGAGTGGAATGTGAGCAATACTGATGAAGGTCTTATTAACACAGAATTGTTACAGCATGATGGAAGTTGACATTCGAAGTTCACAGAGCATTATGCGTAACCAGAGAGTTTCACAGATCCCCAAGGACATGGACTAGAATTCATCTTAAGCACTACTCCGGGCAATCACAAACTATATTTTGTTTTTACAAGCGACAAAGATTTCCCATAGAAATAAGCAGTAACCCGAGGTGGAACGTCGATCATGAACCGACCAAACCAAATCAACATTTGTTTAAACAACAATAAAACGAGAGGTTCAACGAGAGAAAAACAAACCTGAGCCCAATGTATCTTTTAAACAATGAAGAATCAGGTGGGCAGCTTCGAGATAGTGCTCATAGAGTTCGTGCGTAAATTGTCTCGCTATACCAACAGCGTTGATATGTTGAGGCAAGTATGGGCGAGGTAAATGAGTTTTGACATGCATAACATTGGGAATGTCAGATACTTCTTCAATGGGACCTATAGGAATAGCCACAGGTTTGCATAGAAGAACAATGTTCTCTGTCAAGAAATCAAACACACATTGCGCTGAGACAGACATGCCCCGAGATGACCAAATCACTTTCATGCCTAAGTACCGAAAAAATTTCAATTCATGCATTTCAAGGACAAAGCAAGAAGTTTTTTAAGTACTCCAATGTTGGAAGATTGTTACCTCTAAGAACAATATCTTCAACATAAACAATAAGGTTAGCTACTAGCCATTAGAGGAAAGTCAGAAGAAGAGAGTGTGATCTGATTGAGCCAAAATAAAATCATGGCCCACGACCACCTTTGTGAACTTGTCAAACAGAGCCTTGGGAACTGCTTTAAAGAATAGTGAGACTTTCGCAACCTGCATGCCCGCCCTCTGAAGAAAGTAGAGTCCAAGTCAGGAGGGAGAGACATGTCCACCTCTTTTGTAAGCAATCTATTTAAGAATGCACTTAATCCAGATTCACCACAAGGAATAACATGACTCAAATAGTGTTTGACTTAGTCACTGAAACAAATATATCATTATAGTCAACTTCATTGATCTGTGAATAACCTTTGACGATCAATCGTGTCTTGTTGTGTCCGAAAGATCCATCTGAGTTGAACTTGGTGCTGAAAATTCATCAACACCACACAACTTTCTTACCTTTGAAAAATCAACTCACATTGAATCCGTCGGAGGGCATTTATCTCCTCCATTACTGTCGTTTTCCAAGCTGGATCAACAGTAGCAACCTCAATTATAGCTAGGATCTGATGGTTCATTGGGGCACTAGCAAATGCTCGTAGGTCAATGATAAACTGCGAAAAGAGACATATGAGAGAGCATGTCTAATTGTGTACCTTACTCCTTCATTCAGAGGAGGGGTCATGTTGGGGATGTCGCCCGAAGTGGAGTCAAGGTCCTATAAGGAGGTAGCTAGGTTGTCATATTGGTTCGTTGTTCACGAACAGCTCACATTCGGCTCGTTAAGTAGCTCGTGTTTAGCTCAATCGTTAAGCCTAACGAGTTGAACACGAACAAAATTTTAAGCTCGAAATGTAAACAAGTCGAGCACAAACAAAAGTTTGTTCATTTGTTTTTGGCTCAAATTGGCTCGAATATATATAT
>JXCR01005968.1:24655-59981 GCA_002079205.1 Phalaenopsis hybrid cultivar
TATATATGTATGTATGTGTATATATATATATACACATACATACATACATATATATACTCATAAAATTAAATATTATAAATTATAATTAATTAATTTCTATTAAAACAGTGTTTTAAAAAAATTATTATTTTAATTTTATTTCATAAATTAATTATTATAATAATTTATTCTAACAAGTCAATTTCGAGCCGAACACAAACACACTTTTCATGAGTCATTTTGAACACCAGCCAATTTCGAACACGAGCCCAGCCAGAGCTTGCTCAAGCTCGGTTCGTTTACAGTTTTAGAGATAACAGACTCCATAGTGGTAGCACTATGACGGGTGCGCCGAGTGTAGACATGGATAGTGGAGAGATCATGCACTCAACATAACAGGGGCTCCTCAGTGAAAGGAACAATAGGAGGAACATCCATAGAAGTGGGATAAGGGACGGTTTAAAATTTCAAGCTCCCCCACTCGAGACTAAGTTTCAAAAATAGGGAGCATTCAAAAGAAACATCAGCACACACATAGATTTTGTTTGCGGTAGGATCAAAACACCGATACCCCTTTTAAATGGAATAGTACCGTAAGAAAATATAATTTATGGAATTGAGATCAAGTTTACTCTGAATGGGGCAGTGTTCTGAACAAAGGCTATGCACTAAAAAATCTTGAGATTTAATGTGGAGAAGACCCGATTGTAGGAAAGCATAACATCAAGATGGTTAACGGGGTTCGACACTCGTGAATTTTATGGGAGTTTAGAGAAGACTATATTTATGAGGTAGGTCGTAGTTATAATGACATCGTTCCAAAACCGTTTTGAGACATTGGATTGAAATATAATAGAGCAAGCAACATCAAGGGGGTGACGATTTTCTCTCGGCGACCCCAATTTGTTGAGGGGTGTCCACACACAATTTATAGCAGAGGATGTCCTTCCTCACCAAGAATCCAAAATAGAGTTGAAAAATTCATGATCAATGTCGATCCGAAGTCCCTTAATTGGAATTTTAAATTGAGTTAAAATGAATGTGCAGAAGTTTTGGAATGTGACAACAGCATCTGATTTATGTTTTAAAATGAAGACTCATGTCATCTAAGTATTCATCAATCAAAATCAAGAACTATCGTTTATTGGAGTAGCTAGGAGTGCAAGAGAGTCCACATATGTCACTATGAATAAGAGAGAAACGAGCAAAATGTGTGTAAATGTGGGGTGGGTAATGAACCCAATAATACTTGGCTAACTGACATGTCTCGCAATTAAAAGTAGAAACACTTTATTATAAAACACTAAAGGAAACAAACTTTTTAAGTACTGAAAACTAAGATGACAAAAACGACAATGCAACATGTGGGATATTCAATGATTCGAGATAAACTACAACTCCTAAGTGAAGTGCCCTCACTCTCAGTGCTCTTATTATTCAAGTAATAGAGTCCAACTAAACTCTTAGCAATTTCAATTGTCCTCCCCAAACGACGATCCTGAAAAACACAACTATTAGAAGAGAAATTAGCAATGCAATCAATATTATTCGCCAATTTGCTGACAAATAACAAGTTAAATTGAACCAAAGGAACATGTAAAACGGACTCCAGAGAATCAGTTTTTAACACAACCGACCATTTGCCAGCAATGAAACTACAGGAGTCATCGACAATTTTGCGAGTATCTTTCCGAGAGCACAAATGATAAGTTGAGAAAGCTTGTGAGCATCCAGTTATGTGACCCACGACACCTGAATTAATAATCAACGAACTAGAAGAAGAAAGAAAAGTAAGAGTCATAGGAAGATTACCTTGTCGAACAGAAGAGGTCGACGAACTCGCATAGAATTGATTTGCTCCAAGTAGCTTCATCAATTGCTTAATCTAATTTTTCGAGAATTTGGAGGATTACAGGTTATTTCGGGTATGAGTCAGTTTAATCGTAATAGACTTGGATGTTGTTGTGAGACCCTTGGTAGCAGAGGATTTGACGAAAAGTTTATATGTCAATTTACCATGAAGTTTTCAACACTTGTCTCGAGTGTGGCTAGGTTTGTGACAGTAATGACATGTGTTGTGTCCGACTCGCGGTGGCATGGACAAGGGCTGAGTGCTATTCAAGATCAAGGTGGATAATTCAGCTGAAGGAGTATGTGTCAAGCATGACAAATCTTCGGGTCTCTTTTCGGTGAATCTCGGTGAAAAAACGCGAGCGTAGGGAAGAGAGTTTCGACCAAGAATACGGTCACGGACTTCGTTCAGGTTTATGTTAAGGCCAATCAGAAATTGGAACAAGCGATCATTTTCTACAATCTTCTAAAAGAGAGAAAGATCGGTCAGATAATCTTAAGTGTAGTCATAGTACAGGTCGCATTCCATTCATAGTACAGCAAGGTCCTTATAGTACCAGGTCAAGATCCTTGAAACAGTTTTGCCTCCCGGATTTTCTTAGACACCGCATAAAGTTGGTCCGAGTTTCCTACATGTGAGTAGATATCATGAAGTGTTGTCCAGAGGGTACAAGCTACAGGGAGGAACATATATGGATGACCAATTGACGTTTCCATGTAGGATCAGCCATGACATGACCATGGAGTTCTCTATTTTCCAAGCTCCAATAAGTTGGGTCAGTCTTTAAAGGTTCACTGATCATAACTGTGAGTTGATCAAATTTTTCAGGTCTTTTGATGAACAAAGACACTGCTTGGGGCCATTGGAGAAAGTTGATGTTGTTTAGCTTATGAGTCGCGATCAAGAAGTTCATGTTTGTTTATGATCCTTCGATCTGTAGAGGTATTGAGGTCGGTGACGATCCTCTGTTGGACACATGGACAATGTCAATGGGAGGTTCAATGGTGGAGGAATTCTCCATAGTTCCAACAGAGCCATAGGTGATGTTGGGTTATCGAGACGTAGGAAAGGCTGGTAAGGATGTCCAACGGCTGAAAAAAAAACATCTAGAAGCAACAGCAAGATAGATCGTGCAGACAGGAGAAACAACCAGCAAACAACAAAGCAAGGAGGCCTCACAATAGAAAAAAAAGGTAATCCAATAGGAAGTCATGTAGGCAGGTCGGCTAGAGGAGCTACTGGGCTTAGCGATAGAAAGGAGCAACAGATAGATCTTTGTTGGCAGGAAGGATCTGCAGAAAGAACACGAGGTCGGCTGGAAGGATTAGCGGCTAAAGGTGGTTGCCTGCAGGATATAGAGAAGACCTGTAGGTGGTTGGCGACTAAGGTGGAACCACTAGGGTTAGAGTCATGCCATGGCTCTAATACCATTTTGAGTTTGTGACTAGAGCAGCAAAAGTTTATTGATAGAAGACTGACTACTTAAACCCAAACACAACCACCACAATAAAGGAAAGAAATAAATAAAAAAGAAATAAAATAGGAAATACATGATGGAGTAATAAAGGCTAATAACAAGCAATAATAAGTAATGACAACTAGGGATTGCCGTTATAAAAGTAATAGTTTGTCATACTGTAATATTTTTCTCATTATTAAGGACATTCTTTTTATTTTACTCTTTTTATTCTTCTGAACTCTTGCCGATATATTGGGTAAAGAAAGTAGTTCTTTTTAATTCTCTTCTAAAAAGTTCAACAAAATTTTCAAGAAGGCAACTTGAGTTTTGTGGAGGTTCTTGAACACGATTGCAGCATGTATATTGAAAATGGTCAAGTGACCCAAAACAAAAAAAAACAAAGAAAGAAACAGTGCATTAAACTATGAAGCATTGTGGTTAAACGACATACCTTAGTGTAATAAAAACATATTAAGACACAATACGAAAAACTTGCGACAAAAGAGGGATTTTATAATATGAAAACAAAATCACATTGTAGTAGCACTTACTACAAGCTGAACATGTGAAAAAAGAAGAGAAAATATTTAGAATACAAAAAATAATACATGGTAGTAGCAATTACTTGCTACAGAAGTGATACATTATGAAAACCCTTTTAGCCAAATTTCCAAATATATGTTATCTTAATAGATTTGATTAACTTCCTAAGGTAACTGAAAGTGTAAAAGGATGGACCGCTATCCTAAATGGCATGCTACATGCTCATTCAAAGTAGGTAGAACAAAAAAGCAATGACACACCTTTGGTTCTCCAGAATCTCTCAGCTTGTCTGCATGCTTGGCCACACTTTGCAGGAATAGCATGTGCTTGATGGTCTTTTCCAATAAAGCATCAATGCTACACTGCACACATTTTAATAATAATAAGGAACATAATTTGACACATAAAAAAGTTAAATTTAGATATTAATTCAAGGTTTCAGTAAACAAAACTAAAATACCTTAGCCCCATTAGGCACAATTTCTCGTAATTCCTTGACACGGTCCATTATTAACTGGCGGTCTTTAGGCCTTGGTCTTGGGGTCTCTCCAGGCCTTGGCCGTTTCCGATTAACCTTGTTTATTTCATCAACCCTTTCAGCATGTGAATCATACAGTTTATCACTTTTCATGTTTTGCCCACTTTCAGCCCATAAGCAAATTTGAGATCTATAACAACCTGACCGTTCAGTGTCATCCATACTATCACCTGATCTCACAGGAGTTGAAGCTGCTGTTTCTGCATTACTTGTCAACAATGAAGGAGAAACATAACCTTCATGTTTTTTTCCTGATGAAGCAGACCCATCATTACTAAGAGAACTGCAAAAAACTGATGAACCGCTAACTTTTGTTGTTGATGTCTTGTAAGATGTATTCTCATCAAAACACCTTTTGGCAGCTGGATTGATCTTTGAAACGACAGCATCCAACAACTGGTCGGTATTGGATTCTGAAAATATATCAGCACGAGATAAATCATTATTTAGAGAGTAAGCCATAGGGGGATGGTTCACTTTTGTATTGCAAGAAGTAACATCTACAGCCAATTGCTGGTCAGCAAAACCTCTATCCAAACTGCCATAAATACCCAACACATCAAATAGATCATCCCCTGAAGTAGCCAATGGAAGGAAGAGTGAAGATTTCTCATTTGGTAAAAGAAAGGGAGTAGAGTCAATCTCAATTCCTCGACTCTGCAAATTTTCATCGTTTTGAATGGGATTCAAATAACTGTTTGCACTCTCAGTCCCTAGACTAGCTCTAATGGTACTTGAACAGGGTCTGGATGAAAACCCATGGGGCGCTGGTAAATCATGTTTCTGGTTTAGATGGCCAGAACTTGGCATTCCTTGGCAGTTGTTGATGAAGGAATCCTTTAAACCATGGCTCATTGGAATTCCTTCGTTTCCATTTGAGGTGTTAATACTCCGTGTCATGCCCTGAAGACTCTGGATATCTTCTTTAGTGCAAGCTGCAGCTGAAGTAAATTTTCCATGACCATTTGCGGACTCCGAGGTTGCAGAATTTGGATGAAGAGAATACATGTCAAGATCTCCAAACATGTTTTCTGCTGAGGCCTTAATACCAATAGCAGGTTCCTGATTTCTGCTACCACACACAAACGGGAAGTTCACTCCTTTGAAAGATGCATTGTCAGTAGTACAAGTCCCATTTGCTGCAGACAGAATATCCCTATGTGATATTACGTGAGCCCCCACCAGTCCATTTTCAAGCCTTTTATTGAGATGCAAGGCAGAGTTTCCAGTTGAATGAATCATAGGCCTGCACGACACAGCAACAGGGCGAGATGAACTACTCACAATTTTCTTGTTCAACAGCCGTTCTGCATCAATTTTGGAAAGATTTTCATGACACCCCGTGGATAAAGAAGAAGCCTGGCTCAATGATTTTGAAAATGAAGATATAGAAAGCTGACGGTTGCATCTCACAGATAAGGATCTATCTATATTGCTGCAATCATCTTGAAATTGGTAATCAGAAACTGCAGAGCTAAAGGATGAAGGTTGAAGACCGCTCCGATACAAATCCTCTTGAACGGAAACGTAAGACCCTGGTTCACATACCAACCGCATAAAAGAAGACTTTACATGATTTATAAAAAGATTATTCTCCATAACCTGCAATAATGAAAAAAGTTATAGTTCCAGCTTTTGACAGAAACTTAGCTACAACAGGTAGGATTCACAAAGCTGCAAAGCTTCAAGCAAGGGCATCATGCTGAAAAATACAAAAGATCATTTAAATCAGTAAGACTAAGCCTTTGTTCGATAATGGCATGCTTTGGCATACCGTCAAGCTTAAGTCTAAGTCACTGTAATGACCACACAATGAAGTGAAAGCACTACATATGATCCCTACCTCTAGAATCATATCGACATTGTGGATGATGCTACATTAAAAATAGTTACTTGTGTGAGAGCTTGTGAACCTCTTACGTAGAATGAAAGTGGAATCTTAAACATCTAGATGTTTTTTGGTGTGAATTAAAATTTCATTAGGAAAATCTAAATTTAAGTATATGCTAAGAAAGAAGTAAACTTGGGATGGTTGACACCTTCGGAAGTTATATCAATAGGACAAAACCATAAGGATATTAGACTAAAGCAAAAAATATCTCGATAGGTGAGAGTTCAAGGTGCTATTATAGGTTCACATATAAAAAAGTGTATGGAACGACAAAGCCAGATTGACTTGAGTTTTAGGGATGGGGAAAAGTAATAGTGGGCGCACGAGTATATTTAAAAAGATAATACATACATTATAGTGACCAATAACTAAAGAATGCAAAACTAAAAGCACATATCATTCATAATTCAATGAATGCCTTGAAACTAACCTAAACACTCATCACCAAGATGAGGTTGTGCTTTAATATCAAGTAATGTCAAGATATATAACAAAAGAAATTCGGAAGCTTTGAAGAAGTTGAGAAAAATGGTCGAGGAATATGAAAAGGATATAAAAATGAGGAGGAGAAGCATAACCAAAGAAAATATAAGAGAATGCCAAGCATCATTTTCATTTCAAAAATCAAGTTCTCCATTACATGCCCTTTGAATCTTTACTAATAGATCCTAAAGTGATGTCTGAGTATTTGAGCTTTTGTTAATTCAACAAAAGAAATTAACGCCAAAAAAATTAAATAATGACTAAAAGAGACCTAAAAAAATATATAATGATACCTCAACCAACATACTAAAACATGGCATACAATCCATATTTGTTATATTCATTTCCATTCCTCATAGAAAAAAAAATATGTAATAGCCATGGATACATTAAAATCTAGCTCCTCCACCATTATCTTGTAGAGGGAAACAAAGAAGATGATTGACCAATTATGCAATGCTGCAAAACGACTTACTTGTCGCTTTTTTCTTATAACCAAAGCTTAAAGTTTAGCAACCAGGCATAAAACAATTGCAATGACAATAAACATTGGTTAAATAAAGGATTGTTGAATTGGTCAAACTTCATTTGCAGTACATATTTAAGCAATGCAAATATTTTCATCATAGGAAAGTAATATCATGTAATAAGTGCTTCAAGAAACAAGCGTAGCACGTGTTTATTTTTTAGCAACTATGCTGAAGAATAGTTAAACGCAAGAAACCAAAAAAGATAAGGAATGTTCACGTGATGGATGATATGATTCTATGATTGCAAAGAATATAATAAACACATACCCTCAGGATAGAACCAAATTGTACAACACCATGTGGAAGCAGAGGTATGATAACAATTGTCTACCAAGAAAATCAATAACATGAATCAGCATAATGGATAATTCAATAGAAGAAAAACGATATGAAAGTAAGCGTCATCACCTGAATCCCTGACAAAAATTGGTTTCTCAACTCCGACGAATGCTGCAAGATATAACAAAATATATTAATGTTTTTCATTTAATGTAATCTTATTTCCAATGGAGGATATGCATAACTATTGAACATATAGTTTTAATTCAACTTTTTTCCATCCTAAACATGCAACTTCATGAATAACAGAACCAGGAGTCGAAAAGATCTAATAAATTTTACAACAAACAGATAAAATGCCAAGCTAATATTACAAAAATTAGATGCATGAGGTACCAGACATAACAAGTCATATAAAGTAGCAAACAACGTGTTTGACAACCAAGAAAACCTGTTATTTTACAAAAATGTCTCCTTTGTCACCTTTGCAGTAATATTTGAAGCCAACCCTTCATAAAATTATAAAATACAAATGATGTCTTTAGAGAACTTTGTAAAACAAAGCCATACCGAGTAAATGGGTTCCCTGCCAATAGCAACATCTCTGAGAATCCATTTATGATTTCCTATTGAAGCAGCTTGTCCGACTATCCTGAAACATAACGCTGCATTATAGACGAGCTCAAAATGAAAAAAAAAAAATGACAGACTAATTCATCACGAAGCTTTCCGTACACAAGTAATAAAGTTAAACAATACGGCAGCTGCCTAGAACTTTTCCAAATGAAGGGGTAAGAAGAAAACTTTACACACCCATCTCCTATAGCATGAACCTGCGGTACCATGGACTTGCTAACCAGCTCATCTATGGTGCCCTCTCCTCGTCTTTGAAATTCACCAGACAAATTAACATGAAAACTCAAGTCATCGCACCCTGAAAGTTGTGTTTTCCCACACCAATATCCATCTTCCCAGACCAAATGCCTGCAAAAAGCCCAACCAAGAAAAACAATAAGCAAAGCCCCAAGCTTGACCTCTAAGTCTTCACATAGCAAGCATTGTTAACCACACTTCACAAGAAAAAAGAAAAGAATCAAAGAAAATTCCAAACATACCGGATACTGTTCATTTAGTAAAATTGCTAAAGAAACAAATATAATAATAGCTGATAACCATAAAAAGGCACACACAAACTGGGAGCAATCATCAGAAATAGGGGTTGTCTAGTATCCTATTTTAGGTTCGATTTAATAGTGATTCAGCCAAAACACAGCCAAACAGATTTTATGGGGCTTTAAGGGGCTGTTTGACAACAAGATTTAATAAACCTTTATAGAACTAAAATTTGACAACAGTATCACAACACTCGTTATATTTTGCTAAAACCTTTACAAATGGTTCGGCTATTGTTTCAAAATTTAAGATTTGTAAAAAAGAAATACTGAAATGCATGATCCTATGAATTTCGATTTAACAAATCTTGAATTTAACCAAAAAGCAAAAACCGGATTTATCAAAAGAAAATGATTTAATATCCCAAAAATTTTGTTGGCAGGGTTTATTAGCCCTAAATCATACTAGTTTGATAAATCATAATACAGTATTATTATTCACATAATTAATTTAAAAACTTCTCTAGCACACACACAGATCTTGAATCTTCAAACAAATAAGCGAACATGTCATGCAGAATTCGATTAAGTGATTCATTTAAGAATTCCTCTAACACAAGCAAATCTTAAATCTTGAAACAAATGGCAAACATTTAATCAAGATTCAGCATGACTTAATAATTATCATATCAAACAGCTTTATGATTTATATCCACTCAAAATTTACTAATCAAATCCTACTTGTAGCCAAATAGCCTGCTAAAAATGAGACACTCCTCCAGAGGAAGCCCAACATTTTAAAAGCTCAAAATAAAGTTGCAACAAAAGATTCCAGACTTCCAGNTGGTGTGTGGTTCGTGGTCGTGGCAGGGATTGTCTTCTACTTTTTGGTTTAAATAAAATTTTCAAGGAAATTTATGAGGTTGGATTTTAAATGAATTAAGGCTATAATCACTTGAGTAATGATACAAAATTCAACTCTTTAAGAAAGTATTTAGTGGAATTTACATGCATACCACACAATCCGATGTATTTACAGTTTAACCCCTAAATTGTCATATTTATATTTCACTTTTTAAAATTATGTGATAGTTATATATTTTTAATGATATAAAAAATTAGAATGTGATGCATGTAAATATTAAATTTTAATAATTTTTTTATAGTTTATTTGAGTGACACTCACTCTCTTGAAAGGGAGACTGAATTGAAACCTAATGGAGAAGGCTAACGGGAGCTCTAGGGTTTTAAAGATTCTTGAGCTCAGCCGCTATCAAACCACCGTTGTTGGACCCCTGTGGCCTTGCTACCACCGAAGTCTTTGCCATCATCGGGTAACCAGTGCCATTAGCAAAGCATTAATACTTAATCATTGTCGCCATCAACTGACCACCACTGCCCAGCTACCGTCGAACTGTTATTGTCTTGTCGTCACCATTAGACCGCCACTGTTTTGCCACCACCGTCACAGCCAGACCACCATAGCCTGATGACACTATTGCTGTCATCGCCACCACAATCATCGGACCACCGCCACCATACCATCTTTTCCCATGCATTATTCTCATGATGAACCGCCGACATCGTGCCAACACCTCAATGATGCACCATTGTCGCTAAGCTATCACCACCGCCATTGTTCCACCATTATCGGACTATGTCATCAAACCACCAACATCTAACCGAACCAAGCCACCATCATCAAGCTGTCAAATCCAAACCAACACCACTATGTGAACCATCATCATCGAGATGTCATTGTCACTGGATTATCAACGCCTAACTGACGTCGTGTCACTGTCACCTCCAATCTGCAATCATTAGCCACTTTTGTTGGGTTGCCGCAGACATAAGACCATTGTCACATGATCGATATTGAGCCACTGTTGTCATTGTCAGACACCATAATCGGGTCATCGGTAGGCCATCATTACTAGAACACTACTATCTTTGTCAGATTATCATCTGCCGACTGCCATTATGTTAGATCACTAACTCTTGATAGCCACTACTATTGTGGTACACCATTGCCATCATCGAATCACCATATCTCGCTCATTGTTATGTAAAATCATCATCTCTCCGCTACAGTATGTTGGGTAGCCGCCACTGTGGCGGTACACTATTGTTGTCGTCTGATCATCATATCAATTTCGACCATCACGATCGTTGTCATCGCATACCATCATTGTTAAATTATCATCATCATATCATTATCATCGAGTTATCACTAATATTATTGTTGGATCATTCTTGTCGAACAGTTATTACCATCGATGACAATGAATTTAGATTCACCATCACACAACCTCTGTTGTACGTTTTCCATCATTGTAGCTAGTTCGCTATCACTTCCCAATTATTTTTTGTCTCTAATGAAAGTCAAATTATGGTTTCCCCTCTCTACCAGTCTTCTTTTATTTGTGTGTTGATTAAATTTTCGTACAATGCTATGACACTCATATATCTATCATTATGAATTCTTCGACGCACAACAAGGATAAAGTATATTATATAAATTTACAAAATTGTATAAGATTTATTAGAATAATAAAAAAAATTGACTTAATGAAAAGAATTTGAATGAATGGATTCAATGATTTAAAGTAATATAATATAAATATACAAACTGGCCTCGTAATACACAACGCAGCACTAATGAACAAGCTTTGGCCTCACTTGGGAATGTGTGGTTAAGAAAGAATAGTTGCTCCGAAGGTGTTAAATTCTGATTCACTCAATTGTTATGGTCGTTCGTAATAGAGAATTTTCATCGAAGTGTGAGTAAATTGAAAAGAATGGCCAGAGCTTTTTTTAAAGAAGTGACAAGTACTTTGATCAACATACTCATAACTTATTCTTCGGCTGATTCTCGGTCTATCTTTATGTATTATGTAATTCTTTCATTTCTTCTACAAATTTTAGTTATCTAACTCGAATCCCCTCACATTTGAGCTGTTGGTGTGCCTTAAATTTTGTTTGGGAAAGCTTGTTTACTCACAGCATTTATTTAAATTAAGTTTAAGGAGTGATTCTTTGGAAAGCATATTTAAAAGTCGAATTGGAAAGGGAGCCTTTAAAAGCTAAGGTGGAAAAATTAAAGATGTCTAAATGAAATCTCAACTGTTGATATCCCCTATCAAAATGTATTTTCATTAATAAAGTAGGATACTTAAAATAAATTTTATCACAAGGCTTTTGAATACACAAATAAAAGCAATTATGTTGGAATCATGTTTTGAGCCAATCACTATCACTCACAAATTGATTAAAAAGCATAGCAATTTAGAATTGATTTTTGATAAGTTAAACTCAATTTTAGGAATAAAAAATAAATTAGCATATTACAACTATATTATCAAATATTCTAAGTAATCATTACATGTTTGATATATATTCGAGACAACCCGACAACTTGGTCAGACTAAAATGATGAGTTATGTTCTCAACTAGATCAAAATAGAATTGTGAATTCTCCAGTAATAATATGAAATTGCAAAGATTTTGACAAAATTAATAGAAATTTACCAAAACGATTAAAGTTTTTTTTCCAACTACAGGTCCCCCATGTTCAACTGCTCACTCAGCTTATAGATTCATTTGTCAGGGTCACTCGTAAGAGCCATTCACTTAGCCAGTAGGCCCAATTGCTTTGTCTACAGATCTACTCATCACGATCACTCAATAGGACTATCCATTTAACTTGCAGAGCCACACTTCTGGAACACTTTCTAAACCTTTAGATCCAATTATTAGGATCAAACCTTATGAACCATTTGCCTAGCTAGCTTATAAAGCTACTTATCATTTATTAGGGTTGTTTGTCCAACCTATAAGAACATTAGCCTAAGCCGCTTACCTACTTTATAGATTCACTCGTAAGACTCACTCATTAAAGTCACTGCCCAACTTGTAAGTTGATCATTATATGTTCACCTGCTAGTACCACGCATCTAGCCTGTAAGACCATTAATTAAGGTCGCTCAATAGAGTCACTTGTCCAACTTATATGGTCATTTTTCTAGCTTGCAAAGTTACTCAATCAGGATACATGTTCATTCATCATGATTGCTCGCCTAACTTGCATATCCACTTGTTAGAGTCACATGCCTCTTAGTAGGTGCCACTCATCCGAGAATACTAATAATCAAGACTTCTCACAACTATCTTACACCTCTGAAGACTGGTGTCCTTATCCACACAATCAATAAATTTTTATACTTCACTCACTTAAAGTACTATCAAGATGCACTTATCAATATCACGAGTATGTTGTCCATATGTCACTACATAAATAAAAGCATTCACAAGTATATTTTTTTCATATTTTTTCAAGCTACTTATCCACCTATGTATTCTCGTCTCAACAATTATTACTAGATTACTTTCATGCCTATGAACAAATTCGGAGTAGTAAATATTTTATATGACGTAAGCGTGTTCACTTCATCATCCAATAAGAAATCTACTTTACATTCCCAAAATAGAAATTCACTTCAAACATGAACATAATTTTTTAAGTGATTTTTCATTTTGGGAATGGAAATTAGATTTTACTTTAGATGATGAAGTGAACACTCATATGTCATATAAAACATTTCATTCTCAGAATTTGTTCATAGGTGTGAGAATAATCTAGTTAAAAGTTGCAGAGACAAGGAATTTTAGGTTTATGATTGAATTCTCACTTGGAGACAAAATATGACAAAAATATAATTGTGTGAGGGCTAGTGTAACTACAATGATATTAGTGGGAGTCATCTTAATAGATTGTGAATAAATGTTCGATGGATTAATGATCTTCGATAAAACTAACATTACTAAAATGTTAAATGATCCTTCTTGTAGTAGATCTAATGTTGAAGTTGTGACAAAATGTGATCTAATCTGGCAATAATCAACACAAGTTAGTAGGAGTAATGTTTTATTAGGGTTAACGAAGATTGATAATCTGTCTCAAGTATTTTTGAGTTTTTGGATCTAATATTGTTTGTCGCCATAACTACACTAAACCTTGCACAAGCATGTTTTCTTTTACATTTTTATATAGGCATTATCGTCTCCGCAAACCCCATATGTGATTGACTGCACACCTGAAAATATGTTCTTAAAAGAAAATATTTCATACAATCTGAGAGTTTTCACTGCATCTGAAAATATGTTCTTATAAAGAAATATTTCATATAATGTGAGAGTTTGCACTGCATCCTCCAATATAAAGTCTAATTTTTATCGCCAAAATAGAAATTCACTTTGAAATCTAAGTTGTCAGTTTCAAATTGGAAATTCACTTCAAAATCTAACTTTCACTACCAAAATGGGAATTACGACAATGTAAATTAGATTTTGATGTTAATTTCCATCTTGGATTAGACAAATTAGATTTCAAAGTTAATTTCATTGTGACAATGAAAATTAGACTTCGCAAAAGAGTAAACAGTGAATACTCTTTACATTATATGAAATATCTTCTTTTAAGAAGATATTTGGAGTACAATCAATCGCACAATGGACTACGAGAATGAGAATACTTAGTTTTATGATTGGTTTTATAGATGAAAACAAAATACAAAGCAAATATGCCTATAAAACCAATCATAAAACTATTTAATATGAAACCAAAGTTGCAGACAATATTAAGAAAAGACATCTAAATTTCTAAATAAATGGTTAGAAATATTTTTTTAATACAAAACAATAATTATCGCAAAAAGTTAGAGTCGATAACAATTAAGCTTAAAATTAGAACATTACAGCCTACTGGGGCTCGTAGGGCAATCAAATATCGATAATTAGCAAACATTTATTCATATTTATCTCTAATATTGTTTGTCACCATAGCTACACCAACTCTTTGATGAGTATATTTTTTTCACATTTTCTCTAGAAATGTAAAGCCAATGATCCACCAATGTATTCTTGTCTCAACAATGTCTCTTACAAGAATACTTTCACACTCTAAATAATTTCTGAGAAGGAAGAGTTATAAATGATGTAAGAGTTTTCATTTCTTCCTCCAAATGAAAATTATATTTCTCATTTGAGGAAGAAATAAAAACTCTTACATCATTTGAAATGCAAGTAACCTAGTTAAAAGTTGCAGATACGGGGTTGCTTGGGTTTATCATTGGTTTTTCACTTGGAGATAAAATATGAAATAACTATATCTATAAGATGGCAGGTGTAGTTACAGTGTCATACACTATTAGAGGGAGACGTCTTAATCAATTATGAGTCAATATTTGACTGTTTAATGATTTTTTTACGGAACTAATATTACAAAGATGTTAAATGATTCGACTTCGAGCTGAGATAATGTTGGTTCCAAATAAATTTCATCCAAAATTTTGGCTCGTAACTCGACGTGTTTATTTTAATTCGAGTTTCATGTGCAAGTCAAACTTAGAATTAATTTCCGAGCGATTATAGTTTTTTTGAACTAAATCATATTTTGAATTTGGCTCGTACCTCAGGATTTGAAAATTCCAAACTTGAAGGATTTATTAAAACCCATTCAAACTAAATCCTATTTTTTAACTGAACATCCCCTTAATTTGAATGCCAACATTTTGTGCTATATAATATTGCAGGTCTCACCACCATCTTATAAAACTTTCCTTTAAGTGTACTATCACACAATAGGGCGGACACATTCCTCCAATTCAACCAACCAAATTGAAATATACTAATCACATCCCCACTCTATATCATCTAAATTTTGAACGAGGGACCCGAGATATCTAAAACGTTCATACCTTTTAATGATTTGATCACCCTTAGTTACAACTCTGTCACTAGAGCTACTACTACTAAAATTACATTTTATGTATTTTGTTCGAGATCTACTCAAATCAAGGTCTTTAACCTCCAAAGTCGACCTCCATAATTATGTTTTGGGGTGATTACATACATAACACCTAAAACATTGCTATTTACGAATCAAGCGCTCTTTCAACCATTTTTTTCAAATTTTCACTAAAATATCAAAGGTCATGATAAAAATCCAACCAATATTTTTAATTTTTATGAAATTCATAGTGGTTTGATCGTGGCATGCATTAGTGCATCGTTTCTCCTAAACTCTTTCTCTAGTCTTATCCACAAGAAGAATATCACAGGCGAAAAACATCCGTAAATTCTTTTGTAAATGCCTAATAAGAGCATCCATAACTAAGCAAAAATGTATGGGCTTAAATCCTATCCTTGATGTAATCCAAAATTAATAGGAAAATATTTGGTCGTAGTTACTAAACCCTAAACCAAATTTTCTAAAAATAATTGAAAATAAAAAAGTAAATGAAGAAGAGTTACCTTCCTTGATAGTTGTGGGCAGGAGAGAAGCGGAAGGAGGAAGAAAATGGGAGTTTTCGGTTACTGTAAGTCGTGATCCCGTCATTGCATTCCCAGCTAGCTTCTAACGACTATATCGCGAGGGTGGTTTGACAATGAAGGCGATGGTTTTGGACGAAACAGGGTGGAGGTGAGGGGACATGCTAGGGTTTCGGGGAGAGGAGAGGGGTTCAGGGGGGGAGATGACAGGGCATCGGGTAGAAAGGAGCGAGGGGAGAGCAAATTAGAAAAGGAGGGGGAGGGTCGCAATTTGGGCGGTATAATGGATTATTTCTGACTGCTTATACATAACTTCAAATCCGTTGTTCTTGATATTATTATCGACGACAATTTCCGTTGTTTATTATAAAAACGTATCAGTTATACCCTGCTAGATGGCGGTTCGAAGATAACCAACGACAAATGGTTGTCGATTAATATACGTTTCTAACTGTATCAGTAATAATAAAAGCTGAAGGCAACATATGGTTGTTAATAGGCGACGAAAATTCTGTAGTTATGCAGTCAAACATAAATCGTCGCTAGACTATCGGTAATTTACATTATTACCAACGGATAAAACTGATGCTTATTAAAAAAAAATGCACCAGTTAGCACGCTGCCAAATGCCAGGTTCATGGATACCCAATGTAATATGATAATTAGTTAATATTTGTTTTTAACCGGCAGCATAAGACGTCAGTAATAATTAAAACTGTTGAAAAAAAAATTTACTGTTTATAAGCAACGACATGTGTTAAGCCGTCGCAAATAACCCAAATCAGAAACCGTCTCAACACCGTTGGAAAATGGAGCATTTTTGCGACGCCAGTATTGACCATCGATTTTAGCACATTTTCTTGTAGTGTGTGTTTAATTATCCAATCATGTATTATTATTTCTTGGGTCCAAATGGCATCCAAATTTTATAAATACAACGTCAAAAAACCATTCAAGAGGGATTTTCTTATCACATAACTCTATTATGTGAAATTCTAGAGACATGGGGTTCCTCTCACCATTCTTTCTCACTACTTTTTGCTCTCCACGTACCTTGTTGGCCATAAGTAGGATCATGATATCTCCATGGATTGATCTGAATCCAACAATGGCTTGACTTTGATCAAGATAAAATCTATAATATTTAAACTGTCTTTGGAAAGATTAAAATACATTAATTAATAAAAAAAATATTTCAATTATATCAAAATCAATTAATAAAAAAATATTTCAATTATATCAATTCAATTCTTTGGCTATAGAATACTCTGAGTAGATCTTGCTCGGTTTGCTTATCAACTCTATTTGTAAATGTTTATTTCATTAAATAACAAATTGACATGATTATTGTTCTCACAAGTGATTAAGTTGGCGGCAAGTAGGTGAGCGGGTGGTGGCGGCGACCAATAGGACAGTAGTAGCAGGTAACTATAGCAGCAAAATACAACATGCAGCAACTCGATGGTAGACAAGAGGCGATGGCGATGGCGATGGTCAGCTCGCCATACACACTTTACATAAAATGTATTTGGAATTCACTCAAATCCAATAAATTCCAAAAACGTTAAAAATGAAATAAGGAATGAATTCCAAATGCATTACTATTTTACACTACATTTGAAATTTCAGCCATAAGCCAAGAATTTCTAGAACCACTCCAAAAGGAATGCATTGCACTCATTTGGCAGCCCCCCATGATCTGAATGTGATCACACTAATAAATAAATAAATAAATAAATAAAAATATATTCCACTTCATAAATAAGAAATTGATAATTTTATAAAGG
Source organism: Phalaenopsis hybrid cultivar (assembly GCA_002079205.1). Lineage (NCBI taxonomy): Eukaryota > Viridiplantae > Streptophyta > Magnoliopsida > Asparagales > Orchidaceae > Phalaenopsis > Phalaenopsis hybrid cultivar. Next base: position 42,438 of record JXCR01005968.1, read on the forward strand.
GGAAATCTAGATTTACATACATATCACTTAATTCCTACTATTTATATATCTAACATATACAATGTAATTTTTTTAATATATGTTATTTTATTTATGTATGAAAATATGTAATTTTTTATTTCAAAAGTTAAAATCATTTTATTTTTTATGTGATATAAATATAAAAAAAAAATCAAGTGTTAGCTCTATGTAAATGCCTCCTTTATAAAGTTCAGCTGGCCTTTTATTTAGCAAGTTGCTCGTTAGAGAACATTTTGTGTTAACTAAATAGTTTTAAAAATACAAAAGTATGTTGAAATAAAGTAACCAAACATATGTATTTGTACGATATTTATAACTGTTAAAAGTGGTTTCATATGATTTGACACTTTACCTGTCTCGTAAACAATCTTCGCCACCAAGCACCACATGATGCCCATTCCCCTTGGACTCTAAAAAGGGGCTCGCACATGGCAGGTGTTTGTATTTGTCATTCAAATCTTTCCTTCATTGCTTAAAAACTAATCATTGCTTGTAGTTTTACTGATGTTTTGCACAATAGAAGGCCAACTTTAGCGGTTTTGTTTTGCATGCCACAATATTGTGTGCCCAACTCTGATGAAAAATGAAAATATTGATTTTGATTGTTAAAGTTTGGATTGTGGTTTATGTCCCTTAATAACTTTGTCAGCTTGATGGCCATCAAAATGTTAGCCTGAGATGTGTTTAAGTTATGTAAATTTTTTTTTAGTAGGGATCACATTATTGTTGAGGTAGTTAATGAGAGAGAAAGTAAGATCACTTTGCAACTCATATTTACTTGTTGAATGGTTTGGGTTGCACTAAGGGTTTAAAATTGAACTAGACATTTCAATTATTATGTTCATGTTGAAAATTGAACTAGACATTTCAATTATTATTATTTTAATATACTGTAAATGAAAAAAATAATGATACAATAATTCGATTTTGACTTATTTAGTACACAGAACTTTAATTTAGAACACTTACTTTTTGAATATTTTGCGTGATTCTAGTTCAAAACTTTGGGATGTGATATCAAAACTTTTGCATCTATTGTTATTCTAAATCTTTTGTTTCTAATCATATGATCGAAACTAAGATATATTAAAAACAATCATTTTTTAAAAAAAATCGAATCAATTCATTTGATTTTGGCATGGATCAAATCAACCAATTAACTGATTCAAATTATAATTTTGAGGCAAAGTGGTTTTTGACATGGATCAAATCAACCATAGATTTTATTTAGAGTTAAACAAGTTAAACCAATCAGTTGGTTTCATTTTTAAAACCGCCTTCATAAGTATTCTTGAATTGTATCAAATTTTATTTGAATTGCTTTAAATGAATGTTAGTAGCATCATTAATGGTAATCTATACATCTATGTGGTGAATAAAACCAGCATACGAGCCAATCATATTGCATATCAATAATGAGCAGTACAATCCCACGTGAGTTTTTCCTTAAAAAAATATCTCATATTAGCTTAATAATTTGTCCTACAACTTTGCAGAACTTTAAGAAGCATTTTTATAAGTAATTATTAGGAGTTTCTCTTTTATTTCATTTAATCTTAAAAAGATGGAAACATCATTGATAATTTGATGATTAATGATTAAAGACTTAATAAAAAGCTTTGCATTGTCAATGAAAATATGGGTTGTTATACTGGAGAAAGAGTAGAGCAAAATGTAAGCATAAATCTTTAAGAAGGAAAGTAAAATGTGAGAGAGGAGCTTTTGTTGAATATGCATGATAGCCATATAATAGTCAATATGCTCATACAGATTAGATTAGTCATCATATGCATNATGTTGAAAATTGAACTAGACATTTCAATTATTATTATTTTAATATACTGTAAATGAAAAAATAATGATACAATAATTTGATTTTGACATATTAAGTACACAGAACTTTAATTTAGAACACTTACTTTTTGAATATTTTGTGTAATTCTAGTTCAAAACTTTGGGATGTGATATCAAAATTATTGCATCTATTTTTACTCTAAATCTTTTGTTTCTAATCATATGATCAAAACTAAGAAAATAATCAATATTAAAAACAATCATTTTTAAGAAAATCGAATCAATTCATTTGAATTTGGCATGGATCAAATCAACCAATTAACTTATTCAAATTATAATTTTGAGACAAAGTGGTTTTTGACATGGATCAAATCAACCATAGATTTTATTTAGAGTTAAAAAAGTTAAACCAATCAGTTGGGTTCATTTTTAAAACCGCCTTCATAAGTATTCTTGAATTGTATCAAATTTTATTTGAATTGCTTTAAATGAATGTTAATAGCATCATTAATGGTAATCTATACACCTACATGGTGAATAAAACCAGCATACGAGCCAATCATATTGTGTATCAATAATGAGCAGTACAATCCCATGTGAGTATTTCCTTAAAAAAAATCTCATATTAGCTTAGAAATTTGTCCTACAACTTTGCAGACCTTTAAGAAGCATTTTTATAAGTGACGATTAGGAGTTTCTCTTTTATTTCATTAAATCTTAAAAAGATGGAAAACATCATTGATAATTTGATGATTAATGATTAAATACTTAATAAAAAGCTTTGCATTGTCAATGAAATATGGGTTGTTATACTGGAGAAAGAGTAGAGCAAAATGTACGCATAAATCATTAAGAAGGAAAGTAAAATGTGAGAGAGGAGCTTATCAAATGTTTGTTGAATATGCATGATAGCCATATAATAGTCAATATGCTCATACAGATTAGATTAGTCATCATATGCATAAATAAAAATAACTTGAATAAAATTTGATGAAGTGCTAAAGGATAGCTTTAATAGCTGAAGAATCATAAAAATTATGATTAAAATGAATTTGAATTCTATCACATAAGAGAAATTCCTCTTAAACTAAGCATTATAGCTTTTTTCAAAGGATATCTTGAGTGGTGTGAAAGATATGAGGATGGATCAGCTCTGCTATGACTGCTGAAAGGATTATCGATTGATCTGAAAACATAGGAAAGATGTGTTGAACTAACAATATAAGGGATGTTTAGTTATTTTATGGCAGAGAATAAATTTTAGCATGATAGTGAGAGTGTCTTCATTGCCCTAATTTTTTGTTATTATTGGGAGAGGCAAACTTCAATGTGCTTAAATAAGAATTTTTTCACACAACCTCACATAAAAGCTGATGGATTTGAGCTCACTATCAAAATTTAATAAACCTTACGGGTATTAGTTTATTAGATTGTGATATTTAAGTATGAAGGATCAACTACTTAAAAGTGAGTGTCATACTGGGAGGCTACATTATACATTTTGTTTATTGAGCAATGGAGTGATATTTATAAAATCTCTTATGGTAGGATTTTCTCTCTCAATTTATTATAGCTACTTCATTTTATATGGTATTAAGATGAGAATTTTTAATCCTAAAATTATTTAAATATCCTCATATAATGATAACACCTGCTCATCATAAGCACATGAGGTTTTATATACAAAATGAATACCTAAATAGTTCGAACAATAATAAAGTCTCTTAGTATTAAATTTGATAAATACACCATATTCCTCCCCGTAATATATTATTTAATGTATTAGTGTTGCAAGATGATCCAACACACACACACATAAAAAAATAGCAGTAGGAGAACAAAATTATTACTTGAAAAACTCTGAAAGGGAAAAAAATCATAAGCCTTAACCTACTCAAAGTAATCCACTATATGTTTTTAAGTATTTGTGATAGGGAGAACATGTTATAATTTCACACTGAAATTTACATATTTTTTTATATAGCTAAAAAAATACAGGTGTTAAGAAATTCAACAATAATCGTAGCCTGACTATAACGGTTGCAAGCAGTGGTTGTTGATGATAGGTGGTCGACGACGGTAGTTGATGACAACGACCAATGGTTGACGGTGACCCGTCAGCCACAGAGACAAATGGTTACTCGATGGGTCTTCTATAGAGAATAAGCTATGAAGTTTCACCCAACCTTCTCTTTTTCTCCCCACACTCAAGTTGGGGCGAAAACAAGTCGAGCTTAAGTGAGCCTACAATTTTTTTAGGTTTGACTCAGTTTGAGTTTTTTATTATTAGTCTGTTTGTGTTTGGCTCGATTCAAACTCGTTTGTTCAAATTAAACTTTTGTTCAACTCAAAATAATAATTTATTTAAATTTAATAANGCCCGGTCAGCACTCACACACTGACTCCCATCTTCTATAAATTCTTGAAATTTGATAACTCAAAACCCACTCTCTAATACACAGTGAGAGTCCTGACTTCTTGAATTTGATCAAATATTCATTTGCTATATTCTCCAGCGGACACAAATAACACACACAATCCCACACCCCCTCTATGTCTCTTGACTTAGGAGCTTGTATGAATTTTTTTGAGCTCGTCGGTCAATACTAATAAGCGCGGTGTGCTTGCCCAGCCCACCACACCTATTGGGGATCCATTTGTTGACCTCACATTATTTTGAGGTCTAGTTTTTTCCTTTTTAGTAACCTAAGGTCTAGCTATAGGACTTCCTGTTGACTATTCCTAGAAAACTAGAAAAGGAACCCTCGCCATTAGAAATTCTAAACTCCTCTTTACTCAACTTGAAGTTCTACATATTGGTCCTAACCTCTAGCACTTAGTAGGTGGGGTCATTATGTGGGAACTCAAGAAGAGTTTCTATAGGACTGTTGGACCTTAGGATTGGCTCTGAGTGTTGGTCTAGAGCTAAGGCACTCACCAGTAATCACCTCACTCACAACCACTCACACAAACAAACCAAAATTTCTTGACTTTGATCCCATGATCCTTTGGTAGACTCATGGATTTAGTGCCCTAAACCCATTGACCCTAGGCTAGGGTTTAGCTAAGACCAGTACATAGAGGACGCAAACGGGGTTTTCATTAGTCCATAGCTCATTTATGGTGGTTAGCTCCCCAATTATACCAAAAAATACCTAAATACACTTGAAACCCTAAGTTTGACCAAAATTTCCAAATTTACCCAAAATACCTAAATTTGTTCAAAAGTCATTTCAAACCTTTTAAAAATACCCAAATTACCCAAAATCACCAAAAATTACAAAATTACCAAAATACCCCTCCTTAGCAATAAAATCCAAAAATTCCCAAAAATTCCCAAAACACTCCAAATATTCCCAATTTCACTTTTCTCCTACCACATGACTGAATTTGGCCAATTTGACCATTTTGACAAAAACCCCTAAATTGCCTTTAAAGGCCCAATTTCCCCAAATTGACTTCAAATGTCCATTAAATTGGTCCCCATTTCCCCCAATTTTAATCATAAACTCAAATTCACCTTTCATATGACCAATCAAAATCAAATCCATGCTCAATTGGCCCATGCTTTGAGTCTAATTTTGATCCAAAAAAAAGCCCCAATTTTGCCACATGACCTAATCTCACCCAATTAAACTTATGGCTCACTCAATTTGCCACAATTTATGTTGAAAGCTCTTCTTAACATTCCCATAAGTCAAACATGACCATCAATTGGCCTTGGAAAAGTCTCAATTTTGTTTAATTTTGACTTGAAGTCCAAAAGCCCCAAATTTTTGCCCCAAATTGTCTATGCCTCCAAATTTCACTAAATTGATTGCCATAACCCCAAAATTGGCACCCAATTTATGTTGAAAACTCTTTATGACGTTCATATTGATAATTTTCGGCAATCAATTTGGACTTAGCCCAAGGCTAACACAATCTAGACCCAAGTCTAGCCCAACATGCCCAAAATGACCAAATCTCCAAAATCCTTCAAATTGACCCTCCAATTGAACTCAAAATCACTTCAAACCTTCACCAAAAATGTTCATTACATTCATATACATAAAATGCATCAATAAATTGGGTCAATTGACATGGCTAGCCTAGCCCAAACTCAAGTTTTGGTCATTCAAACCCACATTGGACCCATGCACTAAAATTTCCCAAAGCACCCTAATGCCACCAAATTAATGACTCCACAGCCATTAGTTAGATACCAGTGACAAAGCTAAACCCTATAAAACCGTCTAAGCTAAGCCATGGACCAAAGGTCCCCTAAATCAATGGATTTTGATTCCATATTTGCTTAAGCCTTGGTTATTTTTGCCAAAACTAAACTTCAACTCATTTAATTGCTTTGACATATTCCCCTGGCTCACTTGACCACCTAGCCACCTCTCTTAACCTAGCCGGCCCGTCTAGTGGCTGAAAAACACCAAAACCATGAGCCACCCCCCTGCAATCAAACCCATTTCAAATCTAGAGGACACCTCATCCAAATCAAATGTTAGAACCTCTCTGCCCTCCACCTAAGCATCATTTTTCACCCCCTAATTTGCCATGACAACCACCCTTAAGCTATATTTATAAAACGCTCCCCTCTACAGACATGGAAGGAAAGTTGAAATTTTCTCAGAGAGACCCCTCAAAATTCCACCAAGAGACTCTTTGAGAACTTGTCAGCTTAAGCTAACCACTTTCCCCTACTGATTTGCACTGTGGAAGCTCAGTTTTGAGCTCAAAATTCAACCAAGAAAAAAAGACAGAGCTTACCACACCTCCGCAGTCCATCAAACCTAAATTAAATTCACCGACACCTTCACCACAGTGAAAGAAGGAGACGCCCCATCAAATCCTTCTTCCACAAAGAGGCTAGCATAGGTCTAGACCAACACCTGAAATCGAGCTTGATCGAATTCATACCTAGAATTATCACCACAGCAAGAGGCTTAATCCTTAGCCTCCTTGGACCTCCACAAATGTGCTGAGCACCTGTGATTGAAGCTTCACTTCTCAAAGCAAAGGTATTGAACTTCTCCTCCTCTTGAGCCTATTTTGATTCTCCATTTGATTAGGCTTAATTTAATTGCATGATTACCATATGGATGTGTTTGTCCCACTTAGAAAAGTCAATAGGATCAAACCCCATGAGATTTGGTTAAGTCTAGAGAGAGATCTTAAGGTTTTAGTGTGAATGGTTCTCGGGTTAGCCTATTTGGGGACGATGACGGGGAGCCGTTCGATCGTGCGTTTATCTCATCAACGAACGAGATGAAGTCAGACAGCACTTCGATTCATAAAACGCGGGCCAAGTTAGCGACTACGTGGATGACGACATCCAACCAGAGCACGTCACACGTATTTTTGGAGCCGCCTAGGATCTAGTTAGCACCTCGCTTTTAGGTAGATAAATAGGGTAATTTCTTATTTAAATAAATAACCCTAACTTCAAAAATCCATATCTTAGTGTAGAAAAATCATAAAAATAAAATAAAAACACCCTAGTGCTGAGTAAATAGAGGAGAATAATGTGGAAATAATTTGAATTTTATTTGATGCATATTTTATTTTTAATTAAATAAATATTATTTTGAATCTGTTAATTCTCTATGCATGTAGACATTTTACCATGGCTTGATATTTTGGCATGTTGTTGCCTCTGTTATGGGAAAAATTCCTTAATTTTTCCAAAGTCAGAGAAGATCTCTAGACAGAGATCCATATTTTTCAAGGTTATGTCTATTATTTGGAGAAATTAATCATAATAATTAGCATTTTGCTTAGAAAAATCCAAGAAAATTTTTATAGGTCTACTTTGGCCAGAGAGCTACTTGAAAAATATTTCATGAGCCAAGTCATTTAAAATGCACCTAATCTTTACAAACCCTAAAACACAAAGATAACTAATTTTGGGAAATACAAACATCAAAATGACTTGATTTTTAATCTCCACTGCTATTTAAGGCTTAGAGAACTCCCCATAAAAATAGTAGGGTCACTAATAGTAGGGGTCCTTGAAGTAGAAGGAATATCTCTAGTCTTACTTCCAGACCTGCATCAAACATGAGATTCATATGTTTTTATATTGGTAGGCCCAATAGGTTTTAGAGGCTCAATCCTCTCTTCCTCGGGTCTAAAATCAACTCCTGCCTGTTCACAAAGTGTGAAGATCAAGGTAGGGTGTGCTAAACCACTAGAGGCCTCTCTTAAAGCAATAGATCTAGTGTTCATATAAATAATAGAGCCTACATTTATCCTCATCACCTGCTGGATACAGAAGTTCAAAATGGCTTCACTATAATGATATGTCGGTATCATTCTTCTAAAAATAAAGTAGTTTCAAGCCTTAGATACTACATTTAATATAAAAAGAGAAATTTTACCTTAACACCATTTTTCACTTTCCAGGTTTCTCTTCCATCAGTAAGAAAAGACATAACCTCATCCAAGGCCTCATTTGTAGAAAAAAAAATGATTTATACTGTCAACTATACACATCTTCCAACTGATAAAATTCTTGAATCTTTCTTGGAGTAAACTTCACCATTTTCCCACGACTAAAAGAAAGTCTTCAAAAGTCTCTTTAAAATTGGCATAGAATTCCATCACTACACCAATAATCACATTGACAGTAAAATAAAAAAATTTTCCCACTGCCGAGCATTGATTAATCACTGGACTTCTCCACCTGGATATTTAAATCCATGATCCGGAATCACTTATTTATTTTCAAGTCAACTATGGAAATGAGCACTAGCTTTGAATCTAACAAATTTTTGTTCAACAGAATCCACTTTTCTCTTTTGTTTGCTCATTCTAGGTGACATGGTAAATCTAAAAAAATTTGATAAAAAATTTGAATAAATTCACAAAATTCAAAAATTCACAATGTAAAAAGCTTAAAACTTAAATCTACTAATTTAGAGTTGTTCATCAAAGAATTTTCGCAAAATCTCTCAAAAAATTCCAAAATTTTTTGATCTTGGCAATGTGAGATAAATCCTTGGTGAAAAAAAAAATTTAGGTCAAGTGTAACTCTTACCTAGAGAAGATGAAATCCAAACTTCCTTTGCCTTAAAATAGCTTCAAATCTGAACAAAATCAAGCCCTAGGTGCAAAAATTGGAGGTTGAAGGTGACTCAAAGGGTAAAAATGGAGTTTTACGGTGCAAATCACAAATTTTAATGGGTTTAAGGTGTTCTCGGGTCAAGGGCACTGTCAGCGCCCAAGCCAGCACAGTTGGAGCTAAAGGCTAAAAATTCCATTTTCTGATGTTTACAATTTTCAATTTTCTTTCAATTTACTTCAAAGTCTTTTTGGTATTTTTGAAAATAATTTTTTATTTAAAAATAATTCACAAACAAACATTTTCAAAAATAACACCAAACTAACTTTTATAAATGAAAATACACTTTACAAATATAATTTTTTAATCACACTTTCAAATATATAAAGCAAACTAAATTATAATTCTGCATCGAAATCAAGCCACAACACTAAACGCTGACACAAAACTATACTTGCAATCAAATTTCAGAATTCTAAAGCAAAGCAAACTAAATCAAGTCCACAAAATAACATTAAATACATAAGTATTTTAAACTAATATGAGTCAAAATTCTTCAATTATTCTCCTCTTCTTCAGCGCTTTCTCCTCCTCTAATATCTCTCATAGACTGGTAAAGAACATACAAAATGTAGAAGGGTCGGTATGGGAATTGATCGGTCAAATTTTCTTCGATCCATCCTTTGTCCTTGAACTTCCAAACCAATCCTGCTTTAATTATTCCAGTATGATCAAAATTCTCCTTCATCCTCTATTCTAGGTGATCAATAAGGTATTTAAGATTTTCTATTGCATTCATTATACTCTGAAGTTCTCTTTCAATTTTCTTCATTTTATTTTCCAATGCAAGTGAATCTCTAACAGTTTGTGGCATTAATGGAGTTGAAGCATGTGATGATAGATCCAAGATAGTATCTAATGCTTCAATTCCATTCCCAACATAATTATCATCCAAAGGAATCATGGGCTCTCAAGGTAATAAAACTTTTTCCCAACTTTCATATGGAACTTGAGATTGGCTACAAAGTAGGAAAATTGCAGAAGGATGCCCAAGTACATATATTGGCCAATTCATAATAATACCCATAATTTTTTTAAAATTGATATATCCTTCATCAACGAGCTTTTCCATTTGAATGCAGTAGTTTAAAATAGCACTTTCGGTTGTGACTCTACTAATCTTCATGGTAGGGAGTAATCTTGCAGAAATGAAGAAATGCCATTATTTTGATATTGGATTAAGCAATGAAGCAGAGAAAATAACATATCCTTCATCTTGCATTTCCCAAATATCACTTTCATCTGTTGGAAAATTATAGACATCTTGCATCAAATCTCTTGTTGGGATAAAATTTGTTATAATGACAGGAGAACATTTTCTATCATATACAACTCATTAATTCATGCTAGAGTAAAAGGTACAGCCTTACCTCCTACGAAAAAAATCCTTGGGTAATTCCTTGTAAGTCGACATAGAATTCCTTCACCACCGGTACAACCACTGCAGCGCTAGTGTAGCACAGAACTTCCCAACATTTTTGTACAATGATTTTATCAAATAGAGAACTTGGATTAATCAATACATGATTGACAAAGCCTCTTTCCTCGATAAGCCTCTTCTTTGTTATGACTTTGTCATATAATCTCTGCAAGTCAAAATTGATAAACTTTTTTCTATTGAAAACTCTATACCTTGAAGTATTTTTGGAATTGGAAGCCATGAAATTCAAAAATAGGAAGTTTTTGGTCGTCCAAGGCAGTTTTTAGGACTTTAAAAACACCTCCCAACGGTTATAAAGGAGCAAAATCCCACCAAAGCCTGCCAAAACATCAAAACTGCTCCGTCTAGCGGGCGCCGTCAACGTCAGAGGCCAAAATCGCGTCTTTTCCTTTTTTTTTGTTCAATTTGATACCAAATTTTCCTCCAATACCAATATTTGTTTTAATTTATGATATAAAATGTAGATTTATTATGTCATATTACATAAAACACTTATCAAACAAAATAGTAATACATAGATATATATTTATTTATCCCACAAAGCGCTTGGTTTAACGTTGTCAGCCCGACACACTATTTGTTTAGTTGGGTTGACTTAACATTAAAATTTCTTTAAATTGTGGTATGTGCCCTTCATAATAATGTTTCAATCGATGCCCATTAACTTTAAATATTTTTTCATTTTTAAGATATTTAATAGCAACAGTTTCATAATGATAGACTTTAATCACTTTAAATTGTCATAACTATCTGGATTTTAGTTTTCCTGGAAATAATCTCAATCTTGTCTTGTATAATAAAATTTCTTATCCAGGTTCAAAGTTCTTTTGAATAATCTTTTGATCATGCCATTTTTTCATTTTCTCTTTATAAATTTTTGTAGTATCATATGCTTCATTTCTAATTCCTCAAGTTCATGGAGTTGCAATAATCTTTTCTCACTAGAATCTTTTAAATTGAAATTAAATTCTTTAATAGCTCAAAATGCTTTATGCTCCAACTCTACTGGTAAATCACACATTTTTTCCAAAAATAAGTCTATATGGGGACATTCCTATAAGAGTCTTATAAGTAGTTCTATATGCCTATAATGCAGTATCTGATCTAGCAGACCAATCCAATTTATAGTGATTTGCAGCTTTTTCTAAAATTTATTTAATTTCACGATTTGATATCTCTGCTAGACCGCTAATCTAAGGATGACACGCAGTAGAGAATCTATGCATAATATCATATCTCTTAATTAATATTTTGATTCTCTTATTCTTAAAATAGGATTCTTCATCTGTAATAATTACTTTTGATATTCCGTATCTTGCAAAAATATTTTTAATTAAAAATTTAGAAACACTATGAGCATCACATTTAGTACAACAATAACTTCAATCCATTTGGACATATAATCAACAACAAGTAATCTATATAAATTTCTAAATGAAGGCATAAATGTTCCCATAAAACCTAATCCCCATATAAAAAATTTCAACTTCTAATGTGTAATTTAGGGACATTTAATTTCTTTTAGAAATATTTCCAACTCACTGACATCAATCACATGTTTTAATATATTCATTAACATCTCTATAAAGGTAGGCCAATAAAATCCAGCTTGAAAATTTTTATTTGCAGTTCTATTTGTTCCAAAATGTCCTTCAAATTTAGTATCATGACGTCTTTAAATTATCTGCTGAGTTTCTTCATAAGGCACACACCTTCAAATAATTAGATCTTTATATTGTTTATATAAATATGGTTCATCCCTAAAATAGAACTTTGAATCATAAATAAATTTCTTTAGTTGTGGATTTTTAATATCACGTGGTAGAATACCACTTACAAAATAATTTACTATATCTGCATGCCACGGTACATTAATTTCATCAATACTATATAATTGTTCATCATGGAAATTTTCAAAAATTTCATTTGCAAAATTAGTTAACATTTCACTTTCTAGTCTAGACAAATGATCAACTATTTGATTACCATTTCCCTTTTTATCAACTACGGTAAAATCAACCTCTTGCAATAGATGTATCCATCTAATTAATCTTAGTTTAGCATCCATCTTTTGCATCAATTATTTAATAGTAGAATGATTTGTTTGCACTATACATTTGATTCCGATTAAGTAAGGTTTAAATTTTTTAAAGTCATAAACAACAACTAATAACTCTCTTTCAGTAGTAGTGTAGTTAATTTGAGCATCATTTTAAGTTTTACTAGCATAATATATTACTTTCAAAACCTTGTTGTGCATTTTTCCTAAAACAACCTCAATAGCACAATCACTAGCATCACACATTATTTTGAATGATTTCTCCCAGTTAGGTGGAACAATTATAGGTGCAGTGATTAATTTTTCTTTCAATAATTCAAATGCTTTTATGAATTACTCGTTAAAATCAAATTTTGTCTTTCTCTAAAAGTTGGAATAATGGCTTAGTTATTTTTGAAAAAAATTTTATGTAGCGCCTGTAAAAACTAGCATGCCTTAGAAAGCTTCTTACCCCAACATTAGTAGGAGGTGGTAATTTTTCAATAACTTAATTTTTTTGCAGAATCTACTTCCATGCCATTTTTTTCAGAAATTTTATGTCTAAATATAGCACTTCCTGCAACCATAAATTGACATTTTTCCCAATTTAATACTAGGTTGATTCTTTCACATACTCCCAAAAATTTTTCTAAATTATTTAAACATAATTCAAACAAAGTTCCTAATACAGAAAAATCATCCATAAACACTTTCATTCCATGTTCAATAAAATTGCTAAAAATTGACATCATACATCTTTGAAATGTTGCAGATGCATTGCATAGTCCAAAATGCATTCTACGAAAAGAAAATATTCCATAAGGGCTTGTAAATGTTGTTTTTTCTAGATCCTCTAGAGAAATTGAAATTTGGTGATAACTGATATATCTATCTAAAAAGCAATAATATTTGTTTCCAGCCAATCTATCTAACATTTGGTCAAGAAAGGGTAACAGAAAGTGATCTTTCCTGGGGGCCAGATTTAATTTTCTATAGTCAACACAAATTCCCCAACCAGTAATTGGTCATATTTGAATTAATTCATTTTTTTCATTATTTTCAATGGTCAATCATCCTTTCTTCGGAACACAGTGAATTGGGTTTACCCAAGTAGTAACTGAAATAAGATATATATTTTCAACATCTAACCATTTTAAAATTTATTTTTTAACAACTTCTTTTATTATTGGGTTTAATCTCCTCTAAGGATCAACTTTAGGTTTGTATCGTTCATCTAATAAAATTTTGTGCATACAAATTGAATGACTAATTATTTTAATATCTGCTAAAGTCCATCCAAAAGCCTTCTTATATTTTTTCAACATCTCTATTAATTTTTGTTCTTGAATTTTAGTTAATTCAGAAGATACAATAATAGGCAATACAGATGTTGACCTCACTTTTAGTTGAGGTCTAGTTTTTTATTTTTAGTAGACTAAGGTCTAGCCATAGGACTTCTTGTTGACTATTCCTACAAAACTAAAAAAGGAACCCTCACCATTAGAAATTCTAAACTCCTCTTTACTCAACTTGAAGTTCTACATATTGGTTCTAACCTCTGGCACGTAGTAGGTTGGGTCACTATGGGGGAGCTCAAGAAGAGTTCCTATAGGACTGTTGGGTCTTAGAGTTGGCCATGGGTATTGGTCTAGAGCTAAGGCACTCACCAGCAGTCACCTCACTCACAACCACTAACAAGCACAGACTAAAATTTCTTGACTTTGATCACTTGATCCTTTGAGAGACTCATGTAGATGGTCCCAAAAACCAACTGGCCCTAGGCTAGGGTTTAGCTAAGACAAGTACATAGAGGACCTAAACGGGTTTTCCATTGGTCCATAGCTCATTTATGGTGGTTAGCTACCTAATTCTACTAAAAAAATTCTCAACTTGGCCTTTTGCCCATGAACTCCCCCAAATAACCTAAATACCCTTGAAACCCTAAGTTTGGCAAAAATTCCCAAATTTACCCAAAATACCCAAATTTGTTCAAAAGTCATTTCAAACCTTTTGAAAATAGCCAAATTACCCAAAATCACCAAAAATTACCAAATTACTAAAATACCCCTCCTTAGCCAAAAATTCTAAAAATTCAAAAAATTTCAAAATTTCCCAAAAAACTCCAAATATTCCTAATTTTACTTTTCTCAACTACCACATGACTCAATTTGGCCAATTTGACCAGTTTGACCAAAAACCCCAAATTGCCTTTAAAGGCCTAATTTCCCTAAATCCACTTCAAATGTCCATCAAATGGATCCCCATTTCCCCCAATTTCAATCCTAAACTCAAATTCACCTTTAATATGACCAATCTAAACCAAATCAAAAACCCCAATTTTGGCGACATGACCTTATCTTACCCAATTAAACTTATGACCCACTCAATTTTCCATAATTTATGTTGAAAATTCTTCATAACATTCCCATACATCAAACTTCACCTTCAATTAGCCTTGGTAAAGCCTCAATTTCATTTAATTTTGACTTAAGTGCAAAAGCCCCAAAATTTTCCTCCAAATTGGCTAAGCCTCCAAATTTCACCAAATTGATTGCCTTAACCCCAAAATTGGCACCCAATTTATGTTGAAAACTCTTTATGATGTTCCTATTAATAATTTTCAAAAATCAATTTGGATTTAGCCCAACACTAGCCCAATCTAGACCCAACTCTAGCCCAACATGCCCAAAATGACCAAATCTCCAAAATCCTTCAAATTGACCCTCCATTTGAACTCAAAATCACTTCAACCCTTTACCAAAAATGTTCATTACGATCATCTACATTAAATGAATCGATAAATTGGGTCAATTGACATGGCTAACCTTGCTCAAACCCAAGTTTTGGTCATTTAAACCATATTGGAACCATGCACTAAAATTAGCAAAACCACCCCAAAGCCATAGAATTAATGACTCCACAACCATTAGTTGGACCCCAGTGACCAAGCTAAACCCCATAAAACCACCTATGCTAAAACATGGACCAAAGGTCCCCTAAATCAAGGGATTTTAATTTCATATTTACTCAAGCCTTGGATATTTTTGCCAAAACAAAACCTCAACTCAATTAATTGCTTTGACAAATTCCCCTAGCTCACTTGACGACCTAGCCACCTCCCCTGGCCTGGCCGACCGGTCTAGTGGCTGGAAAACACCAAAACCGTGAGCCACCCCCATAAAATCAAACCCATTTCAAACCTAGAGGCCACCTCATCTAAATCAAATGTTAGAGCCTCTCTGCCCTCCACCTAAGCATCATTTTTTACTTCCTAATTTGCCATGACAACCACCCTTAAGCCATTTTTATAAAAAGCTCCCCTCTACGACATTGGAAGGAGAGTTGAAATTTTCTTAGAGAGACCCCTTCAAATTGCTCCCTGAGAATCTTTGAAACCTCCTCAGCTCAAGCCAACCACTTTTCCCCACTGATTCCCATTGTGGAAGCTCAAATTTGAGCTTAAGCTTTTACCAAAAATCAGGACAGAGCTCACCACACCTCTACAGTCCATCAAACTCAAATTAAATTCACCCACACCTTCACCACAGTGAAAGAAGGAGATGCCCCATCAAATCCCCCTTTTAGAGAGGCCCTAGCATAGCTCTAGACCAATACCTGAAATTGAGTTTGGTCAAATTCATACCTAGACCCTTCACCACAGCAAGAGGCTTAATCCGTAGCCTCCTCGGACCTCCACGAATGTGCTGATCACCTTTGACTCAAGCTTTCCTTCTCATAGCAAAGGTATTGAACTTCTCCTCCTACCAAGTCTATTTTGATTCTCCATTTGATTAGGCTTAATTTAATTGCATGATTACCATATGGATGTGTTTATCTCACTTAGACGAGTCTATAGGTCAAACCCCATAAGATTTGGTTAAGTCTAGAGGGAGATCCTAAGGTTTTAGTGTGGACAACTATTAGGTTAGCCTATTTGGGGATGATGACAGGGAGCTGTTTGATCGTAGGTTTATCGCATTAACGGACAAGATGAAGTTGGACAGCGCTTCGGTTCATATAGCGCGGGTTGAGTCAGCGGCTACATAGATGACAACGTCTAACCAGAGCGTACCACGCGTGTTTTCGGAGCCTCCTAGGATCTATTTAGCGTCGCACGTTTAAATAGATAAATAGGGTATTTTCTTATTTAAATAAATAGCCCTAACTTCAAAAATCTATATCTTGGTGTAGAAAAATCATAAAATAAAATAAAAGTACCCTAGTGCTCCGTAAACAGAGGAGAACAATGTGGAAATGGTTTGAAGTTTATTTGATGCATATTTTATTTTTAATTAAATAAATATTATTTTGAATCTTTTTATTTTCTATGCATGTAGACATTTCACCATGGCTTGATATTTTGGCATGTTCTTGCCTCTGTCATGGGGAACATTCCCTAATTTTTTTTTTAAGTCAAAGAAGATCTCTAGATAGAGATCCATATTTTTCAAGCATATGTCTATTAATTGAATAAATTAATCCTAATAATTAGCATGTTGCTTAGAAAAATCCAAGAAAATTTTGGTAGGTCTACTATGACCAGAGAACTGTTTGAAAACTATTTCATGAGCCAAGTCATTCAAAATGCACCTAATGTTTACAAACCCTAAAACACATATAATTAATTTTGGAAAAAATAGACATCAAAATGACTTAATTTTTTATCTCCACTATTATTTAAGGCTCAGAGAATCCCAAATAACAATTTCAAAACATTTTGAACTCATTTGGTAACTCAAATTGATTTTGTAAGTTAAATGACATTAATGACAATAAAATGATTTTTAATAATCAAAATATAACTAAAAAAAATGAAAACTGATTTTTTGAGTTCTCTATGATAAGAAGAATTTTCTAAAAAAAATGGCGTTTAAAATAAAAACTTCATTTTTAGCCTATTTTTAAATATTTAAAATTATTAAAAAATGGTAAAAATTGCAAAGACAATAAATTTTATGAAAATATCCTAAATTGCTTTCTAAGCATTTGAGAACAATTGGAATATTTTTTTGGACTTTCTAAATGAAGATATTGAATTTTAAATCTTAAAATAATTTTTAAAGGCTAAAAAATGGATTTTCACCAAAATAATTCTAATAAATCAAAGAAAAATAAAAAAAAATGTAAAATTTGCTT
>JXCR01005969.1:0-13715 GCA_002079205.1 Phalaenopsis hybrid cultivar
TCTGAGATATAGGCAGGTGAATACATGAGAATTCATTTGCATAAAGAAAAAAAAACCCTGAAAGCTCGGGCATGTAAACACCCAATATCTGCAATTTAGGCACTTAAATACATAAAAATTCATCTACATGTATCTCCTGGGAATGAAGAATAACTCCATCCACAAAATTTAAGGTAAAACATACCATAAGCTCCAGCCAATCCCAACATTCCATTGAAGAAAACCCTTCATGGCTTCTAAAATTGCAAGCATAATAAGGAGGCTCTTAACCTTTGTTTTAAACCAGAAAATAAGAGTAGCTAAAGGATAATCCACAAATCAGCCAAGTGAAGAAAATAGGAGAAAGAAATCTCACTTTCCATTGCTTGGACAGAAGAGGGAAGGAAGAGTTCAGCTAAGGTTGCTTTCTGGTGAGGAAGAGTTTCGGCAGGTGAGGAAGAGCGTTGGCTAAGGTTTTGGCAGAGGAAGAGAGCAAATGCCGAGTAAGAGAGGGAGACCGACGCGACTAGGATTTCGTTCGAGCCGAAAGAGAAGAAGCAGGTGAGGCGGAGGGCTTCAGTACCGAGAGGAGGAGGCCGAAGGAGGCATTTTTGGCGTGTGAGGAAGAGGCGTTCGATTGAACTAGATGGCGAGCCGAATTTATCGAGGAAGGGAGGCGAGCATTCTAGGCTGTTCGACGTGGGGAGAGGAGGCAGAGGGCTTCAGTTTGCTGGAAGGAGGCGAGGCAGGGGAATGCGTGAGATGTGAGGCAAGGGGTTTGCCTGGTCGCGTGCGAGCTAGAAGTAGACAGGGGCTTCAGTGCAGGGAGCCGAGCGAGGCTTCGAGCGACAGAAAGGGGGAGGCGAAGTGGGTGAGTGGTGCAGAGGAGAGGAGATGGGATCGAGAAAGGGAGAGCATCGATCTTCTTCCCAGGGGGAGGGGTCGAATTAGTATAGCCAAAATTTCGAGGGAGACGCTACGTGAAGCATTGGCGGGGAATTAATTAGTTTCCATGAGCGGAGGAGACTCAATTGTAAAAACTTAACCCTTAATTATATTCAATTAACAGAGGATTAAATGATATATTTGAAATTTAAAATTTGAAATTCGAAATCATGTGAGCTGAGGTAATTAGCCCGTGTTCAGCTCGCGTCCAACCCAAATCGAACCCAAATTGCACCTGTGCTGAGCTAGAACATCATCCCCTAATTAAATATTCTTGTGCATTGATTTTCGTGTAGTTTGTGCGAGCGCGAAACCATAGAAATATGGACGTCCTTCCTGGCTGAAATTGACGTTCCGGACGCGTCAGCCAGTTTCGTCATCCCGGGTCGTCTAAACAAGTTTACTGACGGTGGGGTCAAAAATGCGTCAAATTTAATTCTCTTTGAATTTTGTGTCGTGACAGGTCATTATGAAAATTGACTTTAGTTTGGTGCAATGTGTAAGTGTCAGTGACGTGAATTGCTAGGTTTATGCCCGGTGTATGTGTGAATTGCATTGTTCGTGTTGTCGAGTCATGGAGGGTTCACCTATGACCGTCTGATTCTGTAGAAACTCATTTTTAGGCTATTTACATGCTAGTCCTTAGCTCTTGGAAATAAGAGTCAAGTGCTTGGGATTACTCACGCGAGGTCTCCAAAAAAATGAGTCAAGAAGTGGTTCGAAGTTCTATGGGAGATGGGCTCCATTTCTAGTCCGCTAAGATGGTCAATAAGAAACTCCTAAAGCTAGATCCTCGGTTCTAGGAGTAGTAGACTAAGACCTCACAGAGAATGAGGTGAGCAAGTATATGTTCAATGCTCGAAATTTTGGTGAAGATGCTTTTGCTTTAATCCTTGGAAAAATTTATCATAGAAATTGATTATGAGCTAAAGTTTTCTTTACCAATTTAGCTATCAATGGAACTAAATTAGATATCTATGAAGGGTAAATTAAGTTGTCATATTTGGCAGCCAAAGGATTAAAAGCAGGAGCTTTAGGTTGCATGCCACATTTTAAATTATAGATTAAATCATAAAATAACATCTCGACTCTTTGTGTGGCTAATGTTGTTTTAGGGTCGGTTTGAGGCAGCTGCAGCTTATCCAGCTAAGCAACTTATTCTGATAATCTGATGATCAACATCTTATCCTGATAAGGTAGATGACTGTTTGGTTGTGCGTTTGGAAACGATTGATTATGGATAAATGATTATTCTGCCATCGTTCTGGATAAATTGTTTAGTTGTTTGGTTTGTGCGTTTAAAAAACAGTTGATTTGCAGTTTTTTTTGAAGAAATGACCATTATGACATGCAATTGTTATGTTGTTTGCAACAAAACTGCAATGGCTACACATAAGATATCTCAAAACTGATAAAACTTCTTCATAATATTACAAAAAATGTTATAGACTTCAGTTAATAATGAGTATCAAGAAATCTAAAATAATAAATAACATATTAAATATACTAGAAGCATGTCACGAGGAACGTTGTCCGGTTGAGACACCGTAGAACCTCGAGCAACATTGTCTGGTTGGGATACCGTCAAACCTTGAGTGACGTTCTCCGATTGGGATACCGTTAACGTTGTCCGATTGGGATAACGTAGAATTGGAGAAACTATATGCCCACCTAAAGAACTTACAGTCGTCCGGTCCGTCTGCCCACTGCAGACACCTATAAAATTGTTGCCTGTACTTATGTTACCGATGTAACGTGAGTAACAAAGATGATGATCCACAGTAGCATAACACTTGCCCGGAGTGCTCAGAAATTCTGGAGCTCATCTGATTACAATTATTCAAATGAGAACATGCCAGTCATAAAATTAGATGAAATAAAAAAAATTACTAAAATTGAAAATAAGAAACAATATTATATAGAAAAATGAAAATCTGATCAAAAGAAAAATAGCAGGTGGGAGCATGAAAAAAAACAAACACACGAAAGAAAACAAAAAAAATCAATTATAAACTAAAGAAAAAGCAATCACTGGAAATTTTCAAATAAAAAAATCTACGAAAGAAAATATACTAGACATAAAATGAAAAAAAAATAGCAGGTGTGAAACCTCAGAGAAGTAACCAACCAACCAACAAGTTTGTCACAATATGCAGACAATTGACCTTATAAGAAATGAGTTTTGGTTGTCTTTAACCCACGTGGGACCAGTGTCCAGTGTCACATGTGCACATCACAAAAAAAAATCATCCAATACATCATTATATATTGATGCACAGTTGAGAAGAAATGATCTGATTGCTTTCACTAGGATTTCACATACAACACTTTTGACCTCATTTTGAGGTTATTTCTCTTCTCCTTAGATCCTAGGATCTAGCTCTAAGGGTTCCTATTGACTATCTTAGAGAACTAGTATTGAAATCCATCCATCTTAGAAATTCAAATCACTTTCTGATTCTCTTGTGGTGTCTCACATGGGTGACTTCAAACCATCGTCGTTTGGTCGAGTGGTTAAGGACCAACATGTGGGAAGTCTAAGAGAAGTTCCTAATAGGATCTCAAGCTCTAGGGAAACCCCTTTAAGACTTTATCATCACACACACACCCAAAATGCACAAAATTCAATAAGTTGCGCAAGATCAGACTAGAATTGAGCTTAAAAGATGAGTGAAAATGCGAATTTCTCCGAACGACCTCCGATAACGAAATGGACTATGCCAACGCGTCCTGGATATCAATTTTAGTTAGGAAAGACACTCATATTGTCATGACTCCACACACGAGCAAATTGCACGTAAATCGATAAATTTGTCAAAACGACCTCCGACTATGAAACAGATCTCGCCAACGCGTCCGGAACGTCAGAATTACCTAAAAAAGACATTCATTCTGTTATGCTGTGACGCACGAATAAAAATGTAGAAATCAAATTTTTATTTTTAAAATTTTAAATACTTTTATATTTATATTATTACTTATAATATTAATTTTAATATTAAACCTTATTTACCTCCTTTCTTGCACACTTAACCTTCATTTGACCCCTGCGACTCGATTAGGTGTTTGGCTCGCTCTCTCTGCGTTCCCTAGCTCTCTTGGACGATCCACGCGACCGCCTCCCTTCTATCGAATCTTCTCCTTCCTCGCGTGGCCGCTCAACCTTTCGACTCTCCAATCGCAGGAGCTGGGTTGGCCGACCCTTTTCCTTCTCGAGGTTTTACCTTCTTTATTGTGACGATTCATTCCCCGTCGATTGATTCGACCACAAAGTTGTGGTAAATATGGCTGTCCCTCTCTCATTTCTGCCTATAAAAGGCTTCTTAGGGTACTTTTTTGGGTTGTTGAAAATTTTCTGAGAGAAGGGAAGGTCGAGGTTCTCGCTAGTTGCTGTTCGAGGCTTTTAGGAGAAGAAAACTCTGTCAAAGTTCCTTCTCGGCTATGTCCTTGTGTGCTGGGGTGTTGATTGGTCACTGCTTTCTCGAAGGTTTTGGGAGAAAAATTTCTATAGGAAGCATTTTCTTAAATTTATTCTAGAGTTTTGCTTTAAGTCTGCATTAAGATGTATTTCTCTTCTCCCCTCTAATATGCATCATTTGGATTTGAACCTGAAAGTACTTCTTTTCCCTTCTAAAGCATGTGGAAGTAAAGTTTAGGTTTGTTTTGAGATCTAGTCATGGATAGTTTCTAGAAACAGTCAAAGTGGAGCATAATATGGATACTTTCTCTTTTTCTGTTCAAAATGCTTGATAAATAGAATTTTGAAAAATTCCAGTTGTTGCCATGTGATGATAGTTGCTTATCTGGAATATATGCTAGAAATGTATTGCTGAAATTCTTTGTTGTTGTTGCTCCTGTTCAAGTAAATGATGGAATTCATTTCAATGCTAAGACATGTTGGCTTTAGCAATTCATTTATACTTATTTGTTTTTCTATTACATATTCTTATTCGAAGCATATGCTCGGTGCAAGAAATTTTTGAGGCTAAAGGCTTTACAAGATCTGAGTTTTATAGCTCTGTTTTGACCCATTTATTGGGCTCAATTTAGCTCTTTTTGAGTTGCATTTTTGGCTTGAATATTGTTCTGTTTTTGCCCCTCTTGCCGAGCTCGGTTTATCTGTCATTGCTTTGTTTTTTGTCCTTTTTGATGATCTCGGTTTTGGCCTGAGATTTGGCTCGGTTTGGCTGGAACATTGTCTCGTTTCCCCTATTTGCCGAACTCGGTTTTGGCTGGTGGCTGTCCCTCTTTGTTGACTCTGCCCGTGAGCATTTATATGGTTTTATTTGTATGATTTCATACTTATATGACATGGAAATTTTGTGGTTGAAATTGGAATTAGACGGCTTTATTGTTTGCAAGATTTTAGGAATTTTGAAGAATGTCGTTTGTGGATTACTTCCCTTTATTGAATTTATGAAATTTGAAAGATTTTAAAATATTGTTTTTGGAAAACTCATAAGATTGTCGTTTGGAAAGGGTTTGAAAGCTTATAAAATTGTAGTTCAGAAAGACTTTAGAGGTTTGACATTAAAATCTGGATAGCATAAATGTCACATTTGAGTTCAGGTTTGGGTGTGTGAATATGTAAGTGGTGGCGGAGCCGTGTATACAATCGTCATATTGATTCGAGCCCGTTTCAACCTATTCGAAACAAGATTTGGAAGGAATACCCTTCTTGGGTTGATTCATTTATAAAATTTGAGAAAATAATATCTTTTTTCGATTGATTCAAGGACCTTGGGCCCTCCTTTTCAGATATTTTCGTTACAAGTTTTGAGGGTTGATTCACCCATCGTCTTTTCCATCTTTTGAGTGGATTAGTTCCTCGTCTCTCTCATCCCCATTTTTATTCTTCTTTTCTTGCTTCTTGGTTCGGTTTTCAGTGTTTATGTCTGACACATAAGTGTTCATATATAATCTTTTGCTATATATGAAACTATCAAGCAATGTTGCAAGTAGTTCGGTTTTGTTTTTGGGACGTAGGGCGGTGATGACAAAGACACGTCTGTGGTGGAGCAGAATGATATTTCATCCTACGACATCAGGACCCAATCCTGGTACTTGATAAACTGTAGGATGATAATATCATTCACCGACACAAAACTAGCGGGAGACCTGTATCTTCTTAGGTTGTTGGATGTCCTATGCCCGACGACGTGATTGCCTCGTGGACAATCATAACTTTTCAAAATTAATAAGAACAGAACATGATAAGAACATATACAATATTTATAAAAAATATTTTTACTACAAAATTGATACTTTTGTATGCCTGAAATCCATGTGCATGCTAAAATATAAATTCTAAATATATTGTAGCATGATTGTCCACTTTTTGATTATCAGTACCGGGCTAAGGAGTACCATAATAAGTTAGGTTTTGTAAGACACTCTTCTAGTTGAGTGACAGACTATACATTCGAGTGACCGATAGTAGTCTTCGACGTCTCTCGAGTACAAATATATAATATCTGGGCCTAGCCCCGACCCAAGTGCTTGCAGTTTTTTTTCTTTGGATTTTTCGTAGGATTTTATTGGAATTTTTGATAAAGCACTCGTTGTCTTCTTCCGGGATCTTCCCGTGTTTTCAGTGACTTTTCTTGAGTTACCATTTATTTTTTTTTGCTTTAAGATTTCCGTCGTAAGTCATTTGCTGATTTTCTCGAGTTTTCTTTCGTCATGGTTTATTTGCCACTCTTTCTTGAGTTTTCTAAGTTGTATTTCTTTTGTTAATGCAATTCATGCTAGTTCATTTCTTAAGTTCTGTCATTATATTTGTACCTGCTACTTTTTCTCTTAAACACCACATCTTAGAGTAATAAGCCAGTAGCTGGTTTCATAGTAGGTACTCGGCATTAGATCGTTGACTAAACAATTGCATTTACCCTTAAAATTAACATCGAATCCGAAGGTGCTACGACGGGGAGTTTAAAGCGAATTCCATGGGCAGCCCGACGAGGGCACACATGAAAGCAACTTCGAGATGAATCTAGAACATCAAAATAAGTTCACATCAGCTAAGCATTTTTCTTAGTTTAAATAACAAGCCATAAGACTTCGAGGTAGTCTGCTTAGCACAACGTAAATCCTCACATATTATCTTTAGGTTTTTGCATAATTCTGTTGTGCAATTATAAATCCTAACATTTTTAGGATTCTGAGGTTACCGTCTGGTACGGTGTAAATCCTCTTATCTTTCTAGGTTATTTGCACAATCAGATATCTTGCGAATGTAAGTTCTAAATTCTAAAAAAAATTGCAGGATTAAACATTGAATAACATCATTTCAAAGACATAATGCCAAGCAATAGTATAATTGGGAAATCACCAGGGTTTCCACTGGATAGTGATATCCCCTACTTTTCATTCCTTTGAATTCCTTAAAATAACTGTTATTGTCTGAGCCATTCTCATTTGATTTTCTCGAGTCCAATCTTGGAAACCTAAACTTTGAAATCCTGAAGGCAGAACCACTGATTTTAATCGAGAGTTTTCTTAAGTGACTCCAATCATTTATGATGTAATTAACTATAGAGGTTTGCCTCTATAGGGAACTTGGAACACATGTAAAATAAACCTTATCTATTCCTTATATTAGGTAGGAAAACTTGTCGGTCATACATAAAAAGGTTTTGCAGACTAAACAAATATCACAAACTTCTTAGTTTAGGTGGTTGAACCTACTGTTAAGTGAAATGCTTATCTTTCGGGAAACTAGTGGTATCGCGCTCAACCGTTCAAACTATTTAATATGTGAGACTCATTTGGTCTCATCTATTTTTAAATTAAAATGTTATTTTCAAAAATCATATTCATATTAAAACTATTTTCATATTTTACAAAAATCATCCTTTCAAAAAAAAAAAACAACCAACAAACACCAACGAATAATTCACTGCCTGTAGCACATATGCTATCACCAAAAAAGGTCATCCTTGTGGATCCTCATAAACCAAAACACTAAAAGAAGGAGAGGCTCCCAGTTGCCTTTATCAGGATTTCATATGCACCACTAAAACAACAAAAAACTGACATTCTAGAAGAACTCATAAGGTCATATGTTTCATCATTAACCTCGTAAACCCAAAAAAAAAAGATAATATAAAAGCCACCAAAACATAATAATATCATAAAATTGAAAGTTCGAAGGAAACTAATAAAATAAGAAGGGTATATAAAATATGCAAAATAAAGAAGATAAGGTTAATCAGCAGCCGCATATAATATCTGTGATACGCTCTCTCAAAGCAGCCATCTCCGCTGCACCTTCATCATCTTGGGTGTCAAATTCATATGGCTCCATAACATCTTCTAGACTAGACTGCCCATCATGGAATTCGAATGCTTCAGATGAGATATGCATGTCGTCAGTGTTAGCCATTTTGAAGTTCATATCAGACCGAGAGGGATGCCGCATAATGAAATTGTGGAGCGTTATCGTGGTCAACACAATATGTACTTATTTAGGAAATAGATACGTCGACATATCGTGTAGGATGGCTCATTTTTTTTTTAAACCTCAAATGTTCTTTTGATCACCACACGTAAAGAAAAATGATGTTTGTTGAACATTTCTTTCTATTATAGGCGACTCCAGTTGATCTCTCAAAAGTAGGAATGTGGTATATGGTGCCTGGAAATGACTTTAAATACTCTCTTTGTAAGGGATATTCGACATCCACCAAATAATATTTATTTGTCACGAAAGACATTATTATTGACTGTTGATTAAAAAAAACTAATAGGTTAAAAAAATAAGTCAACCTGGAGGCGGGTGAGGGAAGCGTTGTCTGCTATTCTTTATTGCATATGCAAAAAGACGGCTGTCATGGGTACTCTATTCCCATCCGACCATAGCAAATGTAAAACATATATTGAAGTCACATACGACCCTCACATTTTTGGTAAGTGAACTAGACTGACCTTCTCATGGCTGGATAGTCGGGTATCCACGTGTATACCATGATTGCCCCAATGCAGTTTTGTTTAGAAGTATTAGATATGTCAATCTCAACACAATATGAACATTCTGAAGTAAACATAATGCACTAACAAAACTCACCTTGAAAAATGACATGTAACTGGGTCATTAACAATTTTTTCTGGAGTTGTACCGAATGTTGGATTTTTTGGCTTAATTACGTTTGATGCTAAGCTAACTAGTGCTCTCAGACCTTCAGAGATGTATCGGCTTATTGTCTCTGAGGAATGTTGGAATCGCTCCATCACTTCTTTGATTGATTCGNCTAATAGGTTAAAAAAATAAGTCAACCTGGAGGCGGGTGAGGGAAGCGTTGTCTGCTATTCTTTATTGCATATGCAAAAAGACGGCTGTCATGGGTACTCTATTCCCATCCGACCATAGCAAATGTAAAACATATATTGAAGTCACATACGACCCTCACATTTTTGGTAAGTGAACTAGACTGACCTTCTCATGGCTGGATAGTCGGGTATCCACGTGTATACCATGATTGCCCCAATGCAGTTTTGTTTAGAAGTATTAGATATGTCAATCTCAACACAATATGAACATTCTGAAGTAAACATAATGCACTAACAAAACTCACCTTGAAAAATGACATGTAACTGGGTCATTAACAATTTTTTCTGGAGTTGTACCGAATGTTGGATTTTTTGGCTTAATTACGTTTGATGCTAAGCTAACTAGTGCTCTCAGACCTTCAGAGATGTATCGGCTTATTGTCTCTGAGGAATGTTGGAATCGCTCCATCACTTCTTTGATTGATTCGTTGTGAGATAAAATGTACAATGAAATTGCCAACACCTCCCTTATAGTCTTTCTAGAAGAACCTCGTAGGCCGTGGTTGCTACCTTGCTAATTGGTATACTCATGCGAAATATATTGGTGAACCTTATTGGATGTCCCGCGAGCATCTCATTCACTCATTTATCCTCAATAAAGGATGATGTCATGCGCCATGTTTGAACAATAATGAAGTTGTAGTATTCTAACAACAATGCAACAATCGCTGCAGCCATTCTTTTGTGGTGTTCTCGCTGTCGATCCATCCTGATTAAATGATTTGTTAGGATAACATGCTATGAATAAATTGCTTACAATAAAAAAAAAACAGTGCAAATATAAAGAAAAGCAAACATTTTCCACAACATTTGCTACTTTAATGACAAAAAATTTCACATATCATTGTCTTGAAAATACTTAAAAAACAAACATATCCATTACAATCCGCAAATTCAAGAGGCAAAAAATATTAAAGACTCATTTGGCAATCGAGAGTTGTAAATATTCGACACGCAACACGGGCCGCAACCTCCTAAATATCTGCCTGTGGGTCGGGTTCTCGAGCACTTTAACACATTTTAAATAGAAGGTTGGATCAACCACAATTTCTGAAATTCCATCCAAAACCATCATGTAATCATCGATAGTAGTGTCAGCTGTAGCATCTGGTTGCAGAGCTGCAAATACTTGTATCAGTCTATCTATTAAGCTCTACACAAAAACATCTTTGTCCTTTGTCCTTTTTCCCATCCCGCTCCTCTTTTATTAGCACGTGGGCTCGAGCTCTCTCGTGTTTATGCTAGGCTCTTCACTAGAACCCGTAACCTGATTCGGTGACAAATCAACTGAGATGCCTGCAAACCCCTGCTCACTTTGGTTGAATGCATGCTGACCAGTCGCGACAACCCTCTTGAACATTACGTCCAATTTATCTTCTAAGTTCGGTCAATTCTGCACTTCTTAAATTTTTTTGCAGCTGGTACTGCCTGTAACGCGGGGGAGAGAGGGGGTGGAAAAGGGGGGCATATTAGACGAAATAGAAATAAAATGATAATTAACTGAAGAGTTCACATGAATACATTTATTACCTCTAATTTCTCAGTCAATCTTTCCTCTGAAGCATTCACGGTATGGTTGGTAGGTTCTCATCCCAATCTCGTGGATCCCTGTTTTAGTAACTTCCATAACTTCCAGTCATTCTTTAGCTGATCTCACTTGTTCTTGAATTGTAACTGATCATACTCCCGTCCTGTTGATTCTTTAAACTTCTTAGAATATTCTATCACCCTTCTTTGTTAAAGTAAGTGATGGGCCTATTTCCAAGTGCGATCTTCTTAATAGCGAGATTGCAGAAAATATTTGTAGCATCCTTGTCTCACATTGCTGAGGTAACCGCTTCTTTGTTCTTAGCCATAATGAGACTAATAAAGCTATGGATGCATACGTTTACTGGTATTGATAATAAAATAAAGCACCAATAGAAACAAAAACATAACATAATAAAGAAACACATTTGAATAGAACACAAGCCACCATAAACACAACGCACCCAACCGAAAGGGTATGCAGAAGACACCCAATCCACCATAAACAACACTCACAGACACCACTGTCATGTGCACACCTCACCTAAACCACCAACCCGCACACCCAAAGTCACCGCAAGCACACCCAAACCACCATAAGTATCACTCACATGCACACCTCACCTTAAACTCAACCTCAACCTCCAACACACACACCCAAAGCCACCACAATCACACCCAAGCCACCATAAACACCAATCACATGCACACCTCACTTAAACCACCAACCCACACACCCAAAACCACCATAAGCATACCCAAACCACCATAAACACCATTCACATGCACCACTGTCACGTGCGCACATCACCTAAACCACCAACCCACACACCCAAAGTCACCTAAAAAACACACAAGCCGCCATGAAGACCACTCACGGACACAACTGTTACGTGCACACCTCACCTAAACCACTAACGCACACACCCAAAACCACCACAAGCACGCCCAAGCCATCATAAACACCACTCACAGTGTTGCGAAAATGATTAGACATAACAATCTTCTGATATATATAGCAATCGAGAGCAATGCCATAAAAAAAACATCAATGATAGCAAAGACACTGAGGAGGTGAAACTTGAGCAAGGTAATCAAATGTTTAAGATTTTCAAGGAGCATACAAGCAATACATCCATATTGGATGATCTTGGTTTTTTATGAGAATCGTCAAAAGTTTATGCAAGAAAAAAGAGATAAACAACTACAACATAGCAAGTTGACTTTTGATTTTAAACCAATAGCTCCTATGAATAAGGTTACTTTACAAAGTTTTCCTCACAGGAATAAGCTTTAACTGTTAGACATGCAAGTGCATAGGGATTATATGGTGCGCAAGTGAACTTTCCAAAGCCTCGCATCACGCATGTGAACATATGAAAACTGTTAGAATTTAATTGATGAAATATATCAAGCATCTATCACCAAAAGCTACCGCAAGCACACCTAAGCCACCATAAACAACACTCATAGGCACCACTGCCATGTGCACACTTCACCTAAACCGCCAACCCACACACCTAAAGCCACCGCAAG
This sequence comes from Phalaenopsis hybrid cultivar, assembly GCA_002079205.1. NCBI lineage: Eukaryota > Viridiplantae > Streptophyta > Magnoliopsida > Asparagales > Orchidaceae > Phalaenopsis > Phalaenopsis hybrid cultivar. Next base: position 12,316 of record JXCR01005969.1, read on the forward strand.
CACACACAAGTCAACACACCCAGACCACCACACGCAAGCCAGTCGAAGCAAGTCATATCCAACACACCCATGCCACAACATGCAAGCCAGTCGAAACAAATGCCGCTCAAAATTAACCAGAAAAAATTCAAATGAATGTCAATTGCAGAAATGAATGACAACCAGAAAAAATCCTCCATCCTCATTTCTCCAAAATGCCATGGAAATGTCAATCACAAAACTTACCACACTCAAAACAAATGACAATTTAAAAAATGAATGCCAATCTCAGAAATTTTAGCAACCACGAACGTCAAAAAACAAACATAAAAAACGAAAACCATCTCATACAAACATTCTCATTTCTCCAAAATGGAAATTTCAGATCTGCATTCGAACATCAAAAAACGAAAACCATCTTTACAGACTCTCAAACGAATGCAAAGTATACACAACATCTTACTTCGCACGAAAAAAAATTCACCGTAAATCAGAAGAGGCATTTATACGCAATACTCCAACGACTCTCAACGCAATGCTCCAATGTTACAGATCACAACAAAATAAAATTGCCAAATACTTACAAAGCACAACGATGTTGGATCGAGAACGAGAATACCAATCGAAACCTAGGGAAAGAAACGCAGGGGAGAGGGCGACGAGGATAGGAAAGACGATCAAAACCTAGGGCACGAGACGCAAGTGAGAGGGCGAGTGCGGGGGGTATGTAAGTAAAAAATAGATCGAAACACTGGCTCGCGGGGATGAGTCCACAGGCCGCGCCTATGTATTAACACATAATCGCGTTTGGCCAAACAAACTCCAAACGTAAGAAACAAACGCCCTCCCTGCGTTTTGAAAACGCCGAAGCTGTGGATAAGCCACCTCAAACACACCCTTAGAGTATCAAATTCTCCATTTTAGTCTTTTAGCTTTACAAAATTGATAAAAAATAATAACATAGAAATAATGATACAAAGTTGCTTCCATTTTAGTATCTTGAAAATTCAACTTTTATACCATTGTTGTTTTTAAGGGACAATTTGGATTAATTTTGTTTAATCGAGGGACCAAATTAGAGAAATGTGATACTCTGGTGCTCTATTGATCATCAACTTTGGAATATTTCAGGGATTATTTTGAAGCATAACCATTTAAATTAATGCCAAAAGAAGCCAAAGAAGAATCAACATTTCAATTTGAATTAGAAGGAACATTCAAGGTGGGCGGTAGTTGGGTTAACAAGAATAATTTGAGGATATGTGGACTTGGAATATCTGGGAGATCACAATCGTGAAGGAATAACTAGAAAGATGTGGAGATTAGTGTATTCTAAAAGTTGAATAATCTTGGTTATAATACTATGTTGTACAAGTGAATTTCTTGAACTGTCTCAGAAGATTATTGAGAATGCAAGAAAA
>JXCR01005976.1:0-21912 GCA_002079205.1 Phalaenopsis hybrid cultivar
GACCACCACCTCCATTTCCTCAAAGATTGAAGCAAAAACATAGAGATAATCAATTTTCAAAAATTTTTGAAATTTTGAGGAAACTAATGATAAACATTTCATTTGTTGAAGCCTTGGAACAAATACCAAGCTTTGTGAAGTTCATGAAGGATATACTTAATAAAAAAGGAAGTTTGTCGATAATGAGACTGTTGCACTCAGTGAAGAGTGTAGCACTATAATTTAGAAGAAGCTTCCTGAAAAACTTAAAGATCCTGAAATTTTTACAATTCCTTGTGCTAATTGCGAATGATTTTATAAAAAAGCTTTATGTGATTTAGGAGCCAATATTAGTCTTATGTCGTTATCAATATTCATAAGTTTGGGCTTAGGAGATATTTTACCTACAATTATAACTCTTATGTTAGCTGATTGTTTGATTTCCTATCCTAAAGGAATTATAGAAAATGTTTTGGTAAAAGTCAATAAATTTATCTTTCTTGTGGACTTCATTGTATTAGATATGGAGGAAGATAAAGAATATCCTATCATTTTAGGAAGACCATTCCTAGCCACTGGAAGAGTTTGATAGATGTGCAGAAAGGAGAACTAACTATGAGAGTTAGTGATCAAAAGGTTACATTTAATATTGCAAAATCAATGAGATACCCTACAAAAGAGTAAGAGATTGAATGCTTTAGAATGGATATTAATGAATATTTAAGCCTTGAAAATTTTAAGAAGACTTTTGAAAGAGAATTTGAAAAGAGATATATGTAATATCAAGATGAGGATAAAATTTGCGATGAATCTATGGAAGTGAGAAAAGATGATTTGGATTATGTTCAAGAAAAATATGAAATGTTAGATCCTACAGAAAGTAATAAGAATTTGATTTCATCTAATGAGAAACCTCCTAAATTAGAACAGAAAACACTTCCTAAAAATTTGAAGTATTCATTTTTAGGAGATTTATCTACATTACCTGTTATAGTATCCTCAGAATTAACTGATACATAAGAACAACAGTTGTTGGAAACTTTAAAAAGATATAAAAAAGCCTTTGGATGGACATTAGCGATATTAAGGAATCAATCCTTCAATTTGTATGCATAGAATCTTATTAGATGGGTACTTCTTATGCAAGAGTTTGATTTTGTAATAGTTGATAGGAAATTGTTCCACGAGTTTAATATGAATGATGAGAAAACTTTGAAGCAGGTTAGTTAGGGTTGCACTTTGAGATATCCTAATCACTGCTCCAATAATTGTTTCACCTAATTGGGAGAAACCTTTTGAATTAATATGTGATGTTAGTGATTATGCAATTGGAGCTTCTTTAGGGCAGAGATATGATTGGATTTAAAGTTATATACTATGTTAATAAGACTCTCAATGTTGCTCAGATTAATTACTCCACCACTGAAAGATAATTATTAACCATTATGTATGCTTTTGATAATTTTAGATCATATCTGATTGGAGTTAATTGTGTTGTGCATACTGACCATTTGACTATTAAATATTTGATGCAAAAGAAGGATGATAATGCAAGATTAATTAGATGGGTACTTCTTATGCAAGAGTTTGATTTTGTAATAGTTGATAGGAAAGGGATTGATAGTAAAATTGTCGATCATTTATCTAGGCTAGAAAAAGAAGAAGTACTTGATCTGGAAAGTGAAATTAATGAAACTTTTCTTGATGTACAGCTTTATGCTGCAAGAGAATGGGAAATACTGTGGTATGCTGATATTGTAGATTATATTGTTAGTGGTATTGTACCTTATGGGCTGACAAAACAACAGAAAAAGAAATTCATTTATGATGCAAAATCATATTTTTGGGATGACCCTTATTTATATAAACAATGCAGAGATTTAGTAATGAGACAATGTGTGCCTTATAGAGAAATTCAAAAAATTATCCAAAAATGTCATGATTCTAAATTTGGAGGTCATTTTGGGAATAATAGAAATGTTCATAAAATTTTACAATCTGAATTTTATTGGCCTACTCTATTTAAAGATGTTAATATATATATAACATGTGATCAATGTCAGAGAGTAGGTAATATTTTGAAAAGAAATGAAATGCCTCTAAATTTAAATTTAGAAATTGAAATTTTTGATACATGGGGATTGGATTTTATGGGACCATTTATACCTTCATTTGGAAATATTTATATATTTATTGCAATAGATTTAGTTTCTAAATGGATTGAAGCAATCACTTTTCCTGAATATGATGCTCGGAGTATTTCAAAATTTTTAATTAAAAATATTTTTATAAGATATGGAATGCCGAGAGTAATCATTACCGATGGAGGATCTCATTTTAGAAATGCAACAATTTCAAGATTAATGGAAAAATATAATATAATACATAAAATCGCAATTGCTTATCATCCCAAGACTAGTGGTTTGACAGAAGTATCTAATCATGAAATTAAGATAATTTTTGAAAATAATATTAATCCTAATAAAATGGATTGGTTTCTGAGATTAGATACTGCATTATGGGAATACAGGACGGGCTATAAGACACCTATAGGAATGTCCCCATATAGATTAATTTTTGGGAAGACATGCCACTTTCTGGTTGAATTGGAGCATAAAGCTTATTGGGCGATAAAAGAGTTCAAATTTGATTTGAAAGATGTTGGTGATAAATGATTATTGCAATTGAATGAGCTTAAGGAAATTAGGAATGAATCTTACGATAATGCTACCATTTATAAGGAAAAAAAATAAAAGAATGGCATGATCGGAAGATAATAAAAAGAGAATTTGAACCTAGACTTGAAGTTTTATTATATAATACAAGATTGAAATTATTTCCTGGAAAATAGAAGTCTAGGTGGAAAGGGTCATTCAGAGTTATGAAAGTCTATCCCTATGGGGCAGTTAATATTGAAAACCCCAATACTGGAAGAATATTTAAAGTGAAGGGGCACAGATTGAAACCATTATTTGATGGACAAAGACCAGCTTTTAAAGAGACTATAATGTTGGGTCAACCAGAAAAAGACTGGGAATGTCGGGCTAACGACATTAAACCAAGCATTTTTTGGGAGGCAACCCATATTTATCGTTGTTTAGTTTGTTTTGTTTGAAATATTTCACATACATTTATGTTTAAGTCTTTATGTAGTCCATGTATTTGAAAAAATATAGAAACATCTTTGTTTGCCTAATTTTATAAAAAAATAATTGAGAATTTAATGGATCAAAATCTAAACAGCAAAGTTTTTGGAACTAGTGCATGATGCACCAGATTGGCGCATGATGCACTAAATTCTAGAGAGCCGGCACATGATGTGTCGTGATACCAAAAATGAACAAAATGTGTTAAATGGTAGTTTTTGGTGGTTTTTGGTTGTTTTTTCTTCATATAACTCTTAAAAATTGACTCCAAAACATATTTTAGTGGAAAAACGAAGGAGTCCTCACTTTTCAAATCGTATGGCTTCCCACTCTAAGAACTACACTAGATTTGGAATTTTCAACCAGAGAAAGTTTGTCAGTTTTGATGCGCAAAAGTTACATGATTGAGTTCTATTTATGAATTGAGGATTCAACACGCCAAATATGCGAGTGGAAGAGACGTTTGCGTAGAGGCGTTGGGAAGTGCTTTGCTACACTACTACCGCTGTTGTTGTTCCTATAGTAAAAGAATTTTATGTAATTCTTCATGGGATCACCCAATAAATCATCTACGTGCAAGGCAGGTTTGTGTTGTTGACTCCTTTAAGAATAAACGAGATGTTTATGATTGAGAATGTGTATATCTATCATTATGCAAATTTTACTCCTACGAGACATAATATGAATGAACTCTACCCCTACCTTAGAGATGAAGATGCGAATTGGGAGGCCAGAAAAGATGGACATGTAAGTTTTTTATCATCATTGTTATATCGTACTTCTAAGGCCTGCCATTTCTACATTTCCTTGATATTATTACATACCATGAAAATTAGTAAGGTAACTAAGGAGAGTTCCATTTTGAACTACTGCATTCAAACTGGAAAATCAATTGATGTTGGAGCTATTATTGTAAAATTGGTTTTGGGATTGAATGTCAATGGATCTACAACTAAACTTGGACATCCATCCACTATTTTTCTACTGTACAGTCAATCACAAGTACCTTACGAAAGTTGGGAAAAAGTGCTTCTTCTTAGGAAGTTGACGGATCCAGAAGTCGGTTGCAACTGTATTGGAATGGGAGATGAAAATCATATGACTGTGTTGATAGATCAAGAATCTCAGAATTCATCTCCTGTTCAGCCCTACTACAACTCGAGTGCTTTTTGAAGAAGATCAAGAAGATTGAAAAAGAGGTGCAGAATCTCTTTCATGTGATTGAGAATATTACAAGAACGCTAGATCATCTGGATTGGAGATTAAAGGAACATTTTGAACATACTCAGCGTATTAAAGATGGTTTGGTATGTATGTTCAAGAAACATTCTTGGATTGAAGAGGAAAATTCAACTGATGAATTTCCATTTCGAAGCTTTTACAACATGTATGTTCATTACCAATCTATGGGAGATATCCAGGAGGATGATAGTGAAAAAGATGTTTAGTATTATTTGTTTTATTTATTTTTTTGTGTTGGATTGCATTTCCTTTCCATTGTTGAACACTATATATGTTTATGTTTTGAATTTTGCTATTTAAATTTCAATGTTAGGATGTTGGTTTGTTTTAGAACACTGAATTTGATGTTTGTTGGCTTGAAAAATGTTAGTTTGTAATGACACGGATTTTATATATAAACATGAGTTTTGTGTTGTTTATGAAAGTTTGTTGTTAGTGTGATGTTTAATTATGCTTAGAAAGGTTTATTTGAGCCAAATAGAAGTTCACTTAAAGCGGTACAGAGCAGATTTCCACAAAAAATTGAAATATGATGAATTTAAGCTCTGGCGCATGATGCACTGATTTACAGAGCCTTGGCACATGATTTTCCAAATTGGTGCATGATGCGCCAATTTACAGAGTCTTCGTGCATGATGCGCTAGATTGGTGCATGATGCGCCAAAGGTACGAACACGCCAAATAGCCTAGAAAACCATGAAATCGTACAAACAAACTCCATTTTCACTACTAAAGTCATCTCCTACCTCAAGACCTTGGTTTATGACATCACATTGTGGGAGAAAGTGAATGATTTGAAGGCTAAAAACCATAGATTTCATCTTCGCATGGTTAGAGCTTCACTTTAACTTATAAATTTTTTATTTTCCTCATGGATTTCGGAGATCCGAAATTTGGGATTTTTTATGAAAAAGTATACAGAAAACTCACTGTGAAAAATTTCTTACCAAATAATCTTGCTTGAGGAGTTAGATTTTTGATTTAGCAATTTATTTGGAATTATTAGGATTTTTGTAGAATTCTCAAATGGCTACTCGAGTTAACAGAGGAAGGTGTCCAAAGATTTTGATGCATGAAAGTTTGTTAGTTTCAAAGCCTAAAACAGTAAGAATACTCAAATGGAGATGAGAAGAATGATCCAAGAACGGGTATTTACAAACCCGGGTGGCGAGATGGAGGACTGATTCTTGTGTTGCCACAACTAGCTTGGAAGTGTGTTATATGTTGTCTGGGATTTCCAGTCTTATCAAATATTATAAAGTTTGGGGCTACGAAGCCCTTGGAGAAGGGTATGGCATCAAATTCTTCCAGGTAGGGACTACCCTTTAGAATCAATGCACCACCCTTAGATTGGGTTAAGGCTTCCCGAACTTGTTCAACAATTTGCTTAAACTCCTTCTTTGGCATGGCACTCAATGGAAAATCTTTCTTTTGTTGCTCATCTTTGCTTGCTGAGGCAACTTATCTTCTTTTGTTTGTGATGTGTATGATTTATGGTTGGTTGATCTCTGGAAAGGCTAGTTGCGGTGCTTGTTATTTCCCTTGAATGGTGGCCATGGCTGTCATGGCCGCAGCCATTTTCTCTATCCTTTTTCCCCAGTTGGCTTACTTGCTCATCCCATAGGAGGATAGCCCTACGCAGCTCATCTATAGCATTCTCTTTGATGATAGGTTGAACCTCACGCACAGATGTAGCGGCTCTAGTTTTAATGATATGGACATGCAAGAAATCCTCTTCGAGGTGATCATTATAGTCAAAATCTTCATCAACATCTTCAATGAAAACTCCATGTTCTCGGGCTAACTCAAAAATCTTGACTCTGAGCTATTTAAATTTTTCTTCGATTGTTGATTCTTTGATTATCTTAAGATTTGGAAGACCCTGTTGGAACTCTTACTCTGGCTCTTCCATCTCACTGATAATTACTGCGATAACGTCAGAAACTTCAGACCCTGGCTTTTTTCCATGCTCTTTCCTTGCAGGCTTACTGGACTGTATCAGTACAATGACCTTAGGTATCCACACCTTTTTCTTTAAAGAAGATGTTGCGGGAAAGAGTGTCCTAGCAGAAACATTGGTATGTTAAAGGGAATTATGCCCCCAAAGGCGCAGACCGGCTACAATACTGGGCAATTTCCTCTTCTTTTCCTTCAGAATTTTCAGAATGTGTTTGAAGTGGGTGATTAGTAGGATTCTTGGACCCAGTCTTGACTTAACCAGTAGACGGTCTGTAGTCCTGGTAGTGGTAGAATCTATGGTGACAATAGCAATGTCAACTTTGCTTCCCAAGCGGAACCAGACGGGAATACGAGCAGGCAAACTTTCAGTTGACTTCTGAGATCGTCTGGCAGATTTGATGTCCCTTAAAATTTCTTTCTTCATATGAGGGGAAATTTCATGTCCCACTTTTAAGTAATTTATTAACTGAGCAGCCCTCGTTGGCAGCTAGTCTCTGAAGAACTAAACTTAATCGGGTGACATGGGTATGTTTTTTTTTTATCCTTACCCTGTTCGTGAAGTGTTGGTAATACGAAGGTAATTTTGCGGATACTCTCGTATCCATCAATATCTATTAAAGGATGGAATCTACTTCCTTGCAGAAGCGGATAAGTTTCCAGTAATCTTGATTCGTCTTGGTGAAAATCTTCCTTAATGGGTATCTCTTCAGGAGCCTGGGCTTTAATGGTCCTCCAAACTCTCCTGTTGTGGTTTCTCATTTGAGTTTGGGTTAGTGGTGCAGTTCTTGAACTCAATACAATTTTGAATACTGATGGTGGGACATCTAATCCCTCAGTTAGATCTTCAATGATCATTACTTCTTTCCCCTTAGCAGCAGCAGGGACAGTAGGCTTGGTAGGTGCCATAGTGGCAGCAGTATTCTTGGCCTTCTTATAAGAAGGGAATTCTTGAAGACAATTCAGGTTGAACGCAGCAGATGACTCCTGAATTTCTAGAGCGGTGACTTTCATTATGACTAAGGAGGCCTTCACGAGGATGACCTTGAGGTCTTCAATCCGGCTCCGAACTTGATGGTAGGAGCGACATTGCGAGCTTCATGGCTTGTCAGAAAGTTGCAAAAAAAATTCAATGTTGGGAAGGCCATTACAGCATCTTTAAAATAGAAAGCTTTGGGGTTAGCTATATGGCCAAAACCTTGTAATCTTAGTGTAAGCACTAAAATTTAACAGAGGTTGATCTGTAGCTTGGGTAAATCTCAGTTTGTGGGGATTTTAAAATTTTTAGTAACAAGGTAATTTAAAAGTAGAAAATTTTAATTAATTTTGAAGCACGCGCAGCACAACACTAATTTATTTAATTTACAAAATAGCAAATCAAACTTGAAAGGGTGATGTGAAGTGTTTAGGACCCAGTGCGGGACCCCTTTAGCAACACACAATGCCCAGGTGGGACTAATCCACCAACACACCTATTGGGGTTCCGACCCTACATGAAGATTAAAAGAGTCCTTAATGGCCTCCTGAACCCCTCTGTTCAAAGGTGATTGAACAGACAATTGCGAAGTCCAAGGAGTTGGTTGTACTTTCCCAAGACAGAAATGGGTAAAGTATGTCAACTGAAGAAGAGTAATTTGGTCCAAGAGAGAGGGACATGGACACATTACCGATGTGTGAAGATAATATTTCCTTATTTAAATGGAGAGAAAAGCTTGTCCCTAGCGGAGTCGCTAGAAGCTGTCGGCATTATTTTGGTTGATGAGTTGCCCATAAGAAGTTGTCGGTCACCTGAATCGAAATTTCGTCCCTACTTTAGAAGAACATTTTAGTTTATATATGAATTTAAGTTTAGAAAAATATGAAGAAAAACTGACCCCATAATTTTCATAGTTTAAATGAAAGAACGTTATACCTCAAGCATCGTATCTATCCCGAAGGATAAACACAAGACTTGAGGATAAGCCTCAATCAAATAAACTAAGAAATATATGATGTCTGTTTGGTCCGCAAAATCATTTTATTTGCCAACAATTTCCCCTATTTAATATGAATAATTAAATAGGTTTTATATTAAGTTGGGTTCGGATAAGCTTCCTATAAAGGCATCTTAGATAACCGAAGTCACCTAAGAAAACTCTCGATAAAAATCAGAAAATATTATCTTGAAGGAGGTCTAAGTATAGGATTTTTCAACGAGATCGGACAGATAGGTGCGAAAAGGGATTAGTTCAAATTTGGAATATTTGTTGTAGAATCGAAAGGAGGAAGAACTAGGGGATGTCATGGATCCGGAGGAGAGCCTTGGTGACTTCCCAGTCTATCCGATTGTTTGGCTTCAGTTTTTAGGAGAAATTTTTTTGAGTGTTTCATCCTACCAATTTTATTTCTTAGGGCCTACATTTATGTGGAACGATCATACAAATATCCTAGAAGATGTGAGGATTTAGGTCGTGAAGAACGATAACCTCAGAATCCTAAGACGAGTTATGGCTAATATTGTATAGTAGAGTTGTATAAAGGCCTAAAGATGAGTTAATGATTTAGGTTGCATAAGCAAACTACCTTGAAGTCTTATGGATTATTTTGTTTAATTGAAAGGAAGAAAATTGGTTTTGCTCGAGAAGACATGTTTTATTGTTGAAGACGACCGTACTGCTCACCATGCTAGCACCAAGCTCCTTCCCATGACAAGTTTAAGTTTTCTAAGGGGTCAAGTTATAATGTCAAATCAGATGGCCCTATGGTTGTATTTCTTTAAATATTATGGGGCATGTTAATGGTTCCCACGTTCCGGCACCACTATTCTCTATTAGATTCACTTAGTCCAAATAAATTTACTAAAATCTACTAAATGAGTTCTGTTCTTTCATTTAGATCGTGGGAAGCCTCGTTAGCAACCGTAGGTTACCTCCTTTCGATCATCCGATAGAGACGTCTTAATTTAGTTGTAGTTGTGATTTTTTTGATGTTTGTGATTAAATTTTGAGTTGTTTTATAATTTGAATTTTGTGGAGGTGATTTTTATCTTGGTTTATTTTTAATTTTAGCTTTAGGTTTTAGTTTTGGTTTTGTGACTATCCTAACATTCTTGGTTTTCATGCAGGGTGACATTGTTGTTTAGCATGCAAGTTTATAAGCATAAAAAGTACAGTATGAAAGTACAAGAAAGACAGTACTGTAAACTATAAAAAGCGGACCTAGCGAGTCTTCTCATTCCACCACCTGAAACTCAAAATGCATGTGAGAGCACTTTATATAAAGCTGAAAAGTAAGGCTTTAGTGATCTACCGAACCCTAGGTCATATCTTAGTGGGATGATTTTTGTTAAAAAAACATATTAAGTTTATTAGACCTCTGAGGTATCCAACAGATCTGGAGAAAGAAGCAAGTCCATGCTTCGCTCTCACTGACTGGTGAAAAGTCTCGAGCTCTTTTTAAACTTATTATGCTGCTTAATAACCCATCTTGTAAATGAACATTGATTTTATCAATTATCCTAAGAGTAGGATAATTATCACTTATAATTTAATTTGAGGATTATGTGGGTGAAGACCCTTAAACGGGCAAGTTAATGTTGTCAAGACACATAGCCAACTTGTTAATTTGTGCTTGTAGTGTTTTTAGAGATGTTCAATTTTTAATTATGTTCATTTTTCTAATCATATTTTAACCAAATTTAATTTAGCTTAGGTCACTACTAAGCCATTTAAACTTTTGAGAAATGTCTTAGTTATATTTTGAAAGAGATTGAATTTTAAGTGATGATGATTCATTTTTGAAATTCATTTAAACATTAAATAGGGGTGTTAAATTAGTAAGTTATCAACACCCAAAATCATACCCCTAAGTCTAGGATCATTTAATTGACGAGACTTCCAAATTTTAATAATTTAAGGAAATTACAAATTTATCCTTTAATTTATAAAAGTGAGATTGGTTTCTAAAAATTAATCTTCTTGTGTTTCAATCATCCAAATATGTTAATTGGGATCAAAGGTTACCCATTTCCCTTTCTTGAATTAAGCCTAAATGTTAATTAAGGCTAAATTTCTAAAATTACACTTTTGCCCCTAAGGCTTTATACTTCATATTTGTCAAATTTAATTCAAATGACATTGGATTTTTTATCCACCTCACCCATGGGTCAATTAAGACATCAAAGGACAAAATGTGATTTTCAAATTTTAATTTAATTTATATATTTATTTATATGCAAGAAATAGGGATTTTTAAAGAGAATTCCCTAACTTGACCAAGGTAAATTCTAATCCCTTGAAAGTTTTACTGGATGTAGACTTAGACCAGAGAATCATTGGGACCAAATTTCATGATTTTTTGACTTTTATATTTATTATTATAAGTATTTCAATTTTTTGAGTATTTATTAATTATAAAATATTTTAAATATGGAAAATTAAGTTTCACATTTTTATTAAATCTTTGTGAGGTCAAGGAACCCAGAGAAACAAACTTCACATTTTTTTTTCTTTGAATTGTTAGAATTATTTTAGTGAAAATCCATTTTCAGCCATTAAAAATTATTTTAAGATTCAAAATTCAATATCTTCACCTAAACATTAGTAAAAATATTCCAATTATTCCTAAGCGCTTAGGAAACAAATTTGAACATTTCCATAAAGTTTATTATTTTTGTGATTTTATCATTTTTTTAATTATTTAAATATTAAGGAAAGACTTAAAAATGGAATTTTTATTTTAATTACAAATTTATTCTTAGAAAATTCTTTTGATCGCAGAGAACTCCAAAAACTAATTTTATAAGTTTTTGAGTTATATTTTAATTGTTAAAAATTATTTTAGTGTTAAAAATGACATTTAAGTTAGAAAATCATTTTGAGTTATCAAATGAGCTCCAAATATTTTTAAAATTTATGGGGAGCTCTCTGAACTTCAAATTACAGTGGAGATTAAAAATCAAGTCATTTAGATGTTTGTCTTTCTCAAAATTAATTTTCATGGCATTTTAGGGATTGTGAAAATTAGGTATATTCTTAATGACTTAGATCATGAAACCTTTCTCAAAGGTTTCTCTGGCCATAATAAACCATTCAAAATTCTCTTGGAATTTTCTAGGCAACATACTAATTATTATGATTAATTTATGCAATTAATATACATAAACTTGAAAAATATAGATCTCTGTCTAGAGATCTCCTCTGACTTTGGAAAAAATCAGAGAATGTTTCCAAGACAAAGGCAACAACATGCCAAAATTTCATGCCTTGATAAAATGTCTGCATGCATGGAGAATCAAATGACTCAAAATAGTGTTTAATTAATTAAAAATAAAATATGTATCACATAAACTTCAAATTATTTACATATTGTTCTCCTCGTTCACTGAGCAAGAGGGTATTTTTATTTTATTTTTGTAATTTTTCTATACCAAGATATGAATTTTTGAAGTTAGGGATCATTTTCTGATTTCTTGAATTCCCTATTTATCTATTTAAATGTGCGGCGCCACCTCATCCTAGGCAGCTTCGAATGACGACACGACGCACTCCCATTCATTGAGCTTTCCACCTTGACATGCCACGCGGCCCGTGTTTCATACACCGAGAATCCATCCGGCTAGATCTCGTCCATTGATGAGATAAACGCGCGATCAGACGGCTCCCCATCATTGTCGCCAAATAGGCTAACCCGTGACTATTACAACTAAAACCTTAAGATCTCACTCATTTCTCCACCAAATGACCTCGGGTTTGATCCTATGGACTCATTTAAGTGTGAAAAACATATCCATACGGTAAACATACCATTAAATTAACCCTAATCAAATGGAGAATCAAAATAGGCTCGCAAAGAGGGGAAGTTAAATACCTTTGCTCTAAGAAGGGAAGCTTCAATCAGAGGTGCTCGGCACATTCGTGGAGGTCCAATGAGGCTAAAGATTGAGCCTCTAGTCATGGTGAAAGGTCTAGACCCAAATTTGATCAAGGCTGGATTTGGGTGTTGGTCTTGAGCTATCTTGGAGGCTCTATATGAGGGGGATTTGATAGGGCTTTGTCTTAGCTCAGTGTGGTGATAGCGTGGGTGAGTTTAATTTGGATTTGGTGCATTATGGAGGTGTGGTGAAGAATGTCCTATCACCGGCAAGGATTTGAGCTCCAAAATTAAACTCCGGCAAGGGGAATTAGGGCAATGGAGTGGTTGGATTGCATAGTGGAGGTCTCAAGGAAGCTTAGGGAGTCATTTCAGAGGCTATCCTTAAGAAATTTTCAGCACACCATTATGGCCATATAGGTGGAGCTTTTATATAAATGGCATAGGGTGGCTCTGTGGGCCAATGTATGGGTGCAAATTAATGCCTATGTGGAGGGTAGAGAGGCTCTAAACTTCAAATGAGATGAGGTGGCCTCTGATACACTGAAAATATATGTATTTTTAGACCCATATTTACTCATTTTTGGTGATATTGCACTTTAATGAATGGAATTTTGATGTTTTCTTGCAGGTTGTTGATTTAGGGCTTAAAGCAAAAAGAAAGCAAAAGGGATGATATTTGGAGTCAAAATTATGTTTTTGAAGAAATGCTCAGTGCCGGCAGCGCCAAGTTCAGTGCCGACGGCTGAGAACAACTTAAGGCCAAGGATATTTACTCAGCACCAACAACGCCAGACCACCGTCGACAACTCCAAAGGTGGTGCAGACTCCATTTCTAGAAGGTTTGATGTATTTTGATGATTTTTAAAAGAGTTTTTAGAGGTACCTCTTGGAGAACTGACCTTGGGCTCTATTTAGGGCCGATTTTTATCAGAAAAAGTGCTCCTCTACATTTTTCACTCCTCTACGTTCGTTTTTCACACCACACCATTCCATTCCACTACCATATTGGAGTTAATTTTTTATTTTGCTTTCATAGTTTAGAGTTTTTGTGGTGAGATTTAATGTGAAACTTTATGTAAGAGTGTTGGAGAAGGAGAAAAGTGAGAGATATCTTCTTCCTGCATTTCTAAGGAAAGGCTACAAAGGGTTTGCTTTGAGAAAGAGTTTTCAGATAAGTATTGTTTGTTTATTAGTGTTGTATGAGCTTTCTTTTATATATGAAATTTTTGTTTTGTTATTTCTTTCTCATGAAGCCTGAGTAGTTCCCTCTATCTTTCTCCCTACTCTGAGATATGGTGAAACGAAGAGATAATATGGATGTGCCAATATTAAAATGTAAAATAAATTGTGATGATTTTTCAACTTCGAACTTAATTTACTTTTTGATGTGGCAAATTGAATTGTTAAAATATCTTGTGAAACATATGATCCAGGAAATGGAGTATGAATTCTACAACAGAGTGAGGATCACATTTGATTCAATGAAGGAGAACATTATTCATGGAATTAAGTGCAAATAAATAGGAAAATATTCTTTGTTGGGTGTAGAGTTGGAGAACCTTTAGGGTGACAGGCTAAAATCTTCAATTCAGTCTTATTATTTAAAAATTGAAGTGAGAGCTAGCCTTCAGCTGAAGGGAAATGGGAGCTCTAGAGTGGGAGCTGGTATCCTCCTAGCTTAGCCACGGATTTAGGGACTAAACACTGAAATTAGCCAATGATTTTCTATGCACTGTATGAGGGTAGAGAATTAAAATTACTTCTATTTGGCACAATACATATTATGAACATTTATCTCATCTCATTTTACCATAGTCTCATTGTAGTGTGAAGCGGATGCTTTTTCACATAAGAATCTTCGTTACATAAACATAGTTAATAAATTAGTATTTACTATTTGGATGCTTTTTCACATAAGAATCTTCGTTACATAAATATAGTTAATAGATTAGTATTTAATGTTTTAAACTTTGCATTTTTTTTTTGATAATAGTTTAGAAATTTAATTTTATTTACATCTCAACAATTGAAATTAGTGATAGTGATTTCAATTGTCTTTCTGTGAAATTCCTAGCAAATTTATCATTTCCAATTTAAACCTTCCCCGTGGGACCAATATTTGGGGCTTGAATAGAAAGTCCATTATTAATTGGTAACGATACGTATACTTGCGTAGAATCCAAATATTAATTGATTATACTTGATACAAAAAAATCAGATCAAGATTTTGGTACCGTTGCCGGGGAAGGTAACAGTTAAATTAAATAGTTTTGATAAATTAGGAAAATTGGAGATAATACATATACCATAAAAAAATTAAATAATCAAAAATCCAAAAAGAAATATTTTTCCTATAGTGTTTATTTTACTTTGCTTACTTTATTTGTTTATGAGAAATATTGGATCTGAAGATTTAGTACCTTACGATTCCGCATTAGAGCGTGCCTCAATTTCATTTAATTTTAACTCAAGTTCAAAATCCCAAAATTTGCCCCAGATTGGCTATGTCTCCAAATTCCACCAAATTGAATGCCCTAACCCCAAAATTGACACCCAGTTCCTATACAAAACTCTTCATGACATTCATATGGACAATTTTCAACCATCAATTTGGATTAGCCCAAACTAGATCCAAGTCTAGTCCAACATGCCCAAATTGACCAAAATCTAAAAATCCTTCAAATTGAGCTTCCAATTGAACTTAAAATTACTTCAATCCTTCATCAAAAATTCTCATGACAATTATTTACACAATGTTTATCAATCAATTGGGCTCAAATTCATGGCTAGCCTAACCCAAACCCAACTTTTAGCCATTTTGACCCAAATTGCACCCATGTACCAAAATTGACTTAGCCATACCTAAGCCACCAAATTGATGACTCTACAGCCTCCAAGTACACCCTATGGACTAGGATAGACCCACTTAAACTAGACAAGGTGAGCTATGTACCAATGGTCCCTGAATTTAAGGGATTTCACCCTATATTTTCCCTAAACTCAAATATCTTCTTCATCATCACTTACCCTTAGGAGTTAACCATCATTAGTAGCTCCATGACCTCCCAATGGCCAAAACCAAAAACAAAACCTCCCTAACTTGGCTCACTCCCATTGTCCATTAGAGCCTTTCTTACCTCCACCTCAACAAGCTTTAGCACCCAACTCCAAGCCCTGAGCTCCACGAGGCAGCCATGGCTTTAAATGGACCTCTCCATGGCCAAGGAAGTGAGGGTTTGGAACCTTAAGGAAACTCTGTCAAAATCTCACTAGAGCTTCTCCAAATCATCCCAAGTGCAATCCCCTTGCTCTCAGCCACTAATAGCCACTCCTTATAGCCAATTTCACCACTGAAATTTGACCTAAAACCAGGACAGATCTCTCCACTCCACCACAGTGCACCAAACTTCAATTAATTGTGCACACACCATCCCCAGAGTGAAAGAAGCTGATTCCCCACAAAAGCCCCCTCTGAATTACCTCTAGCATAGCTCTAGGCCAACACCTGAAATCCACCATGATCAAAGTCATACTTAGACAATTCACCAAGGCTTGAGACATTGTTCGGAGGTTTTTTGGTTCTAGTCGAAGCTACCACAACCATCTAACTGAGGCCTCCTCTCTTAGACAAAGGTATTGAACCCCAACCCTAATCCTAGCTTATTTTGATCCATTATATGTATTCACTATATTTCATACCGTATATACCGTATGGATAGGTTCATCTAAAGTTGATGAAGGTTTGAAAACAAAACCCATGTGATTTGGTTGAGTCTAGCTCAAGATCTTAAGGTTTTAGTGTGAAAGGCTTATGAGTTGGGTCACTTAGGGATGATAATGGACAGCCATCTGATTGCGCGTGTATCCAATGGACAGAGGAGATCGGGCCGACAGACTCTTGGTACGTGAACCACGGACCGTGTGGTAGTTGAGGTGGATGGCGACGTCAAATAGCGGAGCGCCAAGTGTGAGTTCGGAGCTGCCGTAGGTTGAGTTGGCGCTGCACTGGATAAATAGAACAATGGGGATTTTTTATTTATTTTAAATGCCTAAACTTTAAAAATTTATATCTTTCTCTAAAAAAATCATAAAAATTAAAAAATCATAATGTAGACTAAAAATAAAAATTATTTATCAAACATATGATTTTTTAATTAATTGAATATCCTATGTGGTATTTTAATTTTCCATGACTATGGAAGGTTCACCATGACTTGAAATTTTTAGGGTTCAATTCACAAGACAAAGCCATGTTTTCTGATTTTTTCAAGATTTAGATGACTTCTCTATGCTTCTAGCCCTAATTTTCATGTTAAGATAACCATTTTGGCTATTTTAATTATATAAATAAAAATATCACTCGAAAAATTATGAGAATAATTTTTATAGGTTCCTTATGGTCAGAG
Source organism: Phalaenopsis hybrid cultivar (assembly GCA_002079205.1). Lineage (NCBI taxonomy): Eukaryota > Viridiplantae > Streptophyta > Magnoliopsida > Asparagales > Orchidaceae > Phalaenopsis > Phalaenopsis hybrid cultivar. The sequence continues at coordinate 16,583 of JXCR01005976.1, forward strand.
AAGTTAGGAAAAATATCATGATATTTTTAATCATTTCATAAATTTCTAAATTTAATTAAATGTAAATATCTTTTATTAATTCATGTAAATTAAATACTAGTAAAAAATTGACTAAATCAAACTCACATTGTCCATAAAAATCATGTTTACTCACTGTAAAAATTTAAAAATTATTTGGCTAAGTCCACACACTAAAGTTGATTTTTTAACAAACCTTGTATTTATGTACAAAAATAATTATAATAAATTAAATACACTCGGGAAAATTTTGAAAAGTAATTTTCTAAGTTCCTTATGATCAGGGGTACTTAGGAAAAATAAAAGTTATTTTTAGTAAAGTACTTAATTTTTTAGCTTCATTTTGGATTTAAAATAATTAAAAAATCCCAAAAATGTCAAAATATTTCAAATTGTGTCTAATTTTCTTCTGATCACTTGTGACTCATTAAAATAGTTTTTTCTAATTTTCCTTGGTTATAAATAAATTTTGAAAGGCTTAAAAAATAATTTTCCTTATTCTCCCATTAAAATAATTATAATAATTTAATTCAAAAATCATGAAATTTTGTTTAAATATTTCTATGACCTAAGGAAATCTTTAATAATTTTTTCATAAATAAAAACTTTATTTTAGAAAGTTAAATAAATCAATTTTTAAAATCCTATTTTCTGAATTTAAATAAATAATTAAAATAAAGTAAATTTTGAGAAACCCACATATTCTCCTCTAATATTGTAATTACCTCATGGATATGACACTCTAAACACTAAAAGTCATTTGAGTTGTGGTAAGGAGTTATGAGGTGAAGTGCCCCTAGGGGCAAAGTAGTCATTTTAGACTTTGGTGTCTTAATCAAAATTTATGATTAACCAAGGAAAAAATGGGTAATGTTGATCTTAATAAACATGTTTGGATGATTGAAATACAATGGGATTAAAATGTAGAAACTCATTCCCCACCCTTGCACAACATCAACAAAACCATAATCCTCCTAATCTTCATGACTTGGAAATCAATTAAGATTAGACGATTCTTAAGTGATGGGCTTATGTTAAAAAATGATAATTTATTTTCTTAATCCCAAAGTTGAGGATGATGTGATCATTCAATAAGGATATATGTCACTTAGATCAAAATTTTGATAATCACCTTTTCAATTATCATGATAGTTAAATGCTTAGTAGTGACCTAGGCTCAATTTCTAAACTCAATTGATCAGATTTAGAAGATAACATAACTGGTGATTAACATCTTTAAACTCTACAAGCCTGACCTTAATTGTGGGCACCATAATCTTAAATAACCTAGACTTGCTTTAGGGGCACCCACTCACATAACGTTTAAAAGAAACATCAATTGACTAATCAAGTATCCTATCCTTAGAATAATTAAATTGCTAAGTTTCACTGAGCAATGAGATAGTCACACTTCAACCTCAGGTGATTGATTAAACAATATGATAAGTTCAAAATGAACTCGAAATAATTCAAAAGAACCTCAAAGTAGCTCAACACTTTGAAACCTTCTAGATATTTTGATCACCAAATTGAACTTGTCATATTTTGTTCTAAAATTATCCACTAGGATCTTCTAAGATGAAATAAAATCATAACCTGGGGTTTGGTAGCTAAACCTTCATCTACTCTTACAGTTTAAGTTCCTTGCAATATTATATATATGCCTTGTAAGTACCTTTCAGGTGGTGGAATGAGAAAACTCGTTAGGTACGCTTTTACAGTTTACAGTACTGTCTTTTCTTGTACTTTCCAAACTATATTTTTATGCTTATAAAACTTGCTTGTTAAACAACGATGGCACCCTGCATGAAAACCAAAAATTCTAGGATAGCCATAAAACTAAAACTCAAACTAAAATCAACCGAGATAAAATTCACCGCCACAACATTCAAAATATAAAACAACTCAAAATTTATTCACAAACATCACAAAACAACAATTGCAACCAAATTTAGACGTCTCTATTGGATGAACCAGAATCTCTCTGAGGAGGTAACTTACGGTTGCTAACAAGATTTTCCACAATCTGAATGGAAGTATGGAACTCATTAAGTTGAGTTTAGTAAATTCATTTGGACTAAGTAAATCCAATAGAAAATAGTGGTACCGGAACGAGGGAACCGTAAGATCCTAATCGGTGTCGCTCTAATCAACTTTAATATACCCCATAAAATTTAAAGAATTATAACCATTGGGACATCTGATTTGACATCATAACTTGACAAATTAGAAAATCTAAATTTGCCACGATAAGGAGCTTGGAGCTAGCGTTGAGGGTAGCATGACCATCTTTAACAGCAAGAGGATCTACAACAACATTCTTTCCTTAGAATTAAACAACCAAGCCATAGGATTTTGAGGTTTTTTTGCTTATGCAACATAAATCCTCAACTCATCCTTAGGCCTTTGCATAGCTTTGTTGTACAACATAAGCCCTAACTCGTCTTAGGATTCCGAGGTTATCGTTCATCACGACCTAAATCTTCACATCTTCCAAGCTATTTGTGTGATTGTTTCACATAAATATAAGCCCTAAATAAATAAAATTAGCAAGATGAAACATTTAAATATTTCTCCTCAAAACTAAAGTCAAACAGTAGGATAGATTAGGAAATCACTGATGTTCTCCTCCGGATCTATGACATCCCCTAGTTCTTCCTCCTTTGGATTCTACAATAAAATGTTCCAAATTTGATTCATTCCCCTTTCACACCTCTATGTGTGATCTCTTTGAATGTCCTATCCTTTGACCTCTTTGAAGATAATATTTTTTAATTTTTATCGATAGTTTTCTTACATGTCCTTGATTATCTAAGATGTAATTAACTATCGTATAGGAAGCTTTTTCCAAATCCAGCTTTATATAAACCCTATTTATTTCTTCATATTAAATTGGGGAACTTGTCGACAAATACAATGATTTCACAAACCAAACGGATGTCATAAACTTTTTATTTCATTTGATAGAGCCTCACCCTCAAGTATTGTGTTTATCCCTCAGGATAGATATAAGATTTGAGATATAGTACTCTTTCATTTAAACTATGAAAAATATGAGGTCGTTTTGATTTCATATTTTTTAAAACTATATATATGTAAATTAAATGTCCTTTTGAAGAGAACAACGGGATTTTGATCCCGGTGACCAACAGCTTTCAACGGGAAAATCCTCCTATCAAAACTAGTGCCGACAGCTTCTGGCGACTCCATTGGGGACTAGCTTTTCTCTCCATATTGATTAGGAAATATTATGTTCATATATTGGTAAGGTGTCAATGTCCCTCTTGGACCAAATTACCTTTCTTCTGTTGGCATGCTTTACCCATTTCTTTCTTGGGTGAGTACGGTCAACCCTTTGGACTTTAGGACTGCTGTTCAATCACCTTTAAACAGAGAGGTTCAGGAGGCCATTGAGGACTTTTTAATCTTCGTGTGGGGTCGGACCCCCAATAGGTGTGTTGGTGGACTAATTCCACCTGGGCTTTGTGTGTTGTATAGTTTGTACCACACTGGGTCCCAAACACTCACTTTTTCCTTTTCAAGTTTGATTTGATATTTTGCAAATTAAATCAGATTATGTTGTGCTGCGTGTGTAATTTAATTAAATCTTTCTACTTTCAAACAAGTATTACTAAAATTTTAAAATCTCCACAAATTAAATAAAGATATACCCGGTCTAGAGATCGACCTCTGTTAATTTTTAGTGCTCGCACTAAGATTACAAGGTATTGGCCAAATAGCTAACCCCGGAGCTTTCTTTTTTGAAGTTGCTGCAATGGCGTTCCCAATACTCACTTTTTTCTTGCAACCTGCCCATGAGCCACAGTGCTTGCAATGTCGCTTCCACTATCAAATTCGGAGCAGGATTTAGAGATCTCATGGTCGACATCGGGAAAGCCCCGTTCGTCATAATGAAAGTCGCCGCTCTAGAGGTTCAAGAGCCATCTGCTGAGTTTAACCTGAGCTGCCCTCAGGATTTTCCTTCTCACAAGAAAGTCAAGACTACAGCTACCGGACCGTGACTTTATATATGCTTAAAAATATAAGATAAATATGGACGTAATAAATATTCAATAATTGTAAAGTNATTATGACTTCTTAGTTTAGAAGTCTTGGATGGAGGGAAATATTTGGATAGAAATTTCTGTGACAGTTCTCCCCAAGTTCTAATAGATCCAGGTGCTAACGAGTTTAACCACATCTTAGCCTTATCCCTCAGTGAAAGAGGAAAAAGTCTAAGTCTAATAGCATCGTTTGAGACTCTATCATATTTAAAAGTAGCACATATTTTAAAAAACTAGTAGGTGTAAGTTAGGATCTTCATTTGGTGTACCTTTAAATTGATTGTTTTGTACCATTTGGATAATAGCAGGTTTAAGCTCAAAGGAATTAGCAACTACATCAGGATTTTGGATAGATAAGTGAATTTCATCTGCTGTAGGATTTGCATAATCTCTTAAGGGTCTAGGTTGGTGTTCATTCTCTATTCCTTGATTGTTCATAATGTTTTCCATTGTATCACAATTTCTAGGTTTTCTTTTTAATTTTCTAATTTTTCTAACAGTTCGTTCTAATTCTGAATCGTATGGTATAAGATTTTCAGGTCCAAATTTGCGCATACAGTTTAAAATTAGTACTGAGTAATATAATTAAAAATATAAATATAAATATATAAATATATAAATANTCCAATCTACTGGACCAATCTATTCTACTAGGGTTTACAGTCTTTTCAAGAATTTGTTTAATCTCTCTATTAGAAACTTCAGCTAATCCACTAGTTTGAGGGTGATAAGCAGTAGAGATTCTATGAATAATATTAAATTTTTCTACCAATCTCTAAATAAATTTATTCCTAAAATGGGATCCTCCGTCAGTCATAATCATCCTAGGCATCCCGTATCTAGTGAAAATATTTTTCATTAAAAATCTTGAAACACTTTTAGCGTCACAGCGAGGTAGTGATAATCATTCTAAGCATTTCGTATCTAGTGAAAATATTTTTCATTAAAAATTTTGAAACACTTTTAGCATCACAACGAGGTTAAATCTTGTGCGCAATCCACTTAGAGACGTAGTCTACTGCAATAATACATATAAGTTCCCAAATGAAGGAATAAATGGTCCCATAAAATCTAATCCCCAAACATCAAAGATCTCAACTTCCAATATGAAATTTAGAGGCATTTCATTTCTTCTAGATATATTGCCTACTCGTTGACATCGATCACAAGTTTTTATATATCTATAAACATCTCTAAATATAGTAGGCCAATAAAATCCAGCTTGTAAAATTTTATAAGCAGTTTTAT
>JXCR01005976.1:25450-41247 GCA_002079205.1 Phalaenopsis hybrid cultivar
CCCAAGCTTCATATATTGACTCTCCATCAATCTGACAGAACAATATTATGACTTCTTAGTTTAGAAGTCTTGGATGGAGGGAAATATTTGGATAGAAATTTCTGTGACAGTTCTCCCCAAGTTCTAATAGATCCAGGTGCTAACGAGTTTAACCACATCTTAGCCTTATCCCTCAGTGAAAGAGGAAAAAGTCTAAGTCTAATAGCATCGTTTGAGACTCTATCATATTTAAAAGTAGCACATAGTTCTAAGAAACTAGCTAGGTGTAAGTTAGGATCTTCATTTGGTGTACCTTTAAATTGATTGTTTTGTACCATTTGGATAATAGCAGGTTTAAGCTCAAAGGAATTAGCAACTACATCAGGATTTTGGATAGATAAGTGAATTTCATCTGCTGTAGGATTTGCATAATCTCTTAAGGGTCTAGGTTGGTGTTCATTCTCTATTCCTTGATTGTTCATAATGTTTTCTATTGTATCACAATTTCTAGGTTTTCTTTTTAATTTTCTAATTTTTCTAACAGTTCGTTCTAATTCTGAATCGTATGGTATAAGATTTTCAGGTCCAAATTTGCGCATACAGTTTAAAATTAGTACTGAGTAATATAATTAAAAATATAAATATAAATATATAAATATATAAATAAGTTGCAATTTAAGTAAAAACTTTTTAATAATTCTAATATGTCCGTTACTCTTAAAATTCTCCCCGGCAACTGCGCCAAAAACTTGACTGACCTTTTCCTTTTTGTAAAACGACAATTACAAAAATTTGATGATGCTACTAGAAGATTTAAATTCCCGGCAACGACGCCAAAATCTTGACTGCAACTTTTTATATATATGTGTTTCATTTAATAAAGATGTATAAATATAATATTGAATAATGTCAAAGTCAAATTTGTCAACGCAAGTATACGTATCACTCATGTAATATAGGGCTCTAATGGAGTCCTAGTTATCGATTCCACAGGGAGAAATATAATACTACGGAATAAGGCTTAGTAAAAAGTAATACCTCAACTACAACGACGACGTTCAGTTTGCTTATTTGTCAGTAATAGACAATTGAAATAACTAGATAAGTTGGATAACTAATAAATAACTAATGATAGAAAGTAGGGTTTAATTTATGATATTCAATATATAAGAAATCATCATTCTCCTTGTCAATTAAATATAGTGAATGGATAAAATGAATTAGTTCAATTTATATTTTGCCAAATAGGAGCATATATATTCTTTACCCTTTGGTCCAGGCATAAAGAACATTGACTAATCCTATGCTTGNCTTGTTTATCTGTCACTAATATGAAATTAAAATAAATATGTAATTTTAATTACAATTAAATAATTAAATATACTAATGAAGGTACGAATGTGATATTCAATATATAAGAAAGCATTTTTCTCCTTGTCAAGAAATTATAGGGAATGGATAAAGTGAATCAGTTCAAATTATATTGTGCCAAATAGGAGCATACCTATTATTTACCCTTTGATCNACTCAAGTAATATAAGGCTCTAATGTAGCCCTAGACGTCGATCCCACAGGGAGTAGGATTAGATCTACGAACTAAGATTTTAGAAAAAGTAATACTTTAGTCACAACAACGAAGTTCAATTTGCTTATCTGTCACTAATAGGCAATTACAATAAATATGTAATTTTAATAATTATTAAATAATGAATGATACTAATGAGGGTTTAAATGTAATATTCAATATATAAGAAAACATCCTTCTCCTTGTCAAGAAATTATAGTGATTGGATAAAGTGAATTAGTTCAAATTATATTGTGCCAGATAGGAGCATACCTATTCTTTACCCTTTGGCCCAGGGATAAAGAACATTGGCTAATCCTACGCTTGTTTATTGAATCTGCAGCTAGGTTGGGAGGATACCGGCTCTCATTTCGGAGCTCCCACATTTCCCTTGGCTGAGGGCTAACATCTACACTTCAGCACCCAAACGATAGGACCGAATTGGGGATTTTAGTCTGTCACTCTANAAATTTTTCACCGATAGCACGTAGTATAGTGAAACTACCAGGATCTTTTAATTTTTCAGAAAGCTTTTTCTGAATAGTTGCACTACACTCTTCGCTAAGTGCAACAGTTTCGTTGTCTGTGAACTTCCTATTTTTTGTTCAAAATAACTTTCATAAATTTCACATAATTGGGCATCTGCTCTAAAGCTTCTACAAAAGGAATATTCACCGTTAATTTTTTAAGAATTTCTAAAAATTTAAGAAATTGTTTATTCTGTTTATGTTGCTTCAATCTTTGAGGAAACGGTGGTGGAGGTTTTTCCACAGTAAGTTTATTCTCTTTATTTTACTTCAATCTTTGAGGAAACGGTGGTGGAGGTTTTTCCACAATAATTTTCATTGGTGTAAAAGGATGCTTCAGTCTTTGAGGAAATGGTGGTGGAGGTTTTTCCACGGTAACTTTCATTGGTGTAAATGGATACTCTAAATTGGGTATTCAGGTGGAGGTTTTTCCACAGTAATTTTCATTGGTGTAAATGGATACTCTAAATTTGGGTATTCATGATCCTTTTTTTTAAATCCACTTTCTCTTTTTCAGTTTCTGTTTCTTTTTGCACTCTTATCTCCAATTCTTTTCCACGTCTTTTTCAGTTTCTATTTCTTGTTGCACTCTTGTCTCCAATTCTTTTCCACTTCGTAATTGAATAACCTTGATTTGCTCTTTTCCTTGGTCTTTTGGATTTAGTTCCACAGTACTTGGAAAAGTTTCTAATGTTCGGTTACAAAGCGCAGTAGCGATATGCCCTAATTGGTTCTCAATATTCTTAATAGCAGTTCCTTGATGTTGTGCAGTAGCGATATGCCCTAATTGATTTTCAATATTCTTAATAGCAGTTCCTTGATTTTGTAACTAAGTAAAGTAGCAATATGCCCTAATTGGTTCTCAATATTCTTAATAGCAGTTCCTTGATTTTGTAATTTCATGAATTTGTAATTGATTTCCTTGATTCTGTAATTGTTGACCCATGTTTAATATCAGCTCTATAATTTGTAATTGATTTCCTTGATTCTGCAATTGTTGACCCATGTTTAATATCAGCTCTTCCCCTTAATTGGTTCTCAATATTCTTAATAGCAGTTCCTTGATGTTGTAATTGATTTCCTTGAATCTATAATTGATTTCCTTGATTCTATAATTGTTGACCCATGTTTAATATCAGCTCTTCCATAGATACGTTTTTCAATATTCTTAATAGCAGTTCCTTGATGTTGTAATTGATTTCCTTGAATCTGTAATTGCTTGATTCTATAACTGTTGACCCATGTTTAATATCAGTTCTTCCATAGACAACTTCTTCTCCTTAATTTGAGTGTTCTTAATAGCAGTTCCTTGATTTTGTAATTGATTTCCTTGAATTTGTAATTGATTTCCTTGTTGTAATTGTTGACCCATGTTTAATATTAGCTCTTCCATAGATAACTTCTTCTCCTTAATTTGAGTGCACTGTTAAATCTTGAAGGATAAGAAGGTCTATAGTTAACATTTCCTTGGTTGGATGAATTTCGTGTTAAATCCTTGAGGATAAGGTCTATAGTTAATATTTCCTTGATTGGATGAATGTCCTAATGGGTTTACTGAGTTGTTTGCCCATTGTTNTTATTTCATAAATATAAGTTCAAAAATGTACTTAGGTTTTCCCGTTTAGGTAGGTCCAGTGAAGCCAATTTTTTATTAGGCATACCCTCAAGTTTCCCCTCACTTCCATAATTTTTTCTTTCTTTCTTCTCTTTTTTTTCATGTAGATTGCTTTCAATCCTATATATTTTTTCTTTTCTTTTCATGGATTATTATCAATCCTTTCTTTTTTATTTTTCAAGTGAGGATTACTATATCCGGGTAGCCTTTAATGATTTTGAACTTCACTTTTCTTTCCCTAAATTGAAACTCAAACTATTCATTTACCTTATAAATATTTCATAGTTTTTACATCATTGAACCCCAATCTTTTCTTCTCAAATGAATTTCCAGATTCTTAGCTCCAATCTTTTCTTCTCAAATGAATTTCCAGATTCTTAATACTTCAAAATATAGTTTCCTTTACTTTAAATAGTTAACTATAATCTTATTCTCTTATACTAAATATCCTAAGTTACAAAATTAATTTTCATTTTTAAATACTTAACTATAATCTTATTCTCTTATACTAAATATCTTAAGTTACAAAATTAATTTTCCACTCTTTTCTTCTCAAATGAATTTCCAAGATTCTTAATACTTCAAAATATAGTTTCCTTTACTTTATTTTCTTCTCAAATGAATTTCTAAGATTCAAATTTCATAGCTTTTACATCATTGAGCCCCAATCTTTTCTTCTCAAATAAATTTCCAAGATTCTTAATACTTCAAAATATAGTTTCCTTTACTTTAAAATAGTAACTATAAATCTTATTCTTTTGTACTAAATATCTTAAGTTACAAAATTAATTTTCATTACAAATATTTCTTTAAATCCACTATAATATTTAAATAGTTACAAAAATGTAGTTACCTGAATTAAATTCACTACATAAAATCATATAAATAATTTTTAGAAAATATTGAAATAGAAGACATCTAATAGTTAATATTTTTCTTCCCTCCCCAAAACTTAAATTTTTCAATATGAAATAATACAGGTGGAAAAAAACTCTAAATATAAATCATACCTCAGTATTTTAGGCATTTTCATCATTCTGACATTTTTGCAGGACTTCTCAACATTTCTACTTCACCTGGTCTCGGGAAAAACCCACCGTCGGCGGCATCGAGGGAGCTGTCGGTGGCATCGAGGGCACCGTCGGCGCCCAAGGTAAAATTTTCAATAGTAAATAACAGTAGTAGAGCTTAATACTACCACAAACTAATGATAATTTCAAATACAAACTTCTATAATCATAATAAAAGTAAAGATGAATATGTGTTTCCTCCCATAAAGCGCTTGGTTTAACGTCGTCAGCCCGACCTATTCAGGTGTCATTCAGGTTGACCGATCATTAAAACCTCTTTAAAATTTGGTCTTTTACCCTCATAATATGGTTTTAATATATGTCAATAATTAAAACCTCTTTAAAATTTGGTCTTTTACCCTCAAAATATGGTTTTAATCTATGTCAATTTACTTTAAATCTATTTCCAGTTTTCTGATCTTCAATCTCAGTAGCTCCATAAGTAGAAACTTGAGTCACAGTAAAGGGTCCTAACCAACGAGACTTTAATTTCCCAAAAAATAACTTCAGCCTAGTGTTGTAAAGTAAAACTTCTTATCCTAGTTCAAATTTATTTTTATTAATCTTCCGATCATGCCATAACTTTAATTTTTCCTTATAAATTCTATAGACTCATTTTTAATTCTTCCAATTCATTTAGTTGTACAATCTCTTCTTACCAGCATCTTTCAAATTATAATTGAATTCTTTAATCGCCCAATATTCTTTATGTAATTCCACTAGGAAGTGACAGGTCTTTCCAAAAATTAGTCCGTAAGGAATCATTCCAATAGGAGTTTTATAAGCAGTCTTGTAAACTCATAATGTGGTATCCATTCTAGTGGACCAATCTACTCTACTAGGGTTTACAATCTTTTCAAGTATTTGTTTAATCTCTCTATTAGAAACTTCAGCTAGCAGTTTAAGAATGATATGCAGTAGAGATTCAATGAATAATATTAAATTTTTCTGTCAATCTCTAAATATATTTATTTCTAAAATAGGATCCTCCGTCAATGATAATCATTATAGGCATTTCGTATCTAGTGAAAATTTTTTTCATTAAAAATCTTGAAACACTTTTAGCGTCACAACGAGGTAAAGCTTGTGCTTCAATGAATCTTGAAACACTTTTAGCGTCACAGCGAGGTAAAGCTTGTGCTTCAATCCACTTAGAGACTTGAAACACTTTTAGCATCACAACGAGGTAAAGCTTGTGCTTCAATCCACTTAGAAACGTAAGTCTACGCAACTAATATGTATAAGTTCCCATATGAAGGGATAAATGGTCCCATGAAATCAAATCCCCAAACATCAAAGATCTCAACTTCTAACATGAAATTTAAATATATATCAAGTTCCCAAATGAAGGAATAAATGGTCCCATAAAATCTAATCCCCAAACATCAAATATCTCAACTTCGTTCCTCAAATAAAGGAATAAATGGTCCCATAAAATATAATCCCCAAACATCAAAGATCTCAACTTCTGAAGAAGTAAATGGTTTCCATAAAATCTAATCCCCAAACATCAAAGATCTCAACTTCTAACATGAAATTCATAGGCATTTCATTAAAATCTATGTAATCCACAGCAATTAATATATATAAGTTCTTAAATCAAGGAATAAATGGTCCCATAAAATCTAATCCCCAAACATCAAAGATCTCAACTTTTAACATGAAATTCAGAGGCATTTCATTTCTTCTAGATATATTTCCTACTTGTTGACATCGATCACAAGTTTTAATGTATCTATAAACATCTCTAAAGTTAGTAAACTAATAAAATCCAGCTTGTAAAATTTTATAAGCAGTTTTATCAATCCCAAAATGTCCTCCAATAGAATCATGACATTTCTGAATGATTAGCTTGGTTTCTTCATAAGGTACACATCTTCTCATGATTAAAATTTTATAAGCAGTTTTATCGCTCCCAAAATGTCCTCCAAATTCAGAATCATGACATTTTAAAATTTAATAAGTAGTTTTATCAATCCCAAAATGTCCTCCAAATTCAGAATCATGACATTTCTGAATGATCAGCCTTGTAAAATTTTATAAATAGTTTTATCACTCCCAAAATGTCCTTCAAATTCAGAATCATGACATTTTTGAATGATCAGTTCAGTTTCTTCCATAAAGGCACATCTTCTCATAATCAGATCTTTACATTGTTTATATAAATAAGACTCATCCCAAAAATATGCTTTTGCATCATGAATAAATTTTTTTTGTTGCTGCAATGTCAGCATAGGTGGCAAAATATCACTTACAATATAATTAATAATATCAGCATACCATGGTATTTTCCACTCATTAATATTATAAAGTTATTCATCAGGGAAATTGTCTGTAATTTCATTGTCAGTGTCAGATGATTCATGGTTTTCTAATCTTGACAAATGATCAACAATTTGATTATCAGTTCCTTTTCTATCAATAACCACAAGATCAAATTCTTACATCAAAGATATTCATCTAATCAACCTTGGTTTGACATCCTTCTTTTGCATCAGATATTTAATAGCAGAGTGATCGCAACACATTTAGCTCCAATTAAATAAGATCTGAATTTATCTAAAGCATACACAATAGCTAGTAACTCTTTTTCAGTGATAGTATAAATAATTTGTGCATCATTAAGAGTCTTACTAGTGTAGTATATAACTTTAAAAATCTTTTCATACATTTGTCCAAGAACAACTCCAATAGCTTAATCACTAGCATCACACATCAGTTCAAATGGTTTCTCCTAATTAGGTGAAACTATAATAGGGGTTGTGATTAATTTTTCCTTTAATAACTCAAAGGCATTTAAATAACTTTCAGTAAATTCAAATTTCTTGTCCTTTTCTAAAAGTTGGCATAGAGGTTTGGTAATTTTTGAAAAATCTTTAATAAAATGCCTGTAAAATCCAACATGTCCAAGAAAACTCCTAACCTCTCTTACATTAGTAGGAGGTGTTAGTTTAGATATAGCATGAATTTTTGCATGATCTGTTTCCATACCATCTTCCAAAATTTTATGCCCTAACACAATTCCTCCTGCAACCTTAAATTGACAATTCTCCCAATTCAGAACTAAATTGGTTCTTTCACATAACTCTAAAACTCTTTCCAAGTAATTTAAGCATGCATCAAATGATGTTCCAAATACAGAGAAATCATCCATAAATATTTCCAAACCATCATCAATTAACTTACTAAATATGGACATCATACATCTTTGGAATGTTGCAGGTGCATTACATAATCCGAAAGACATTCTTCAAAAAGCAAAAGTTCCAAAAGGACTAGTAAATGTTGTCTTTTCTTGATCCTCAGGAACAATAAGAATTTGATAGTAACTGGTATATCCATCTAAAAAACAAAATCATTTGTGCTCAGCAAGTCTATCTACTATTTGATCTAAAAAGGGTAAAAGGAAGTGATATTTCCTAGTGGTAGTGTTTAATTTTCTATAATTAATGCAAATATGCCACCCAGTAACTTGTTTGATAGGTATTAATTCATTATTTTCCTTTGTTTCAACAATCACTCCTCCTTTTTTATGAATACAGTGAATTGGACTTACCCACGCACTATCTGAAATAAGATATATAATTCCAGTGTCTAACCCTTTCAAAATTTTCTTCTTAACTACTTCTTTCATCATCGAATTTAATCTCCTTTGTGGATCAACTCTTGGTTTATATTGTTCATCTAAAATAATTCTGTGCATATAGATTGAAGGACTGATTCTCTTAATATCAACTAAGGTCCAACCAAAAGCTTTCTTATATCTTTTCAATGTATCTAACAGTCTTTGCTCTAGCTAATCATTTAATTCTGAAGATATAATAACGGGTAATGTAGATGAGTCTCGTAAAAATACATACTTCTTCTTTTAATTCTTAAGATATAATAACAGGTAATGTAGATGAGTCTCCCAAAAGTACATACTTCAAATGAAGATATAATAACATGTAATGTAAATGAGTCTCCTAAAAATACATACTTCAAGTGACTAGGCAGAAGATATAATAATAGGTAATGTAGATGAGTCTCCTAAAAATACATACTTCAAGTGGCTAGGAAAAGATATAATAACAGGTAATGTAGATGAGTCTCCTAAAAACACATACTTCAAGTGGCTTGGTAATAACTGGTAATGTAGATGAGTCTCCTAAAAACACATACTTCAAGTGGCTAGGCAGTATTTTCAACTAAAGTTTAGGTGGTTTTATAATTGATGAAATAGATTCTTATCGGCATTTTTTCGTAATATCCAATGTTTCAAATCTTTGCTGAACATAATCTAATTCTTCATTTTCTAATTCATCCAGAATAACTTCATCACTCTCTTCAAATTGTTCTTTNACACTCTTGTCTCCAATTATTTTCCACTTCATAATTGTATCACTTTGATTTGTTCTTTTCCTTGATCATTAGGATTTGGTTCCACAGTACTAGGAAAAGTTCCTAATGTTCGGTTACTAAGCGCAGTAGCAATATGTCCCAATTGGTTTTCAATATTCTTAATAGCAGTTCCTTCATTTTGTAATTAATTTCCTTGAATTTGTAATTGATTTCCTTGATTTTACAATTGTTGACCCATGTTTAATATCAGCTCTTCCATAAACAACTTCTTCTCCTTAATTTGAGTGGCTGTTAAATCTTGTAGGATAAGAAGGTCTATAGTTTACATTTCCTTGGTTGGATGAATTTCTTAATGGATTCACTAGATTGTTTGCCCATTGTTGATTTGTACAAAAATTGTTATTCCAATTAAAATTTAGGTGATTCTTCCAACCTGGGTTATAATAGTTCAAATAAGGGTTGTTGGGTCTATTAACAGCATTTAAAGTCTCATATGAAGGTTGAACATCCACAAATTGCCCAGATGAATTCTCCTTCATCATAGGAGGTGTTGGAGAATAATTCATGCCATAGTGATCTAATTTCCTTAATATTATAGCAATCTGCGAAGCTAACATAGATATTGCATCAGAATCATGGATACTAGCTACTCTTTTAGGATTTACACATTCAGAGAGCCATTGAAAATTGTTGGTAGTCATCTCTTCTATTAGCAAATAAGCCTCATCAAAAGGTTTCGACATTAACAAACCACCAGCCACAGCATCTATAATCGATCTAAGTGATCCCACTAATCCATTATAAAAAGTTTGAATTATCAACCAATCCAATAATGAATGATGAGGACATTTCCTAAAAGATCTTAAAATCTCTCCCAAGCTTCTTATATTGACTCTCCATCAATCTGATAGAACGATGCTATGTCATTTTTAAGTTTAGCAATTTTGGATGGAGGGAAATATTTGGATAGAAATTTCTGTGACAGTTCTCCCCAAGTTCTAATAAGATCCAGGTGCTAACGAGTTTAACCACATCTTAGACTTATCCCTCAGTGAAAAAGGAAAAAGTCTAACCGGTAAATTTAACCACATTTTAGCCTTATCGCTCAGTGAAAAAGAAAAAAGTCTAAGTCTAATAGCATCGTTTGAGACTGTCATATTTAAAAGTAGCACACAGTTCTAAAAAACTAGCGAGGTGTAAGTTAGGATCATCATTTGGTGTACCTCTGAATTGATTGTTTTGTACCATTTGGATAATATCAGGTTTAAGCTCAAATGAATTAGCAGCTACATCAGGATTTTGAATAGATAAGTGAATTTCATCTGCTGTAGGATTTGCATAATCTCGTAGGGGTCTAGGTTGGTGTTCATTCTCTATTCCTTGATTGTTCAAGTTGTTTTCCATTGTATCAGAATTTCTAGGTTCTCTTCTCAATCTTCTAATCCTTCTAACAGTGTGTTCTAATTCCAAATCATAAGGTAAAAGATTTTCAGGTCCAAATTTATGCATACAATATGAAATCAGTACACAATAATATAATTAACTAAAAATAAAAATAAGTTACAATTCAAGTAAAAATTTTCTAAAAATCCTAATTTGTCCGTTACTCTAATTGTAATTTTTGTTTACTCCCCAGCAACGGCGCCAAAAACTTGACCACGACTTTATATATGCTTAAATATAAGATGAATATGGACGTAATAAATATTCAATAATTGTAAAGTCACACATATCAACGCAAGTATACGTATCACTCAAGTAATATAGGGCTCTAATGGAGTCCTAGATATCGAACAAGTATATGTATCGCTCAAGTAATATAGGGCTCTAATGGAGTCCTAGATATCGATCCCACAGCAAGTATATGTATCACTCAAGTAATATAGGGCTCCAATAGAGTCCTAGATATCGATCCCATAGGGAGTAACTTTAGAACTACGAACTAAGATTTTAGAAAAGCAAATCTTAGATATCGATGTCAACACAAGTATACATATTGCTCAAGTAATATAGGGCTCTAATGGAGTCCTAGATATCGATCCCACAGAGAGTGGGATTAGGTCTACAAACTAAGATTTTAGAAAAAAGCAATACTTTAATCACAACAACGAAGTTCAATTTGCTTATATGTCACTAATAGGCAATTGTAATAAATATGTAATTTTAATAACTATTAAATAATGAATGATACTAATGAAGGTTTAAATGTGTTATTCAATAATACACTGAAAACATCATTCTCTTTGTCAAGAAATTATAGTGAATTGATAAAGTGAATCAGTTCAATTTATTCTCCTTGTCAAGAAATTATAGTCAATGGATAAAGTGAATTAGTTTAAATTTTATTGTGCCAAATAGGAGCATACATATTCTTTACCCTTTGGTCCAGTCATAAAGAACATTGATTAATTCTATGCTTATTTACTAAATCTACGGCTAGGCTGGGAAGATACAGGCTCTCACTTCGGAGCTTCCACGTTCCCCTCGCTTGAGGGCTAACATCTACAGTTCAGCACCCAAATGATTGGACTGAATTGGGCATTTTAGTCTATCACCCTAAAATCTCCAATTCTACGCCCGATAATATTATTTCCCTATTTATTTTCACCCAACTTCCAAGGGCTTTGACCTCCCTGAATCTTGGTTGTAATCCTCACTTTAGTTGTAAAACTCAACATATTTTAACAAATCAATTGGCCAGATTGAATGTAAATTAAGATCGAAGTGAAAAGATCATCATAATTTTTTTAAAATTTTCATGGCTCCAATAAATTAAGATTGAAGTGAAAAGATCATCACAATTTCTTTAACATTTTCATGGCTTCACCAATTCAAATTACCAAAAACATTTTCATGGTTTTGCCAATTCAAAGATTGAAGTTAAAAGATCATCACAATTTCTTAAACATTTTCATGGCTTCACCAATTCAAATCAATTGAAAGTAAATTAAAATCAAAGTGAAAAGATCATCACAATTTCTTAAACATTTTTATGGCTTCACCAATTCAAATCACAAAGTGAAAAGATCATCACAATTTCTTTAACATTTTCATGGCTCAACCAATTCAAATCACCGAAGTGAAAAGATCATCACAATTTCTTAAACATTTTCATGGCTTCACCAATTCAAATCACCACTGCACAAATCTTAAGACAAGGAGAAAGACAGAGAAAACTACTCAGATCTCATGGGTAAAACACAACAAAGCTCGGAATTCATATATAAAATCAAAGTTATACAAACTACAACAATTAAATAACTTATCTCTAATTTCTCCCCAAGAACACTCCTTGAAGTTCCCTTGAATCTCTTCCTTTATTTACAGCACACATAATTCCTCTTCAAAGCTGCAAGGAGGAAGACATCTCTCACTTTCCCTCCACTCTTACAATCTCTCAAAGAATTCCTCACAATTTTTACACAATATTGAAACCTTTCTAACCTCCAAGAATTCTCTCCAGGACTTCTAGACTCTCAATTTTTGGCCAAAACCTTCTCTTAAAGTTGTGGATGAGCTGTCCCAAAAGTTGCCTAAGCATCCCTTCAAAATTTGGCCTTATCCAAAGCCTGATTGGGCATAACCGCCGAGCTCACTGTCGGTAGCCTCGAGGGCACCGTCGGCGGACCTTCTTAATGAATTAATTATGGAGTCTTGGGAAAATCTCACCGTCGGTGGGGTCGATGGCGCCGTCGGTGCCCTAGTACAATTCTGCACATTTTGGCCCTTTTCGCTCCAAATTTGCTCATTTTTGCATCTTTTTGCTCCAATGACCCTATTTCATCATTCCTGCAACAAAACATTAAAAATACCTTTCTTTAAAGTGCAATATCATCAAAAACAATAAAAAATAGGTATGAAAATCTCAATATATTTTCCTCTGATCACTACCACGACACCTACCAAGCTAGTTGTTACAGTTTCTGCTAAGGGAAAGGAAGTTATGATTGTTGAAGACCCAACTGAAGGATTGGTTGTCCCACCATAAGTTTTTGAAATCACATTGAGTTTGAGGACCGCACCATTAACCCAAACCCAAAGGAGAAACCACAACAAAAAGGTTCGGATGGCTACTAAAGCCTAGATTTTTAAGGAGGTACCTATTGATGAAGTTCCTCACCAGGGGGAGTCAGGATTACCGGAGACCTATCTACTTCTGCAAGGGAGCAGGTTCCATCCCTTAATGGATACTAATGGGTACGAACTATCTGAAAGATCGCTGCTACTTTAATGACACCTCAGGGACATGGTGGGGACAAGAAGAAGCCTGCTCCTATCACTCGAGTAAGTTCAGTTTTCCAGAGACTAGCTGTCGAAGAAGGTTGTTCAGTTGGCGAGTTACTCAAATGAGTGGGATGTGCAGTATCCCCTCGCATGAAGAAAGAAATTTTACAGGATGTCGGATCTACCAGACAATTTTAGAAATCAATTGAAGCTTTGCCTGCTCACACTCTCATTTGGTTCCGCTTAGGAGAGTTGATGTCACCATTGCTGATACCGATTCTACTGCCACTAGACTCGAAGGACGTCGACCAGTTAAGTCTTGTCTGGGTCCGAGAATTCTAAAAACTACCGGCCACAAGGATATTCTTAAAATTCTAAAGGATAAGACGAAGAGGCTACCCAGTACGGTATCTGGTCCGCACCATGGGGAGCATACTTGTCTTCGACATGCCGATGCTCATATCAAGACACTCCGTCTCAGGACATCATCGTTAAGGAAAAAGGTATGGATACCCAAGGTTGTCGTACCGATACGATTAAGCAAGCATGCAGGGAAGATTCATGGATTGAATCTAGGGTCTGAAGTATCCGACTTTGTCACAATAATTGCTAGCGAGATGGAGAAACAAGTGGAGGATATCCAGCCAATTCCTTCAGATGTCAATATGCTACAAGAATTCATAATTGAAGAAATGGTTGAAAAGCTCAGGGTCGAGATGTTCAAGTTAGCCCGAGAACATAGAGTTTCCATTGATGATGATAAATATTTTGACTTTAATGATTACCTCGAGGAAGATCTCATGGATATTCATGTCATCAATACTAGACAGTTGCATCTGCGCACGACACACAACCTCTCGTCAAAGAGAAAGTTATAGATGAGCTGCATAGGGTTGTTTACTTAAGGGATGAACAAATCAGCCAAATAGAGAAAAGAATGGAAAAGATGGTTGCTGCCATGACCGCCATGGCCATAGTTTAGGGACAATCTCAACCACTACAGTTAGCCTCCCTAGAGGTCAATCAACTGGAGATTATACATATTATAGACGAAAGGAGACAAGTTACCTCAACAAACAGAGATGAGCAGCAAAAGAATGAATCTCCATCAAGTGTCATGTCAGAAAAGGAATTTAAGTAAATGGTTGAGCAAGTTCGGGAGGCCTTAGCCCAATCTAAGGATGGTGCATTGATTTTAAAGGGTAGACCTTATTCAGAGGAGTTTGATGTCGTGTCCTACCCTAAGGGCTTTGTGTCATCAAACTTTAAGATATTCAATGAGACTGGAAATCCCAGGCAGCATTTAACTCATTTTCGAGCCTGTTGTGGTAATACTAGAGGTAACGAAGCTTTGCTCTTTAGACAGTTTATCAGCAGCCTATCAGGGATTGCTTTTGATTGGTATGCCGAATTACCCAATGGATCAGTTAAGAAATTCACCGAGCTAGAACAGTTTTTTATGAAGAGATTTGCCAGAGCGTAAGATAATGTGTCTATTGGAGATCTCGTAGTAGAGAAGCAAAAGCTCAACAAGACTTTACTGGACTACATTTTGAGGTGGAGAAACCTTAGCATGAAATGCGAACCTCAGCTACAGGAACATCATGCGATTGAGATTTTACTTAAGTGCATCCATGGGCCAGTAGCTTTCATGCTTAAGGGACTCACCATTAAATCGTTCAAGAAGCTACTCAGCAAAGCCAACAATCTTCAAGAAGAAGTCAAACATATGGATTCTCATGAGAAGTTTAAGAAGTGCAGGAAGACCAGAGTATTTGAAAAGAAGTCCAGAATAGTGGCAACAGTCGATAAAGGAAAACAACCAATGAAGATACAAGTAGAAAATTCTCATCAGTCTTCAACGCAGCATGCTCAATAACAGACACAACAGAATGGCCAGTCTAGCAAGCAACCACCTCAAGGAGGATCATACCGAATAGGGAATAAGAAAATCTCCATTGTGGAATGTAGCAAAGTAATGTATTTCTTCAAAGATGAAGTCGTATCTGAAATGTTTAGAAGTCTGATAAAAAAGCCTAAATTTAGATTACCAAATCCAAAGAAGCCCAAAAAGGTCGACAAGAAAGATCAACCAAATTAATGCCCATGTCACAGATTGTTTGGACACACTATAGAGGAATGTTTCCTCTTTAAAGATTGGCTTGAGAAGAATCGGAAAGAAGGAAATATAACGATCCTGAAGGAAAATTTAAAAGAACCTGAAAAAGGTTCCATATATATTATTTCGGTTGAGCCAATCTCTTTGATTGACCCATATAGTGGAAAAGATGGATGGAGTGCAATCTGGAGCAAATTATCCAAGAAAATACTGAACCAAAACCAGAATGCATAAACACTAGCTTCCATTCAAAGTCTTCAGCCTTCCAAGCCTGATATGAAGATTTCATCAGAAGATTTGTCATCCTCAAAGAAGAAGAAGAAGAAGAATACCACCACGAAGACTGATAGCACGGGGG
>JXCR01005976.1:49197-74609 GCA_002079205.1 Phalaenopsis hybrid cultivar
AAGGAACTGCTATTAAGAATATTGAAAACCAATTAGGGTATATCGCTACTGCGCTTAGTAACCAAACATTAAGAACTTTTCCGAGTACTGTAGAGCAAAATCCTAAAGATCAAGGAAAAGAACAGATAAAAGCGATACAATTATGAAGTGGAAAAAAATTGGAAACAAAGGTGCAGAAAGAAACAGAAACTGAAAAAGAGAAAGTGGATACCGAAAAAGAAAAAGATCATGATTACCCAGATTTAGAGTATCCATTTACACCAATGAAAATTACTATGGAGAAACTTCCATCACCGTTTCCTCAAAGATTGAAGCAACACAAAAAGAATAAAAAATATTCCAAATTTTTAGAAATTCTTAAGAAGTTGACGGTAAACATTCCCTTCGTAAAAGCTTTAGAGAAAATGCCCAATTATGTGAAATTTATTGAAGATATTCTGAACAAGAAAAGGAAGTTCACGGATAATGAAAATGTTGCACTTAGTGAAGAGTGTAGTGCAATTATTCAGAAAAAACTTCCTGAAAAATTAAAAGATCCTCATAGTTTCACTATACCGTGTGCTATCGATGAAAAATTCTATGAAAAAACTTTATGTGATTTGGGAGCCAGCATTAATCTTATGCCTCTATCAATTTTCAAAAGATTAGGATTAGGNTTAACTTTTTTTATTTTTCTGTTGCGTTATTTTCCTCTGATCATGTGTTTTGCTGCTATGCCCTTGTTCGGCACCGTCCTAACTTACCGACAATCAGACAAAAAAAATGCCCCTATGGGTTTAAATAACCTTTCAATATAATTTGTGATTATTGAAATACAGTTTAGTTGGCAAGCCAAAAAAAGTTATATGAGCAATTTAGCTCACATAATAGGTGATTATAAAGTGTGGTATTGTCATGCATGGGCCTTATTTTTCTTTATGATGTACTTGTTTACATACCACATAGTTCCTATGTATTTACATATCTAACATCTAATTATTTTTATATTTATATTATTACATACCACATAGTTCCACATGAAAAAGTTGTATTTCATTTTTTTTTAAATTATGATTGTAATATTTTTTATGGTATATGAAAGATGTTAATGTTATAAATAAAGAAATCAAATTGTATTATGTATATAAATCTTTCAAAAATATTTGTAATTTCTTTGCATTTCAAAAAGAAACAACCAAACAACTTTACCTTTCTTAATGACGCGAAAAGTTAATTTGTGTATAATTAATTTAAGTTGATATTAATTTTCGATCCGTGTCAGAAGGTTTGCAATGGTGAAATGATGAATTATCATCTTAGCATTGCATGAAAACCAAACACACACTCAAGTATTTAAATAGAAGTTGTAGGAGACATTTTAACTTCTTAAGTGGAAAATCATGAAAAAGATAAATGATCGTGGGGCCCAACCTAATTGAAACAATCCACCATAAATGGTGAAGTGCATATGTCTACTCCTATGTTGAATTAGGGAAAACACAGTTGCAAAATTGATTATTATAAATGTACAACAGTACAACAGTACTTCATCGTTAATAGACATACTCTAGCTTTAATGAATGTGTTCTCAATGCTAGGGGGTTGTGAGGGTTTTACTCGTTTGTCATGGATACAGAAGTTCGTTGTAATTATTGTAGATGGTTGATGTAGCACCAGCTTGTTCTATAGGTTATAGTTGAAAGTCATGGTAGTGGTTGGTCGTATGGGTTATTGATGATTATTTTAGGAGGGTCGGTTGGGAACAGAAGATGCAAGATTTGTGAGCCACATATGCTATAGTTAGTCACATAGGTTGTAGTTGTGACATGTGATGTTGTATGTAGACCACAGAGGCTGGAGTTGGGAGCCACATGAGTTGTGGACCTCGTCTGTCATAGTTGATCACATAAGTCATATTGGTGAGTTGTGATAACGTTTATAAGCCATAGGGGTTAGATTTGAGAGCTTCATGAGTTGTGGATCATGCAAACTATAGTTGGTGACGTTGAAAGTAGTGATGAGCTGTGATGACGGTCGTGGGTTGCAGAGGCTGAAGCCGGAAGTTACACGAGCAATGAGCAACGTAGTTCATAACTGGTAAGTAGATTATAGTGGTGAGTTGTGATGACGTTCTTTGGCTGTAAAGATTGCAGTCTAGAGTTGCACGAGTTGTAAGCCACATATTCTATAGTTTTGAGCTGTGATGATGTTCGTAGGTCGCAAGAGCCGGAGTTGGGAGCTGCATGAGCTGTGAGTCATGTAGGTCGTAGTTAGTCACGCAGGCCATATTAGTAAGTTGTGATGACGTCCATAGGCTGCAGAGACCAGAGTCGAGAGTTGTACAAGATGTAAACCATAGAAGTCATAGTGGTGAGCTATAAGGAGAGAATTTTAGGAGTTCGAAGAAAGTCACTTTCTTCAGAGTACATTATTACGTCTTCTGGAGGCATCATTGCACTCTATGAAAGGTGCATGCATTGTCATACCATAATTGGAGTTTGTCATTTCATCGTATTCAGGGTGCATTGTTACATCATCTTTTAGAGGCATCATTGTACCGTAGATGGGGTGTGTTATTACACCATCGTCGGGGTATGTAGTTACACCATACATGATATATTATTTTATCGTTTTTCAGTTTGCTTCATTACATGGTGTAAATGATGACGCATTGCCTCACCAAACGCTTCTCTAATCCGCAATGTTATGAAGTACTTCGGGTAGACCAATATGACTTGTGCGAACTAATCGATCGTCGGTTTCTTACTGAGCTGGAGGTGTTTTGCCTGGCCGTTGGCAAACTCCTCTGTGATCTTCATCATGGCAATCATCTCAGACAAAACTTTGTTCTCATCTGTAATCATGAAAACCCACTCAGTCGTGTTTTCCAGCTCCTTGGCCGCTGCTGCCCGACAGGCTCTGCTGCGGTTTCCCTCAACCGCTTTCACTTAAGCTCTAAGAAGCTTGACCTTCTTCTCTGCCTTATATTCTCCCCCTTGACATCAATAAAACGTCATGTCAGATGATGCTTGGCTATGAGATCTAACAGTTGATAGTGGTTGACAGAGTGACAGAGGTCTTGAGGGTCGTAATACTTCAATATCTTTTCAGAACTTTCATATTAGTGAACGCCGCGATGGTTGAAGTATTTTTGTCGGCAGCTGGACAAATGAGATACCAGTTTTTGTGCATGTCAGTTAGGGCGGAGCTTCGACTAATTTTTCTGTATGAGGCTCCAGCCGCTCGCAACGCCTCTATGCGACCCAATTCGCCCATCAGGGCAATGCCTTTCTTTGGCAGGATTCTGAGTCTGTGGGCTCAAGCTCCGATTTGGGCTCTACCCGAGCCTCTCTCTCCAGATGCTTCATCAACAATTACTACAGTTTCGGGTTTCGGGTTTTGGCTCAGCCTCAGCAGGAACTCTAGGAAATGACTGGGTGGACTCCTCTCTCTCAGCATGATCAATAAAGCTGGCAGGGCAGCCTGCCTCGAGGTCATTAGCTTTTGACCCAACTGCTCGTCTGAGAACTCTTATGCATCAACCCTTAGATAGTTGGTAGTCTGGTCGCCCTCATCCTCGCGAGCCCTTGAAGAACCTAAGCTCATCAAGTCAGGTTTTTGTTCTATCAGAATAAGTTTCTCAATGAAAATTCTTTGAATAACTATAGTGATTTAAGAAACAGAGTGAATATAGTTCAACCATGGAAGATCAACATCAGGACAGGCGACCACCTCCTCTTCCTCTCTTGCCTCCACATCAATATTCGGTTAGGCTGCTTTTTGCCGGGTCTTCTTCTGGGTAGGATCGGAGAGCCTATCTAGTCACCTCTTCTCCTCGGCATCTGACGTAGCCCAGAGCTCCACAATCATTGTTCCATACCTCTCCATGTGCAGAACTTTGTTCACAATCACCCCACTGTTATACTGAACAACGGGCAACTGCCTCCCTTGAATTGTCTAAGCTAGTGTTGGGATCTATGGAGGCATGGTTTCACCTTCTTATAAACCTTTCTCGTCGGCCGTGTTTAGATTTCTTAGTCCTTGGCCGACTCTAGAAAAAATCGACACTTCCAATCTTTTTTCATGTTTTTAATGCCTGTCAAGTGGAATTTTTGGATTGAACTGCAAATCACATAACCATCTGGCTCCACCCGGAAGTATAACATGTAGGAGCTTGCCTCAAGGTCTGATTCTAGAACAGTAGGCCCTCAATGCTGCCGCCACCCTCCATTTTACTTCTGGAGCCTAATTTCAAAACACAAGGTCTTTAATCTTTTGGCAGTGAGGCTTCAGTCATCCCCTAGGCAAGTTGTTTAGTTAGCTGACCGTTGATCGCAACAGGCGTGGGGATAGTGCACCAGTAGGTTAGCTTCCTTCCTTCTGCTAGAGGATGGTCAGCGAGTCATACTACACAACCTTGTCCATGGTGTCTCCAAGTTGTTTCTTCTTGTAAGTGAGCTGTTTAACTCTCCTCGTACCTTCAAGCCAGCTCCCTACTCCCGGCCTTATTACAGCCTTATGTTTCTTCGTGCCCTCGGGCCAGCTCTCTTTGCTCGACCTCTTTGTTCTGAAATTCTCACTCTCAGGGCGGCTGTCTACCTCGAGTTTTATTTTTCTCAGGTTTCTTCTTTTGGTGGATTTAGGACGCAAAGTCCTTGAAGGCTTCCACCAGCATTTCCTCGGTAATGAAGTAATCCAAGGATTTCTTGCTTCTCGCCATAGAAATTTTCTTGGAATAAGTCGATTAGGTAACACACTCTCAAATAATGAAGATTACCTTAGCGCTAACCATGTTCTATCTATTGAGGGTCATCAACACAAAAATTCAAGGAGTTAAATTATTGAAATACTAAATACGAAAAATAAATGAAGCTACTTTTTGCATTAAATTCTCTTTTTCTTATATTAACATGAATTTCAAAAAGTAGGAAAATCAGATAACTAATTGTGTGTCATAAATGCATTACCATGAATCTCAAGAAAATTCGATAGATTAAAAGACAAAAGTATGGTCGAGAATGACTTACCAAAAGGAGATCGAACCATGTCAGCAGAAGACCAAAAGATTTAGTCAAGTAGCTAAAATTCTATTGGAGCAAGACTCAGAGCCGACCGAAAGAAGGCCGCCCAAGTCAAAGATCGAGATCCACCGAATTGAGATAAGGAACTAATCCAACTCTCCTCCAAATATTACCAATCGCCTCGCAGGAGTCTCCAAGGCTATTCAAGAGGACTAAGGCTGCCATCACTGAACACTCTAGATGGATCTCCTATCAAACATGTAGACTACTTGTCGGATTATAGTTATTCATTCTTTGTCTAACAATATAATTTCATCCCAGCAACATGAGTTTCCCATCCAGGGGTAAACAGGTTACAGCCGAATTGAAACATCTGATCAAACGAACTCCGAACAACCGAATGACTTCCAGAGCTAACTTGTTTCCCAGGCTCACCAAAGTCAGCGAACAGGCCTTCTCAATCCAAAGACTGTAAACCTTAGTCGGTCGAGTAATAGGGTAGTTGAGTCATAGGCTCATTTTTTTATACATAAAATACCCCGAAATGCCCCCGTAAAAGTGTGATTCATAAGAGAAATTCGAATTCAATTTAGTGAAAGGCCTATAACGCCCCCATAAAAGTTGGGGCAAGCATGTAATTGTGCACTTTATACCTATTTACCTATATATATGGGGGTCATTTCACAAAAAAAGGGTTAATTACTGTGCACTCTCTCTCTCTCTCTCTTTATTTCTCTTCTATTTTACACTTTATTCCTTGTGGTTTGATTTACATGATAGATACGAATTCAACAACACGTTATAAATATCTCATACATATTTGGAATAACTATATTATTTTTTAAACATAATGAGTTAATATCTCAATTAAAGATGTCAATCCATTATCTCTCATTATCTGAAGTATTTATTTTGAAATTTTCACCAAAGTGATGAGATATATAATATAAAAGTTTATTTATATAATGCTTGAGCTAGTTTATTTGTGATGCCCAATATACTGTTTTTCAAATGCAAATAAAAAATAAAATCAAAGCACTACATAGAATCTAGAATTACTTCATATTTTTGCTCTATACTTGAACCATTTATTATTATTATTTCAAGAACCTTAACAACATTTTGAAATAACAAATGAGGATTAATGAATGACCTATAGTGTGAACCCAAACCTATAAAGTTAGGTCATTGAAGAGAAATTTCTCGGTTCAACTCTATACCAATCATTAATTCTTCATTTTGTAGCTATAGAGTATTGAATTGTTTCTCTCATAAAATATCTGTTCTTAACAATATTAATTAGTTTGTTAATTACATTGAAAAGAGAAATAAATTGTATGTGATTTTTGGCCGCCATAATCGAAGTTGAAGTTGGTGTTAGATAATGTATGTAATGAGTTGAATAACTATCTTTTATTATCAAAATCGTCAATCCATTGAACTCACCAACATATTGCTTGCTCAATTATAATGCATAATGCGCTGCAGATTTTGTTCTTAAAGAAGTCTCGTCATTATGTATTATCCCGAAGAATAATACAAAATTTAGACTCCCCCATAGCCTAAGTTTTGATGCAATTTGATCTGTGGCTTGAATATCATGGGTTGGAGTTCTAAAAATTGTTAAATGCTTCTCTGCAATATATGGTGCATTATGTTGTATATTATAACATAATTAAAACATCTTGCGAAAAGTTTTATAAAAAAAAAAAAGAAATTGACAGAAAATGATTAGTATACACCTAATCATGCAGTGGTGCTAAATTTTATTTCTGCACAGTTCTATTTCAAAGATGACAACATTTGTGATGTGGTGAACAGGAGCTCAAACAAGGATTGACTGCCCAAAGGCATGCCGTGATTGTTGCCANAAAGAAGGTTGGTTATCAAATTAACTGACAATTTTCCCGTGAGGATAGAAACATTCTGTTTTGATTTTTTAAATGATAATAGATGAAATACAAAATAAAAAAGCAGCCAAATTCAATGCGTTAGCTGTAGTAATAACTTGAGAGACTAGTTTGAATAGAAATCTTGGTTCAAGTAAGAATTTACGCTTATAAATTAGAGCAANTTTTTCAACCGTATGAAATTCTGTAATTAAAGTTAGCACGCTCATTTTATAAAATGAAGAATCACATACCTTTTATAATTTTTGCCTTTCGAGATTGTGCTCTCTCAAACCTATGTCTTATAAGAGCTTGAATTGATACCTACTGAGGCTCATAGCCTTCTGAGGTCTTTCGTGTATTTGTGCCTTTTGAGGCTTGACTTCTTGGAGCATTGATTTTTCTAGTCTTGTCTCTTGGATCAACTTTCAGGGGCATGGTTAAAAAAATCCATTAAGGAAGTAAGACAGCTCTGATTGTATAACCGGATATGCTCGACGATATTAACTCGTAATGAATAGAGTCATATGAAATCCATTGAGGATGGTTGACCCATCCTAGGTTGTTGGTCGAAGCTTTTGCTTGACGACTGTAACCTGTTATGGAAGAAGTCGAAGGAATCCACCAAGGATTTTTGACCTATCCAAGACTATTCGTCAAAGCCTTTACTTGACTATTGCAACCTGTAAGAGATCGAATCGAATCCCTTAGGGTTCGATTAATCTCAGAATGAGGTGTCAGATATGCTCTATGTTTCTCGAGACTGGGGTGTAGGTTGCAATAAACGTATGTTTTATTGGAAATATGGTTGCAGTCATACTCAAGAAAAATTTGACTTGTTACTTGCTGCTTTTGAATCTTTTACTCTCTTAGCGGGGGTATTTTCCATACAAGCTTGTAAAACAACACAAGTATTGGACCTTGCAGAGATCAGCTTCTTGGTATAGCTGAAGAGGAACTCCACTATGATGAGGGGACACTGAGGAAGCATTTTTTGNGATCGAAGGAATCCACCAAGGATTTTTGACCTATCCAAGGCTATTCGTCGAAGCCTTTACTTGACTATTGCAACCTGTAAGAGATCGAATCGAATCCCTTAGGGGTCGATTAATCTCAGAATGAGGTGTCAGATATGCTCTATGTTTCTCGAGACTGGGGTGTAGGTTGCAATAAACGTATGTTTTATTGGAAATATGGTTGCAGTCATACTCAAGAAAAATTTGACTTGTTAGTTGCTGCTTTTGAATCTTTTACTCTCTTAGCGGGGGTATTTTCCATACAATCTTGTAAAACAACACAAGTATTGGACCTTGAAGAGATCAGCTTCTTGGTATAGCTGAAGAGGAACTCCACTATGATGAGGGGACACTGAGGAAGCATTTTTTGCAGTGAAGATTGCCCCCCAGTCCACTATAGATCCTCAAAGACTTGTAACCTGAAAAAAAAATATATGGGATGACTTCCCCACCACTGTCGTTCCCGGAACGTTGAAATGAACGAACTTTCGAGACTGCGGTGAANGGTCCACTATAGATCCTCAAAGACTTGTAACCTGAAAAAAAAAATATGGGATGACTTCCCCACCACTGTCGTTCCCGGAACGTTGAAATGAACGAACTTTCGAGACTGCGGTGAAGGCTGCCCCCCAGCCTGGAAGAAGTTTTGAAATATTGTGTCTGAATAGGATGCGAGAAGACAACTTTACTACAGTCGTGCTCGGGACGTTGATGTGAACGACCTTTTGAGACTGCAGTGAAGATTGCCCCTAGCCTGGAAGAATGCTTCTGAGAAGATCTTCAAGACGTAAAGGAGGTTCCTTAGCCAGTTGGATGATATACATCATTGGGAAACAAACTAGGGGATCAACTTCTTAGAGTTGAAGATAATGTCAAATAGGACTTCGTTTCCCACAGAAGGCGTCAAACTGATGCGTGCGAGAAAAATCATGGTGGTAGAGTACTGGATCATCATCTTAGCGTTGCATGAGAATTCAACACACACAATAATAGAAGTGAAGTAAGCAGTAGGAGACACCTTGACTTTTTATGTGAAAAACCCTTGAAAGAGGGAAAAACCATGAGACCTAGTCCAGTTNATGTGAACGAACTTTTGAGACTGCAGTGAAGATTGCCCCTAGCCTGGAAGAATGCTTCTGAGAAGATCTTCAAGACGTAAAGGAGGTTCCTTAGCCAGTTGGATGATATACATCATTGGGAAACAAACTAGGGGATCAACTTCTTAGAGTTGAAGATAATGTCAAATAGGACTTCGTTTCCCACAGAAGGCGTCAAACTGATGCGTGCGAGAAAAATCATGGTGGTAGAGTAATGGATCATCATCTTAGCGTTGCATGAGAATTCAACACACACAATGATAGAAGTGAAGTAAGTAGTAGGAGACACCTTGACTTTTTATGTGAAAAACCCTTGAAAGAGGGAAAAACCATGAGACCTAGTCCAGTTGAAATAATCCACAATGAATGATGAGTACACATGTCTATTCTTCCCCTAAATTAGAGAAGATGGAAATACAAAGTTGTATAACTATAATCTGGCTATAGTTCTTGGTGACAGCAGATTGCAATGGTCATTGTTGATTGTTATGGAGGTAATAGTCCATCGTGAGTGTTGTAGATGACTGCTCGAGAAGTGTTGATTGGCCAAAGAAACCGTAGTAAGCAGTTACAAGATTTGTGGACCACATAGGCTGTAGTAGCGAGTATGAATGACGTCTGTAGGCTGTCGGGGCCGGAGTCGAGAGATACTCGAGTTGTGAACCACGTAGGTCGTTGTTGACACATGAGTCGTAGTGATGAGCTCATGTCCCATGACGATGACTAATGTGTCTGATTGGAGGTGATAAACAATGATTGGTGATGATCTATAGTGACGATTGACAGTGGATGACGGCGATCGACGGGTGTCGACGACGGCCCGACGATGGCCGATGACAAGCAACAGTGGTTGATGANCTGTGAACCACGTAGGTCGTTGTTGACACATGAATCGTAGTGATGAGCTCATGTCCCATGACGATGACTGATGTGTCTGATTAGAGGTGATCAACAATGATTGGTGATGATCTATAGTGACGATCGACAGTGGATGACGGCGATTGACGGGTGTCGATGACGGCCCGACGATGGCCGATGACAAGCAACAGTGGTTGATGACGGTCGGGATGGTGCTGGACTTCAGCTCCTTCTTAGAGCTTCCAGTTCTCTCTGAAGCTTCAAAACCCCCCTCATGTGAAGAGTGGGGCTCTATTTAAAGTATTCTGGTTGTCATTAATGGATAAATATGAATCATTTTGATCGGACGGTCCGGAGAGCTTCCTCCAATCAAACAACATTTAATGGACATTTGAGTGCCTTAATGATGTCAGAATTGAGTGATCTTAGGCTCGTTGGATTCGTCTTGTCANTAACATTTAATGGACATTTGAGTGCCTTAATGATGTCATAATTGAGTGATCTTAGGCTCGTTGGATTTGTCTTGTCAAGCCGCTCGATTTGAGTATAAACTTGTCATATTCAATAACTCTTTGATCTTCCAAATGTGTCCAAAAATCATCTAAGTGTGGTTCAATGACTTGATATGGGCTTGATTTGACTCGGATAGGGCTAGTTTTCATATCATTAGGTCCGTCCATCAAGCCAGTTAGTTTGACTATAAGTTTGCTGAAATCAGAGTTCTGGATGACTTTTTATCAAGATTTGAATGTTTACTGCTTAAAATATCATCTCGAGATTCGTGTCAGATGATGAAAATTTGTTGATGACGTATCAATATGTATAAGTATATGTATGTATGTATATATGTATGTATGTGTGTGTGTGTGTGTGTGTGTGTGTGTGTAATCGGCATGGTGACGACTACAGTTCCTGGGTGCTCTGGCGATCATGGCTTTCCTTCATTGGTGGTGCCCGAATGTTGGTGAGATCTTTCTTGTTTTTGGTTTTCCTATTTTTGTGTTACTAGTATGCCGCCCTCCCGTAGTTTTGTCAATGCTATGGTTGACGGGGGTGGAGATCCTCTCAGTTCCCGCAAGCTTTCCATGAGTCTTTGAATTTGGGAGGTAATTATAATTTCATAAGGAAGTTGTAGATGAAGAATGAGAAGCTTGCTTTGTTTATGTCTGATGTTGAAACTAACATTCTATCTTCTTCCTGCTGTCNAATCGGCATGGTGACGACTACGGTTCCTGGGTGCTCTGGCGATCATGGCTTTCCTTCATTGGTGGTGCCCGAATGTTGGTGAGATCTTTCTTATTTTTGGTTTTCCTATTTTTGTGTTACTAGTATGCCGCCCTCCCGTAGTTTTGTCAATGCTGTGGTTGACGGGGGTGGAGATCCTCTCAGTTCCCGCAAGCTTTCCATGAGTCTTTGAATTTGGAAGGTAATTATAATTTCATAAGGAAGTTGGAGATGAAGAATGAGAAGCTTGCTTTGTTTATGTCTGATGTTGAAACTAACATTCTATCTTCTTCCTGCTGTCTTGCGCTGATTGGAAAGTTTACTTTTGGTCACCCCCATTTGGAACTAATTTGTAAGGAGTTTAAAATTATGAAACATAAGCATTTTTGGAAGATTGGTTTGTTTGATGACAGACAAATTTTGATTCAACTTTCTAATGATGAAGACTATACTCAATTTTTTCTAGACGTTTGATGAGGATTGAAAATCATTTTATGAAATTCCTTAAATGGTCTGTTGATATTGATCCTAAAATTGAGCCACCTATTATCTCTGTTTGGTTACGGTTTCAGGGTCTTAAGCTCTANGTTTTTGGAAGATTGGTTTGTTTGATGACAGACAAATTTTGATTCAGCTTTCTAATGATGAAGACTATACTCATTTTTTTCCAGACGTTTGATGAGGATTGAAAATCATTTTATGAAATTCCTTAAATGGTTTGTTGATATTGATCCTAAAATTGAGCCACCTATTATCTCTGTTTGGTTACGGTTTCAGGGTCTTAAGCTCTATCGTTTTATTCATAAGGTTTTACTTTCCCTGCTGCCGCCTTTGGGAAGCCTCTAAAAATGGATAACTCTATGTTTGCCCTTGATCGCCTTTTGGAAGAAGCATGTGTTTTAGTTGAAAGAGATATTAACCAACCATTTTGTGACGAGATCTATATTGGCTCTGCTCACCAGGGTTATTGGCAACCAGTTAAAATTGAACGATACTCCCCTTATTNCATGTGTTTTAGTTGAAAGAGATATTAACCAACCATTTTGTCACGAGATCTATATTGGCTCTGCTCACCAGGGTTATTGGCAACCAGTTAAAATTGAACGATACTCCCCTTATTNTTCTAAATTGATCATGTTGCAATATTTGGGTCACATCTGTTGTTTATGGAAAAATCAAATTTTAATACTTCTTATCACTGGCCTTATGCATTCGTCTGCTTTTATGCTTCCCTGAGACATCTTAGCTTCTCACTGCATGGTAATTTAAATACCATAGACGCGACTGTTTTGTTTTTTTTTTTTGAATTATTTTCTTATTTTGTTTCTTCTGGTAATGGATGCTGTCCTCTAAACAAATCACATTCAATCTCATCACCAAGATAAAATTCAAAAGTTCCACCAAGAGTAAATAAAAAATTTCTTAATATTCTATTAAAATCGGAGAAGAGAAATAATAAATTTAAAATAGCTAAAGTTACCAATATAAAATCATAGATTGGATTTTACTTGGTACAATTATAAACGAGCTAAAAACGAGTACAATAAATAATTTTATAGATTTTAAATAATAAATAATTGAATAAATCATTTAAGTAAATCAATTAACCCGCATTATATTATCTAGTATTTATAATAAATATATTTTAACAAGAATGAATTTTAATATAATGAAGAAACAAGGAACAAAAGCAAAAAAATCTGTAAGAACTATAGTACAAAATAAGTCATAAATGACAAATCTATTACCAATTGTAAAATTAATTTTGAAAAATTAAAGACATCCAAATTAAGCATGATGTTTACCTTTGCATATCCAGGAATAAAATAGAAAATTATGAATTATATCAGACTAATAATACCAAGTACTTGGGATATGGGTGTTAGTGAGTCGAGCCCATTAGCTTGAACTCGACTTCAAGGAGCTTGTGAGTCAATCTCATCGTGCACCTAGCTCGAGCTTGAGTTTAGGCTCATGGACTCTTGAGCTTGCTGGATTAGCTAGCGGATGCTCGCATTGTTGTCTTTTATGGCAATATCTCGAGGTACTTTTTTCTTTTTCTCTATCTACTAGTCCCGTGGATGCCTTCTCTTATAAGCTCTCATGACATCTTCCTCTATAAATCGACTCGTGAGTTAGTTTTTATTATTGCGAGCCAAGCTCAAGGTCGAGCTCACATTTTGGTAAACGAATTGAGCTTTAGATAGGCATGACTTGAGCTCAACTCGACTAGTTCTCATCCCTAAATGGAGACAATTATTCAGAAGCTATTGATAGAGGTTCCATTAAACAAGTAGTCTAAATTTATGTCCTGTATCTTTATTGCTAATGTTCAACCATTATCAGGTAGATAAGATAGACAAGTCAAAATTTGCCCTTAAATTTTTCATTAGTTTGAGGTCATCTTAAGGAATGTTCAACTCAGCCAAGTATATAAGTTATCCAAGAGATTTAACTCATTTTTCAATCAAATTCATCCAAAGGAGATTTAAGACTATGCAAGAACTAAAGTCATCTAAGTGCAAGTTCGTATCATATAAGGATTAGAATAATTTAAGCGAGTCTTCAACTTGTATATGAATCAAAGTCATCCTAAGAAGAGTTCAAATCATCTCTTAAACCCACCAAAAATTGAAGTTGCTCAAATATCTGATGGTACTCACCAGAACCAGCCAACCTAATTAAAGATATTTAATGACTTCATTGAGATCCACAATTATTTTAAATTTACTAATGCAAATCTATGTAATTAATATAAAGAGTAATACTTGGTTAATCTTATTTTATGGTAAGATTTTGTTATATTATATCTTGTAATTTATTCATTTACATAAAACTTTGTTGCAGTGATAAGTTTCTATGTCCACCATACAAAAGTTGTCATAAAAGCAGGGCTAACAAACAAATTCTTATCTAGGCCTCAATTCTTTACCATGATAATAAATTACAGTTTTCTCAATTTAATTTTTCTTTTTCTCTTTCCTTCTCTTATTTCTTAATAAATCTTATAAATAAAATCCAACCAGTGTCCACAGATAAATATGAATTCAACACCCTCTTTGTAATTAATTAAGATGTTTTTTGGATGTATACCATTGCACAAACACCATCTATGTAATTAATTAAAAACTTTTCGAGATGTCTACCGTTACACAAAAGACAACAAAAAGATTTCCAAAATTAAATTTATTAAGCATTAGTGTTGTAGCACATCATATGGATTAAGTAAATAAAGTCAAATATCTATTTATGAGAACCCAAGCAAGAGCCCATAAAAGTGCTTAATTCACAGTCAAATCAAGGCCTATTTTAAAAGTCCAATAAAAAAATGATTGAATTTGTTTTCTTATTATTTATATTTTAAAATGAGTTTTTAAAAGCTATAAAATTTCAAATTTAGAAACTTTATTGGCTGACTATAATAAAAATTATTTAGAAAGATAGTTGATGCATTTCTCCATTACTAGATGCTTAGCATTCCCCTCAAAGTTTTTCTCTTCTATTTTTTTTAAATCTTACTTAATGAATGCTCTATAAATAGGACTAGTTTGTAATAATTTTTTTTTAATTATTAAAAATTTTGCTCTTTTTAGCTGGGCACTTGGTGTCTTCTTAGGTGAGAATAAATATTTATCGTTTTTTTCTTGAAATTATTTACTTTGCTTTCATAATGCCTGTTATGAACTCTTTGTAAATCTTCCTCCACATTCCAATCATCTATTAAGAACAACAAACTAGCAACAAATCCTCCCAACTTTCAAATGCCTTCTCTTATATCTTGACTAGCAAGATAACACTAAGACATATTTTGCTCTCTATTCCACAACACTTGTAAATTTACTCATACCCAACCATCATTTCCAGATCTAAGTACACAACCTAAATGAATCATCCATGGTCATTTCTAGCTATTTATCTAATCTTAAACCACTTACTCAAAGTATTCTTCAAAATCAACCTAAAGTTATAGCCCATTATATACTAGTCTTGGTAATTGTATCCCTATAACCCCACAAATCCCTCATCACTCCCCCACAAACTCCCAAGAAATTTTTTAAATATTAAAATAGAGATTTAAAGCTTTTAAAACACCTTAATCTCCCAATACCTATGTAAATTTACTTATATCCAACCGTCATCTCCTAATCAAAATTACAAGTCCTAAATGAATCATCCGTGGGCACTTCTAACCATTTATCTAAGCTTAAACCACTTACTCAAAGTATCCATCAAAATCAACCTAAAATTCTAAACAATATATACTATTCTAATTTATGGCACTAGCAGTAATTTATAAATATACTAGCCTTAAAATCGTTTTTTGAATTATTTAATTTATATTAATAGCTGGTTTATCACATATATTTATTACAATCTACGACACTAGCACAAAATCTAATCACTAAGCTCCACTATAAATCCTAACTAATATACTCTATGTGAACTTACCTTGAAAATGTTATCTTGAGCGAAAAGCTTGGTGAGGGAGCACTCCACTAAAAAAAAAAATCATATCTAGTATTAAAATAAAGGGATTAAAATAAAGATTTAAAGATTTTAAACTCCTTAACCTCATTAAAAGATCGCTCACCACTATCCTATTTAGTAAATAGATAAAGTGAATCAGTTCAAATTATATTGTGCCAAATAGAAGCATACCTTTTCTTTACCCTTTGGTCCATGCATAAAGAAGATTGACTAATCCTACGCTTGTTTACTAAATCTGCGGCTAGGCTGGGAGGATACCGACTCTCACTTCGGAGCTNCAAATCCCAAGCTATATCTTCATCGCCTTGATCAGCAGGTGGATCGGGCTGATACTGAGTATATCGCGAGCACTCAGGAAAAGTAACATCAGGCTCACCTCTATAGTTTTGGGCCGGAGCTTCATAATAAGCTATCTTAGAATCTGAATGCCTTTGAAGGTACTCACTATCGTAATCATGTCGAAATTCTAAACCTCCAATCCTTTCATTTATTAATTCTATACTTTTTCACTAAAAGGTCAACTCATTCATCAAGTCAATTAGGGTAGGGGAACTAGAAGGTGGAAGGTCATAACTTGTAGAGGGGACATCTCTACTAGTAAAAGGGTAAGGGAACTAGAAGGTGGAAGGTCATAACTTGTAGAGGGGACATCTCTACTAGTAGAAGGCATAGGGGAACTAGAAGGTGGAAGGTCATAACTTGTAGAGGGGACATCTCTACTAGTAGAAGGTAGGGTACGGGAACTAGAAGGTGGAAGATCATAACTTGTAGAGGGAACATCTCTACTAGTAGAAGGTTCTATCTTCTACTCCCAGTTCTCC
The DNA here is from genome assembly GCA_002079205.1 of Phalaenopsis hybrid cultivar. Lineage (NCBI taxonomy): Eukaryota > Viridiplantae > Streptophyta > Magnoliopsida > Asparagales > Orchidaceae > Phalaenopsis > Phalaenopsis hybrid cultivar. The sequence goes on from JXCR01005976.1 coordinate 65,591, forward strand.
ATTTCTCATGGGATTCATAAGTCTTCAAATTAGCTTTACTAATCTTCTACCCCCAGTTCTCCATTTCTCATGGGATTCATAAGTCTTCAAATTAGCCTTACTAATTTAGAAGGTGGAAGGTCATAACTTATAGAGGGGACATCTCTACTAGTAGAAGGTTCTTGACTTTCATAGTTCTCCATTTCTCATGGGATTCATAAGTCTTCAAATTAACTTTACTAATGGGTTTCATAGAGTTCTCCATTTCTCATGGAATTCATAAGTTTTCAAATTAACTTTACTAATGGGTTTCATAGGGTAAACCCATTCCTCATCTTTTCTCCATTTCTCATGGGATTCATAAGTCTTCAAATTAGCTTTACTAATGGGTTTCATAGGATAGGTCATAGCTTGTAGAGGGGACATCTCTACTAGTAGAAGGTTCTTGACTTCTACTTCCAGTTCTCCATTTAGATTCATAGGTTTTTAAATTGGCCTTACTAGTGGTTCTCATAAGGTAAACCAATTCTTCATCAGGGACATCTCTACTAGTAGAAGGTTCTTGACTTCTACTCCCAATTCTCCATTTCTCATGGGAAAAGTCTTCAAATTAGCTTTACTAATGGGTTTCATAGGATAAACCCATTCTTCATCTCCACTTTTCACTCCAGAACTTAAATTGGCTTTACTAATGGGCTTCATAGGGTAAACCCATTCTTCATCTCCAACTTCCACTCTAGAAAGTTGGTAAAGTGCATAAATAAGGTCAGGATGTCCTAGCCCTCCACTTGTCTCACTCTTTGCCGTAGTCAATATATTCTTAAGAATAATTCTCCCCACATTTAGAGTTCTGTTATTCTTAATACAGAAATTTAGAATAGCTCTATCTCTAGTTACCTCACTATGATGATAAGTCGGTAACAGAGTAGAAGAAATAAAATAGTGCCACGCCTTAGAGGTGGCATTCAACATGGAAGCAGAAAAATTTATCCGTTCTTGTTGTTTAATCTTCCACGTTCCTTTTCCATCAGTGAGAAAGTTGATCACATCATTCAGGGGGCCTTCTATTGTACTAAAGGATTCATAGTGGCAGCTATAAGAGTCTGGGACTTCGTAAAAGGTGTTGATGCAGGCGAAATTAAATTCAACAGTAAATCCACGCACTTGAACGATTCCATCTTCAGAATAGATTACATTGGCGTAGAACTTCTTCAACACATTTGCATCAACTTTATTGGTGGTGTAACAAAAGTTTTCCCACCTCCGCTCGACAATAACTCGTTCAATTTCTCCACTAGGGCTTTCAAAAACTCGATCATGTATACACTTCTTTCCTTTAAATACTGAAGTAAATCTTGTTTGAGCCATCGCATTGACGAAGCGAGAGTCGTCGAACTCAACCCGTCTCTATTGTCGTGAAGCCATTTTAATCTAATCAAATTATAGAAAAATTCCTAAATATACTTTAAATATGCAAATAATGGCTTCCAATAGTATTTCTAAGAATTCAACACTAAGATAAATGAATTTCTCCCAAATATTTTCTTCACATTCTCAAAATTTTTGGATCTCCTCAATGTGGAAGAAATCCATGGTGAAAACCAAATATTTTTAACATGGAGTGAAGCTCTTACTTATAGATGATCAAATCCGGTGTCAAAAAGCCTTGAAATCGCCTCCCAATCTAAGATCTTGCAAGCACTAGGTCCAAAATTGCGTTTTTAGGAGGAAGGGGATGATGAATAGTGGCGGTTGACCGGTTAAAATCCCAGTTAAAGGTGTTTTTTTTGCAAGCTCACCGTCGGCGATGGCGCCGTCGGCGCGCTCTATTGGAATTAAATCCTTAGTCTCGGGAAAAATCCGTCGTCGGTGGCGCCGAGGGCGCCGTCGGTGGTCTCTATTGATTTTGTCCAAATTCTGGATTTTTACGATTTCGATCAATTCCAAGCCTAAACAACATCCGTTTAATCATTATAGACATAATTTTAAGTGAAAAAATGACGTACTTATCACAAATAAACTTTCACAACACAAAATATCACATATATATACAAATTCCAAGGGGTAGAATATACATTACATAACACATCTAAGTCTGGTATTTTCTCAACCTCAACACATTAAATCAGCGTAGCAATCCAAGCCACAACACTTAAAACACTGAAAAAAAACATCATATGCTTAGTCTCATCTATACAGAGATTTAAAAGCATCATTCTAAAGCAAAGCAGATTACATAGTTCAAATCAAAATACATAGATGGACATATAGGTAGTAATATAAATCTACTATTCTTCAGATTCAGTACTAGATTCTCCTCTGAGATCATTCATTGATTGCACATGAACAAAGAGATTGTAGAAGGGTCGGAATAGAAATTCTTCAGTGGAATCCTCCTCTATTAATTTCATCCTCCTCATCATTCGTATCAAACTATCTTTTAAATGTCCAGAATGATAAAAATGTTCTTTCATCATCCAGTCTAGATGATCGAAGAAATCAGAGATATTATTATTTGCATTCATGACATTTTGTACCTCCTCCAATTTCTTGATTCTGTGCAGGATCACCAGAGACTTGTCAGGAATTAAGGGTTGAATTGGCAGTGAATTTTGAGATGATTGATCTATTATAATGGCCATGTCATTTTCATCTTAAAAAGATGGGAATCTCTCAGTTGGGTCCAAAGGCTTCCAAGGTAAAAGTACATTTTCCCAATTTTTGTAGGATACTTGGAACTGTCTGTAAAGTGAGAAAATTGTGGAAGGGTGTCCAAGCCCATAAGTTGATCCATGAACGATCAGGCCCAAAACGATTTTATAATTGTTGATCTAATATCGATCGGCAGTCCCCTTTGGATGCAGTAATTCAAAATAGCACTTTCCTTAGAAATTTTACCGATCTTCATTGTCTGTAACAGTTTTGAAGAAATGAAAAAGTGCCAATGTTTTGAAACGGGATTTAGGAATGTCGAAAAAAAACTAACATACCTGTTTTCTCTCATTTCCCAGTCGTCAGTTTTGTCCGTTAAATATTGATAAATTTCATTCATCTGGTTTCTTATCGGGACGAAATTGGAATAGTGGCAGACAGGAATGTTCTCTATCATGTATAATTTGTTGATCCATGCAGGAGTGAAAGTGATCCATCTTTCTCGCACATAAACAACTCCTTGGTTGATTCCATGAAAATTTTTATGAAATTCTTTTACCACAGGAACAACCATGGCGGTGGTAGTATAGCACAACACTTCCCATGTTTGCCACAATATCGTTTCTTCAATTGCCGTCGTGGGATTATTCAATCTGCGATTTACAAATCCTCGTCCCTTGATTAATCTTTCCTTCATCAGCAACTTGTTGAAGATTCGCTGCGCTTCCGCACTAATAAACTTTCACCGATTGAAAACACGCTTTTTGGGATTATCAGGGGAATTGGATGCCATAGGAATGAAATTGGTGGAATTTCACTTCATTTTGGGGGGAAAATATGAACTAGGAATCGAATTTTGGAGTTTAAAAGGATAACTCCCACCCAAAAACTGTCAAAAACTGCCATTTGAACCCAAGTAACCGCCATCTCGCCGGTCTAACCGTCGGTGGGGTCGAGGACGCCGTCGGCGAGCCTCTGTATTTATTTTACCTGGACTCTCGGGAAAAACCCACCGTCGGCGGCATCAAGGGTGCCGTCGGCGCCCAAGTAAAAAATTGCACAGTTTTGCTTTGGTTCGAATGCGTTCCAATTTTTCTCTATGGATCCAATTTTTATGATGATTCAAGGATAAATAAGAGTAGTAGAGCTTAATACTACCACAAACTAACGATAATTTTAAATAAAAACTACTATAATCACAGTAAAAGTAAAGATAACTATGGGTTGCCTCCCATAAAGCCTGGTTTAACGTCGTCAGCCCGACCTATTCAGGTGTCATTTAGGTTGACTGATCCTTAAAGCCTCTTTAAAATTTGGTTTGTTACCCTAAAAAATATGGTTTTAATCTGTGTCCATTTACTTTAAATCTATTTCTAATCTTGTGATCTTTAATCTCAACAGCTCCGTAAGTATAAACTTGAGTCACAGTAAAGGGTCCTAACCAACGAGACTTCAATTTCAGAGGGAATAATTTCAGCCTAGTGTTGTAAAGGAAAGCTTCTTGTCCTAGTTCAAAGTTCTTTTGGTTAATCTTCCGATCATTCCATAACTTTAGTTTTTCAATATAAATTATGTCATTATCATAAGACTAATTTCTTAATTCTTCAAATTCATTTAATTGTAACAATCTCTTCTTACCAGCATCTTTCAAATGTTCTTTCAATTCATTTAATTGTAACAATCTCTTCTTACCAGCATCTTTCAAATTATAATATCTTTAATCGCCCAATATGCTTTATGCTCCAATTCTACTGGTAAGTGACAAGTCTTTCAAAAAATCAGTCTTAATTCATTCAATTGTAACAATCTCTTCTCACCAGCATCTTTCAAATTATAATTGAATTCTTTAATCACCCAATTCTTTATGTAATTCCACCGGTAAGTGAAAAGTCTTTCTAAAAATTAGTCTGTAAGGAGTCATTCTAATAGGGGTTTTATAAGCAGTCCTGTAAGCCCATAATGCGGTATCCAATCTAGTGGACCAATCTACTCTACTAGGGTTTACAGTCTTTTCAAGTATTTGTTTAATCTCACTATTAGAAACTTCAGCTAACCCACTGGTTTGAGGATGATAGGCAATAGAGATTCTATGAATAATATTAAATTTTCTGCCAATCTCGGAATGTATTTATTCCTAAAATGGTATCCTCCATCAGTGATAATCATTCTAGGCATTCCGTATCTAGTGAAAATAATTTTCATTAAAAACCTTGAAACACTTTTAGCGTCATAACGACATAAATCTTGTGCTTCAATCTACTTTGAAATGTAGTTTACGGCAATTAATATATATTATGTTCCCAAATGAAGGAATAAATGGTCCCATGAAGTCTAATCCCCAAACATCAAAGATCTCAACTTCTAACATAAAATTTAGAGGCATTTCATTTCTTCTAGATATATTGCCTACTCGTTGACATCGATCACAAGTTTTTATGTATCTACAAGAATCTCTAAAGATAGTAGGCCAATAAAATCCAGCTTGTAAAATTTTATAAGCAGTTTTATCAACCCCGAAATTTCCTCCAAATTCAGAATCATGACATTTCTGAATGATCAGCTCAGTTTCTTCATAAGGTACACAATCCCAAAATATCCTCCAAATTTAGAATCATGACATTTCTGAATGATTAGCTCAGTTTCTTCATAAGGTACACAGTCTTCCAAATTCAGAATCATGACATTTCTAAATGATCAGCTCAGTTTCTTCATAAGGTACACATCCTTCAAATTCAAAATCATGACATTTCTGAATGATCAGCTCAGTTTCTTCATAAGGTACACATCTCAAAAATTCAGAATCATGACATTTCTGAATAATTAGTTCAGTTTCTTCATAAGGTACACATCTTCTCATAATCCGATCCTTACATTGTTTATATAAATAAGGCTCATCCCAAAAATATGCTTTCGCATCATGAATGAACTTCCTTTGTTGTTGCAGTATCAGCATAGGTAGAAAAATATCACTTACAATATAGTTAACAATATCGGCATACCATGGTATTTTCACTCATTAATATTATAAAATTGTTCATCAGGGAAACTGTCTGTAATTTCATTGTCAGTGTCAGATAATTTTTGGTTTTCTAATCTTGAAAAATGATCAACAATCTGATTATCAGTTTCCTTTCTATCAATAACCATAAGATCAAATTCTTGCATCAAAAGTATCCATCTAATTAACCTTGGTATGACATCCTTCTTTTGCATCAAATATTTAATAGCAGAGTGATCAATGTGCACAACATATTTAGTTCCAATTAAATAAGATCTAAATTTATCTAAAGAATATAAAATGACCAGTAACTCTTTTTCAGTAACAGTATAGTTAATTTTTGCATCATTAAGAGTTTTACTAGGTAGTATATAACCTTAAAAAAAAATTCATACCTTTGTCCAAGAACAACTCTAATAGCATAATCACTAGCATCACACATCAGTTCAAAATAATCTTTTCATACCTTTGTCCAAGAACAGCTCCAATAACATAATCACTAGCATCACACATCAGTTCAAATGTTCCCAGTTATGTGAAACTATAATAGGGGCTGTGATTAATTTTTTCTTTAATTACTCAAAGGCTTTAGTTAGGTGAAACTATAATAGGGGTTGTGATTAATTTTTCCTTTAATAACTCAAAGGCATGCTGTTAAGTGAAACTATAATAGGGGTTGTGATTAATTTTTCCTTTAATAACTCAAAAGCATTTAAACAACCTTCAGTAAATTCAAATTTTTTGTCATTTTCTAAAAGTTGGCATAGAGGTTTGGTAATTTTTGAAAAATCTTTAATAAAACGCCTGTAAAATCCAACATGTCCAAGAAAACTCCTAACCTCTCTTACATTAGTAGGAGGTATTAGTTTAGATATAACTTCAATTTTTGCAGGGTCTGCTTCCATACCATCTTTCAAAATTTTATGCCCTAACACAATTCTTCCTGTAATCATAATTGACATTTCTCCCAATTCAGAACCAAATTAGTTCTTTCACATAACTCTAAAACTTTTTCAAGGTAATTTAAGCATGCATCAAATGATGTTCCAAAGACAAAAAAATCATCCATAAATACATTCAATCCATCATCAATTAATTTACTAAATATGGACATCATACATCTCTGGAATGTTGCAGGTGCATTACATAATCCGAAAGGCATTCTTCGAAAATCAAAAGTTCTAAAAGCACTAGTAAATGTTGTCTTTTCTTGATCCTCAGGAGCAATAGGAATTTGATGGTAACCAATATATCCNCAATTCAAATGATAGGAACTTTATGGAACTCTACTAGTAAAAGATCTATTCCATGAATATAAGTTCAGGAATGTATTAAAGTTTTTCCTTTAGGTAGGTCTAGTGAAGCCAATTTTTGATTAGGCATATCCTCAAGCTTCTCCTCACTTCNTAAATGAATTTCCAAATTCCTAATACTTCAAAATATAGTTTCCTTTACTTTAAATAGTTAACTATAATCTTATTCTCTTATCTAAATATCTTAAGTTACAAAATTAATTATCATTACAAAAATATTTCTTTAAATCTACCATAATATTTAAATAGTTACAAAAATATAGTTACCTCAATTAAATTCACTACATAAAATCATATTAATAATTTTTGAAATTAATTAAATAGAGGACATCTAATAGTTAATATTTTTCTTCTCTCCCCCAAACTTAAATTTTTAAATATGAAATAATACAAGTAAGGAAAAACTATAAATATAAATCACACCTCAGCATTTTAGGCAATTTCATCATTCTGAAATTTTTGCAGGCCTTCTCAAAATTTCTACTTCACCTGGTTTGTAATATGAGCTTTTTATGCATATAAATTGTTAGAAAAATTTTTGGGTAATGAAATTTTGAAATAATTATAAAACTAAAAAATTAAAAAAGCACCACATTTTCTAATACTAAACAAAATAATTAAAATTAAAATGCAAAAATAAAAATCACATTACATTACAATCCATAAANCCTTTCTTAGAAACACAATGAATTGGACTTACCCATGTACTATCTGAAATAGGATATATAATTCCAGTGTCTAACCGTTTCAAAATTTCCTTCTTAACTACTTCTTTCATCATTGAATTTAATCTCCTTTGTGGATCAACTCTTGGTTTATACTGTTCATCTAGTATAATTCTGTGCATATAGATCGAATGACTGATTCCCTTAATATCAGCTAATGTAACTACTTCTTTCATCATTGGATTTAATCTCCTTTGTGGATCAACTCTTGGTTTATATTGTCCACTTCTTTCATTATAGGGTTTAATCTCCTTTGTGGATCAACTCTTGGTTTATATTGTTCATCAATTCTTTCATCATTGGGTTTAATCTCCTTTGTGGATCAACTCTTGGTTTATATTGTTCATCTAGCGTAATTCTGTGCATACAAATCAAATGATTGCTTCCTTTAATATCAGCTAAGGTCCAAGCAAAATCTTTCTTATATCTTTTTAATGTATCTAACAGTCTTTGCTATTGCAAATCATTTAATTCTGAAGATATAACAACAGGTAATGTAGATGAGTCTCTCAGAAACACATACTTCAAGTGGCTCGGCAATATTTTCAACTCAAGTTCAGGTGGTTTTCTAATTGACGGAAATAGATTCTTATCAGCATTTTTTGTAATTTCTAGGATCTCAAATCTTTCCTGAACATAATCTAATTCTTCATTTTCTAATTCATCCAAAATAATTTCCATCCAGCTTCAAATTGTTCGTTCTTTTCAAAATGTTCTTTGAAATGTTCCTTCAATAGATGTTCACTAATTACATGCAAAAATATTCATTATCTCTTTCAACAGCAGGGAATTTCATAGATTTTGAAATGTTAAAAGTCACTTCTTGATTGTTAACTCTCATCGTTAATTTTCCTTTTTGAACATCTATCATAGCTTTTCCAGTAGCTAAAAATGGTCTCCCTAAAATAATAGGTNCTCTCATATGAAGGTTGAACATCCAAAAATTGCCCAAATGAATTCTCTTCCATCATAGGAGGTGTTGGAGAATAATTCATCCCATAATGATCTAATTTNATATAAAATATGTATGAAAATCTCAACATATTTTCCTTTGGTCAGAGGGAATGTGGGGGTTCCTCGGATGTTGGGCTTACAAATCAGGTTGCTATTGAGGGTGGTGGAATTGGTCCTATGGGGGGAGGGGGGATGCTTTACTCCCCACATGTGGAGGAGGACTGTCGGCACTATTTTTGGTGTGGGGTTTGCCCGTAAGAAGCTGTCGGTCATCGGAATTGAAATCCNCGCATGATTTTGGGTTTTCACCATGTGGGGGCTCACGGTTTTGGATTTTAGCTTGGGTTAGGGTGGCTAACCAAGGCTTGGACCATGGTTAAAGCTTATGATGGGCAGTA
>JXCR01005999.1:0-10513 GCA_002079205.1 Phalaenopsis hybrid cultivar
AACTCATTGACGAACCGAACACGAACTGTTTGCGAACAACGAGCTTTTTTGACAGCCCTAAATGAAACATGATGGCAATATTAAACATCTGTTGATACCTCCGTTTTACATAGAAATTTTAGTTAGTTTTTTCTAATGTGTTTAAAAATAGAATTACTCATGTGCATTTTTCGGTACTTAAGAATGACTACTATAGTGCAGAACAAACTCAGAATGTTTGATTTTGCATATCTCTCGCCTAAACTTCAATATTTACATTATTCAGACTCAAAATACCCAGATAAAAATAAAATTAACGCCCCCCATTACTTATGGTCATTAGAACGAGGCCGAAGAAGGAGAACGAAGGGACTTTTGTAATCCGTTGGAAGTTGAATTTATGGGATTTGGAGAAGTCGAAGCTCGCAATAGCAGGTGGTAGGATGAGGAAGAAAGACGAATGTTGCCTTCCTTGGTTCTTGTTTGGTTTCAGAGAGGAGCAAGATGGGAGTTTAAGAGGCCATTGTATTCCTCGATTTTGTCGTTGCCTTAAAAGTTTTTTGTACGCTCGATCCTATCACTGTCGAAGGAGGTTTCAGAGTTCTTTGCATGTCACGATACCATCATTGCCGAAGGAGGAGAAAAGATGGGAGTTTTGGACGTATTTTTACCCTGGAACCTTGTATGTATGTATCGATCACATTTTACGCAGTTTTTTCTTCCAATGAGATCATTTGATGCATTATTTTTTGTTCTTTTTAAAACATTCGGAGCTCCCAACATGTCAATATATATGTCATCGTTGTATGATACCCTTTTCAAATAAACTTCCTCTCGAATCATATAAATGATTTAAAGGGGAGAGGAATAGGAAAATTAAGGATATACAAATAAATTTTAAAAAGAAACATGACAAATTTATATTTATGGTAATCCTCGTGTGAGCCGAGAGTATACGTTCAGACAAAATCAGATCGAAATGCCTCGAAACATAATATCTACGAAGAAACTTCCTACATAAGTCACCCATAACCAGAGAACCAAAAAGAGCATTTGTATTATGTGGTCAAGAGCACTTAGAAATGAACTTATCCCTTTAGTTAATTACATCTTGGGGATACCCAATAATACTCTTAATAAACAAAATTTTGTTCACATTATTGTGATAATCGGTAAATGGGTCACCAAAATGATGATTATTTCACAGGAACATCCAAACGATTTGAAAGCTTTCACTAAGCCATAGAGCAGAGAGTGAATCTTTCACATCCCAAGTGAATAGCGGCTCATCGACTATCGGGGCTTTTGAATTAAGTAGGTTAACTCATAGGGTCCACACTGCGCTTCCAAAGTCAAACAAAACCATAAGAGTAGAGAGTGAATCACCGTATCTCAAATGGGTAGTGGCAGATCTACAATTGGTGCCTACGAGAAGACATTAACAAGGTCGCTACAAATGGCATGGCTCAAAGGGACTCAACAGAGAAAGAAAAAGAGTAGTCCTAATCGGGTAGAGGTAGTCGAGTCAGGATACCACAGTTTCGTCATCTAAAGCCACTAGAACCCTAAGTCTAATTGATCGTGAAGGTAGTCGATGAAATACAACTAGTGACCCCTTTTTAGCAATCTATGAATTGCATCATCCAAAGGAGCCCCGGTAGCCCTAAGGTCAAAAGGAAGGAAACTATAATCCTAAGACCTTATGTGGATAGAGCTCAAGAGGTGGGATTATACATGCTGAAATGGCAAGGAAATCGTTGGAAAGAAGGGAAAAGAGATTTCCAGTAACAAAGAAGAGGGCACTCTTAACAAAAGACTTACTCCCCGTCTAAGTCGAGAAAGTCTCTAATATCCTAATCATGTTAGACAACCACCTAAGTATAAAAACTTATACTGGGCCGGCAGTTTAAAGAAGCATGCAGACTTCTCCTTGGAACATGCAATATGATGCAATTAACTAGTCCTAATCATTGGGGCCCTATTATGTATGATGGGGTGTATAGTCATGCATGCGAACTATTTTAAAATCGGGTCGAAGGCCATGCAAAAAAAGTAAAAGGTATATGTTTTGAAAATCCTGAATATTTTAACCTTAAATTTTAATTAATATTAATCTTTTATTATTAAGATTTTGCAGGAATTTAAGATTTTAGGGTCTTTAATGAGCCTAGGTGATTCACACGATTCCTAGGCAAACCACAAGCAAAAAAATAGTGAAACTAAATTCAAGCATACAAGCATGCAAGAAAGCAAGAAAATAAGGAAAGTATAAAATAATAAGTGGTTGGTGTCGCTGGATCAATAACATATCTCAGAAAAGAAAAGATGATCATACTGCGCATATACAAATAGAAGTTTCATTGACTACGATTTTCTTTTTCATCTTTGTGTTTATGGAGATTTTTTATATTTATTGTACTCATATGATTACTTATATATTTAACAAATCTTGTAGATTATGATTTCGTGTAATCCCTGTTTATATTTTTAATTTTATTATTCCTTTTCTTATATTCTTAACATTATTGTTTCTTTCTTTTTATCTTCTACTATTTAGCTATAATTTAATTTTTTCTTATAAATGTCTAAAATAATTGAGGAGTTGTCCGAAAATGATGGTGTTGATTATGATGAGGAATGTATCTCAAATAATGAGCTAATAGGAAAGGCTCAAATGACAATTTTAAAAAACATAATAGCATATATGCTCATGTATTATCATGCACAAAATATGAATACGAGTCCATGTATAACTTCAACTCAGACTGGAGATAAATGGATACATGAGCTTTTACATGGACATCCTCTGAGATTTCAAAATATTTTCAGAATGTCACAAATAACATTTATAGACCTACTTCACTTGCTTAAGTAATCTTATGGTTTATATGAACTATAAAGAACAATATCTAGAGAAGTACTTGCAATTACATTATATATAATGGAGCAAAAGGAATCTATTAGAGCAACATGTGAAGGAATCTATTAGAGCAACATGTGAACATTTCTATAACTCAACGAAAACAATAAGTAGATATTTTTTTTATTAGTCTTCAAGCATTAATTAAGTTATCAATGAATATCATTAGACCAACATATATTGAGTTCCCTAGTATTTCCTCTGAAATTCTTCAAGATGCAAATTATATGCTATATTTTAAAAATTGTATTTAAGCTATTAATGACACACATGTCCATGCTCAAATCCCCGTTGAGGATCAGATACCTTACAGAAGGCAACATAACTCTCCAACATAAAATGTATTGGTTGTAACTGATTTTAATAAGTATTTCACATTTGTTCATCGAGATGGGAAGGTTTAACTCAAGATGCATATATTTTTAAAATTTTTGTGAATGATCCAAAGAGCAATTTTCCTATGCCACCAGCAGGTATAGCACATGTCAAACATGAAATATTTAGGTTATTTACTTTCAATTTACTTTTTTTTTCAAAATTTGTTTTAATGAATAGAAAAAAATTATTTAGTAGAAGCTAGGTATCCACTACAAAGAGGATATATTAAACTTTATCCTAAAATAAGATATCATATACTAGATTTCAAACATGGAACAAGGCCTATTAGGGGTCAATGTGAGATATTTAATAGAACGCATTCTTCTCTTCATGTTGTAGTGGAATATACATTAGGTTTATGGAAGAAAAAAATAATGGATTCTTAGAGATATGCCAAATTACTCTTTCAAAAAATAATGTTTAATTGTGATTGCAACAATGACTCTACATAACTACATACGTAGGCATCAATCGCGAATTTATTCGGATTTTGAGGAATGTGATGTTGATGACCAATTTATTCATCCATAGGCACAAGAAGTTAGAGCATAATACCATATTGAAGAAACAATGTGCAATAATACAAACTTAGATGTGGCTGATGGGGAAGATGTCGAAGGCATGATTCAACTCAGAGATAGTTTTGATACCCCGTTTTCTAATTCATATTTATAAAAGATATGTATTTTTTATTTCAAATATGTTTTGATCTTATTTATAGAATTGATTTTATGATTAGTGAATATATTTTGTAATAATTTTGTATTCTTAGTGTATTAGTTGTTAAATTTTGTTTATTTGCATAAATTTGTAGTACTGAAAAAAGAAATATAGAAAATATCTAAAATTTGAATTTCTTATGTTGCATTTCTTGTTAAGTGTTCATTTTCTCTTTCATTCATTTCTTTGTATTTACCATTTTTAAACAAAAAATTATATACCCATGAATGAGTTGATTCTAATCACCCAAATCAATTTTACCGTTTTTTTCTTAATGTATGCTAGTTTATATGCTCTGCATGGTATTCCAAATAAAATTCAAAGTACACTAATTACATATCAATCACGTATGACAACAAAAAATGAATTTTTACATATAAAAGCAACAAAAAACCATCATCCCCTCAAATTAGAATGGATAACCAGGAAGCACAAATAAGTTGGATATCTACACTGCTTAATACACCCTTAAAATTCAAGAACTATAGAGTAGTTTATATCGATTTCTAATAGATAGATATTGGTGGTAGGTAATCGAGAGAATGTGCTCCCCACTAGGCTTATGAAAGTTTAAGAAGTAAGATTTTGGTAACTACTTAGATGGATTCATTTGCAAGGATCCCTTAATGACATGCCATGTTTTAATGATTACATGTCAGTTGAAATTGTAGATTGCTACCATATTTAAAGCAAGAGTATCATATGGTTCTTTGGTTCAATTGTAAGAATAACTTGGTTATTTTATTACAAACTATGAGCACTTAACTATCGGACTTTAGTGGAGCAGACAACAAATGAATTAAATATGGCGATTAACATGTTGCAGTACACTCTTTACTTACATCATTTTCACCAAATGTTAGCCACACATAACATTGCTTCATTCTGTCATATGTTCCCACTAAAAGAAACTAATATCAATGATGATATAACTAATTTGCTTATTGCAACTCAATAGGTGCTTAAGACATACCATTCTGTTTTGATAGAGGTGCAAGAATTGCCCCTTTGCAGATTTGGGGACCATTGTATTCTTTTATAGCCAGACATAAAACCATTTCATATCATGTCATAATACTACCCATGTTGTTAGATATCTGAGAAAGTACCAGAATAACTAGAGGAAGAGCTGTTAAAACCAGATTAGTCAGAGAAAATAAATAGTTCGTTTCCTCACCCTCGGACTTACAATCAGTAAACTATATCCAAGGCCCACTACGGATGAATTAATCAATCATATCGATATTTCCAAGTTTTGATTTATGATCAAGGTATTACCAATTTTGCATGACATAAGTTGTCTTCAAGTTAAATTTCAGAATACATAAAGGGCCTTATGAATTTCATGTGATGCCATGCAGACTAACAAATGTTTTGGTCACATTCCAATCTATGATGAATAATATTCTTCGGGCTTATTTGGTATGATTTTCTTCAATATTTTTTGATGATATTCTTATAGGGCATTTACATGCATACCACGCAATGATAATATAATTTCATATTTAGCCCCTAAACCTTAATTACATGAGCTAATATAATACAAGCACCATATGTATTTCTGAACTGCAATCGAGTTACTTGAGGACCTCAAGAAGAATGGTGAATAAAGAACATACATTGTTGTTGATCAGGTTCTGATTACAGTTTCTAATAATTGCTATTTTTGAACATTTTCAAGTAGCTTATCACTCTTCTTTATAGCTACTGGTCCTTTTTTTAAACATTATTTTCTTACCAAATTAAAAAAAAAGCTATTTGTCACTTCATACATACGTACTATTCTTGGCAAGCGAAGTTTGATAGTACAAAACTTACAGGAATTAAGAGTCAAAGATGAGAGCTTTTAAAGTTCTAGTATTTTAGTTATATAGGTGTTAAATGGAAATTCTGACAACAGATTCAGGACCGTAAGAAAGTAATCACCAGTACTTTGGTTTGTAATTGTTAATTATTGAACTTTTATTACACATTCTTCTGTACTCTGAGATGACAATCAAATCAGTGAAACAAACTGATTAGGGTGATATTTTCTACTGTCAGATGTGCCTACATCAGATAACTTTTCAAACGCCAGTTAATTGTCATTGTGTAAGTCTTTCAATTTGCATCTGAAAGCTTCTAGTTCTTTTTAATGTTGTCTGCAATCGACTTACTTTGCATTGTTATCTAAGCTGAATATCATCAGGTCCTGTATGGTCTCAGGCCAACTTTTGTATGACTTTCTAGGGAAACTTTTCCATATAGAGTATATATGCAGTCCAACGTGCAAATTCTAGTAATATACAGTCATATGTGTTATATTGGGTCCACATAAAAAAAATTAAAGTGGAACCGCAGAAGTTATTTGAGAGGGTTATTGAGGGCGAGCGAGCAAGCAGGCCTCCTCGAGACGAGAGTATTTTCTGTCCGGACTCCTGACGTAGCTCTACGTGCAACAAAAATTATTCCTGAGTTATTTTGAAGTTATTTATTTATTTATTTTTAATAATCCTAAAATAAGACAAAAATAACTGCACCTACCTCTACTGCCAAAGCAGAGCTATGTCAGGAGTTAGTAGCGAAAAATTAGCCCCTCGAGGCAGGTCGGAGAGGGAGAGGGAGAGGGAGAGGGAGAGGGATGATCGGTGATCCATCTGAAGGAGAGGTGCCACCGGACACATCCACCGGAGTTCTCACCAAGCTGACCGGCGAAGAGGTCAGCGGACAGATCCACGGCACCGTCCTGACGAGATCCTCGCCGTAGAAGAAGGAAGGTGTCGGGCAGCTTGTCGAGGAAAGAATGTCGCTCGCGAATGGATTTGCAGGGGAAGCTTAGGATGATATCCGGCAGCTTGTACAGAATCAAGGAGCAAGCTCGCGAATGGATATGCAGAGCTTCACTCCCGAATGGATCTGCGGAGGTGAGGTGAAGGGCTAAAATTTTATTTTTTTTTTCTATTTTTGACGTCATGAAAAATAGAGTTAAAACGTGGAAGAAAACTTCAAATTAAATCGCTAATTTTCTCCTACGGATCTAAATTTGAAAAATCCCTCCTCCGTTGGAGGACTAAATTTGTTTGTTATCTTTCCCAATTTTCACCGTTGTGCAAATTCAGTAGAAGTGCATTGCCCGCAGTATACTTGGGGCGTTCTTTAGTTTATAATTGCAGCCCAAGAGATTGGCGCCTGCTGGGCCAATGAGAAAATAATGTTGTTGACTGGAACAATTTCAATATATTTAGCTAAAGTTTTTCTATTTACATCTGTAACACTTGAAAATTAAAAATGTATGCATGTAAAGTGTATTTTAGTTTTAAGAAGTTAGTAATATTGGTATTATCTTATGAGATGACAAGAGATTTGAGTGGTGCGTATGTAAATATTGTAAGTTTAGGTCTTGTATATGTAATGTATGTAAATGCCCGTTGTTTATAGGGGGATGACATACATACCACTTAAAACATTGAGATTTACAGCTATTACACCTAAGTTCAGTATTTACAGAAAACAAAGCACCCAAAGTATATCTAATGATTTCGATATAATACTTCGTCACAACAACTCTGAGCTACTGAAACTTAGTGACTGGCAATGACAACAAATAATAAGGATATTGTAATATGTAATGATTCGGAGCAATCTCATCCCTCTTCAAGACTTGACCAAGGGAGACAATTTTGTTCCATGGCATACAGAGCTTATCATAGATACTCAGCAAAGTATTATAGGAAACTATCATTAGCTTAATACCATCCTCCACCATTTGCAGGAACATGAAAGCAAGGTCGTGATATTGCTCGTTTCAGGTGTAAGCGGTGATTAGGGAAGTGTAGGCATATATATATGTTGGTGGGGCAATGCTGACTGCGAAAATCACCTTAGAACAAGCCATTTCCCAACCTTGAATACTTTGATGTGTGATGAATATTAGTTTGAGTCTTTAATGTAGTGGTATTTAATGTTATTATATTTGAGGTAACTGAATAAAACTATAGCTTGTCCTATTTGAACTCTGAACTAGAGCTCTATTCAACTTGTGGTAGATATCAATAATTTTTTTCCTCTTTTTTTCTTCTTGACAGATTTTATTATGTTCATTTATTATAGTAGTGTTGTAATTTGTCAAAACTTAAATTTTATTTTCCTTACATTTATCAAATTTTGATGCTTAATTTTGTTTCCTTAAGGTATTTTTCTTATCTTTTAATAATTAGTTTTTTTTAAAAGAATTTAACTTTCTTATTGAGGTGATTTTAGATTTTATTTGTTTTGATTCATTGTACTACATAAAAGGTAGAAGTCAAACTATTTTAAAATGAACATATTAAAATAGTCAAAAGTTAGAACTTACAAAGATGTAAGTGATAAATTAATTTATTTACTAAATATATTATAATAGTATCGATAAGATATTGTAAGAGAGATTTGATGGATTTGAGAATGCATGTAATTGATAAAACTTGCCTCCATCTTAAGGAAAAATTAGAGAGAGCAATTGTAGCCATGCTCTTGTAGGGCTCTTTCAAATTGACGAGACAACTAAGCCATGTAAAGCATGGGATGTACGGTAGCAACATAAAATTGGTTAGCAAAGCAAACTGAAAGGATTTCTTAGGTTTGAATAAGTTCTTATGGAGAATTGAAAATTGTTTACAAACAACACTATATTATTTTAATCTAAGAAAATTGTGGTAGTAGAGTGAGGGTTTTATGTCTTAATTTTGTATGAAAATCACAACCATAAATAGATTAATGAAAAGAATATAAGAGAGATTAGAATTTCAGCTAGTAGAGTGTGGAAAGGGAAAAAATCATTGTGCCTTGCCTACATAAATGTTATATTATATTAGTTAAAATTATGAAGGTTTATTTTTTTTGTTAATTGGAGAATGCAAGAATTCATAGTAATTCACATTGGCTTGCTCATTGTGGTTATGTGGGAAGTACTGCAGAGTGAACATATCGTTTAGATGATGGTGGTTGAGAGATAACAATTAGGTAGTTACAATTGAGAGATAATGGTCAGGAGATGGTGCTCAAATGATTATGATTTGATGATGGTGCTCTGGTGATTGTGTTCAACTGATGGTCAAATGGTGATAATCAGATGAAGATAGTCGAAGAAGGATAATGGTTATATATAGGTGGTTAGGGCAAAGCACTAAAGGACTTCATATCTCTAAGGTCTCTTCTAAGTCAATTCTAGGACTCCTTTATAGGGAGGATGACACTCTATTTATAATTTATTAGAAATATTTTATTATTTTTATTGCTAATGATTCAAAATAATTCATCGTTTGGCTCATGTTGATTCATTTGATCATTGATTGTTCTTTTAATATTCAAGTGCCTAAATAGTCTCAACATTAAGTGATCTTGAGTTCATCAAATTCTTTTTTACTGAGATGTGTAATTTGATTGCAAGCATGAATAATTCAAATATTGTTTAACCCTTTAATTAATATCCTAATTTTTTAACCAAATACATGAATTGAGCTTATTTGAACATGGATTAAATTACTTGTGACATTGTTGAGGTCAAATTATCAAGACATTCAAATTAACTAGAAATATACTAAAATCAAAGGTTAGATTGTCTAAAATTTGATTCTGCTTGGTTTTAAATTTAAATGTTACAATAAAATTCATATTTGATTAGGCGGACTTTCCATATCAATGTTAGATTTAGGAGTAAACCTTTCCCAATAGAGATCACTTTGACTTACATCCGGTTAGCTTGTGCTAGTTGGTGATTTAGGCTTTGTTTGGGATCACTTTATCCTTCAAAAAAGTTGTGTTATTCAGGACTTTAGAACAGAAACAAAATAAAGGAGTTTTTTTCTTAAAGTTAGAATATCGTATGTATAAAAAAATTATATGTAGCTTTTCATAAGGTAAAAAAACAAAAATGTTCAAGAGAGATTTATATTTCAAACAAAATTGAGCTTCTCAATGTAAGATCAAAAGAAATTAAAATATCGACAAAAAAAGTAGAGGCATTTGATGACCAACACATTGACAACGTAGTTGATAATTTGACCAAAGAAGTTTCCACTAGCCAAAATCAACCAATTGTTAAGATACTTCAAGGGAATGATGTTGATTCGACTATGAAGCAGAGAAATCGGATGCCAGAAAAGTGAATGAAACCCTAAATCGCGAAAACCCTAGAAATACAGGCAGGAGTTGTCTTTGACCTCAAGTGCATGCGGTTATGGGGAGGTATTGATAAGAATTATCATTGCAGGAGATGTTTTCCGCTAATGTAAAGCTAGGGAATAATAGGCAGTTATTTTTGACTTTTTTTTTCTGAGAAATGCCAAACGGAGATAAGAATGATTAGGTGGATGAGTCGCTTTACACTTAGAGACAAAATGCGAAATGAATCTATCTGTGATTTGGTTGGTGTAGCTCCTGTGACGGACAAAATTAGAGAAAGTCGTCTTAGATGGTGTGGTCACATTAAACGTCAACCATCTGATGATCTGATTAGGAGAGTAGATGTTTTAGATTCAACTTATGTTAAGAAAGGCA
>JXCR01006007.1:2068-21775 GCA_002079205.1 Phalaenopsis hybrid cultivar
TTGTTGAGAATTAATTTAGATGGATTGATCCGAAAGAGTTCAGAAAATTCTCCTCCTTAGAGCTGAATTGAAGTATCATTACACCCCATTCCTGAGATAATCAAACGTACTACAAAGGACTTTACCATTAGCCATGATATGTGTGGTCTTCAATCTCACCACATCCCCAAAGACAGCCGGAGTCAGCCTCCAGGCCCCTAATGTGGAGCCAAGAATTTGTGGGAATTGCATCATGAAGCAGATGCCACCAAAAGACGTTAAGCTTCCTCATCCAGTTTTTATTGGTGCTGTCCTCAACAAAATACTTATTGTAAGCCATTGCAGTTATAGTCTTGCCGAAGAGACCCGGAACAGCTCCACATGGTAATCCTGGTGATTCATGGGTTGCTGCATACTTTGAATAGTCTCAATGAGATCCAGGCTAAAGAAAAGCTCCACCAGCTCACGGTTTCAGCCACTCTCACCCAGCATATTAGCCACCAGGAGGTTTTCGGGCATGTCCACATTGACAAGAAGTGGCTGTAGTTTAGTAATTAGAATTCCACGTTGTGTACGACATGTTTGAGATCAAGGGAGAGTTGTCATGTTCTCTTTTAACTATTTGTCACCTTTTAAAACTGTTGCATGCGGTAACTATTCTTCTAATAAATTGCTGAATGAGTCCGATCATCTTATCCTCTTCTGGTAGGTATCCTCTCCTAACTGATTGTGTCGATCAATCTTCCAGCAACCGAGCAAAGTGTGGTAAGAGTTTGATTTTTTTTTTTTTTATTGGAATGATATTATTTTCGGTGTGCACGAAATGTTTGAGATTGAGGGAGAGCTGTCATCTTCTCTTTTCACTTTTTGCCACGTTATAAGACCTTTGCATGTGGTAACCATGCCCAAGTAAATTGCTGAAAGAATAGGATCTTCTTTTCATCTTTTCTTAGGATCCCCTCCTAACTGTTTGTGTCAACCAATCTTCTAGCAACTGAGCAACGTGCGGTAAGAGTTTGATTATTTTGTATTTATTTTATTTTTTTGTGAATTTCCTCCTAACTAGAATCCTTTGGTTCTATGTTAAATTATTTTATTTCACTTTAGCATTTCGCTCTCTGTTAAAGTCATTATACTTACCTTTTGTCTATTGCTCTAGACAAGATCAAATTCCAATCATCAAGTTGAAAGTCTATTGCTCTCTGTTGGATCACCTTTTGCTTCATAAAATAACAATTTGAATGATTTTTTCTTTCTTAAGCTAATACCTTCACAATTCCAATTGGCATAACCAAGCAAATTGTGATTGTCGTGTTCTTTGGAGAGTGCATAGTCGGTTGCCTCAGGTTGATCATCTTATCACAGGTGATGATGGGGTTGGATAACCTTCCCTTTCCTATCATTGATATTAGAGAGAAATAATTAATGGCATGTATATGCAATTTATTATTATTATTATTATTATTTTCTTGGGTTTCTAAAGGCCTTGGGTAGTGCACCCTCTTCCCTCCTTTCCAAGTAAGGAGTTGCCCTTTCTTCCCTCTCCTTTTGTGGCGGTGGATATGCAAATTCCTAAAACGTTTAGAGGAACTAATAACATTGGTGGTAGATAGATTATCCGAGATGACCCATATGCGTCTCATGCAAAATGAGATTGCACATATTCTATCTTCATAGTATTTGATAGAAATACAATAACAATAAGCTGTTATCCCACTAAGTGGGGTCGGCTACATGAATTCTTTTTCTCTATTGTCCTGTTGAGTGTTATATTTTTATTTAATTTTAATAATATAAAACCTTTTTTATACAACATGCCCAGGTCTTTTCTGGTCCACTTTTACCTTTCTTAACATAACTTCTAGTCTTCTAACTTGGTCATCAAATGGCCGACATTTAATGTGACCAAACTATCTAAGGTGACTCTCTCTAATCTCGCCTGCCACTAGAACTGCTCCAACCCTTCCACAGATATATTTGTTTCGCATTTTGTCTCTAAGTGTAAAGCCACTTAGCACCTAAGCATTCTCATCTCAACAACGCGTAACTTAAATTTATGCTTCTCTTTTATTAGTCAACATTTTATGCCATAAAGCATTGCATGTGTCGCTACCATCTTTAAAATTTTCTTTTCAAGTTTAAGCGGTACTTTTTTATCACACAATAAATCTGATGCGTTCCCCCACTTCAACTTGAAGTTTACTAATAACATCCCCATATATATCACCGTCACTTTGTACAATAGATCAGAGATGTCTAAAATGTTAACTCATTTTAATGACTTGATCACTCGTTGTTACAACCCATACACTAGATCTTCTACTACTAAAATTATATTTCATGCATTCAGTTTTAGATCAACTCAAACGAAAGCTTTTAGACTCTAAATTTGAATTCAATTATTCAAGTTTTTTCTGAAATCTCTTGTCTTATCCACAAGAATGATATCATCAACAAAAGACATGCACCACGGTGCATCCTTCTGTAAATGTCTAGTAAGAAAATTCATGACTAAAGTAAAATATATATAGATTTAAAGCTGACCCCTGATGTAATTAAACCAAAATAGGAAAATAGTTGGTCAATCCTCCTTGTGTTCGATGCAACAACTCTAGTATACATACCTTTAATTATTTGAATATAAGCTATACACACATTTCTTTTATAGAGATCTCTAAAGTATTGCTCTTGGAACCTTATCATAAGTTTTCTCTAAATAAATAAAAATTATATGTAGATAATCATTTCTCTCCTCGTGCTTCTCCATCAAACCTCTCAATAAATTTATAACTTTCATAGTAGATTTACCCGCCATGAAACTAAATTGATTTAAAAATTTTTTTATATACCTATGTTCAATTACTCTCTCCCATAACTTGAATTTATGACACATTAACTTAATTTCTTTATAATTCACATATCCTTGTGCATCTCCTTTAATTTTTATAAATATGAATCAATATACTCTTTCTTCATTGATCGGACTTTTTTTTTAATTTTTAAAATAATATTAAAAAACTTAGTAAGCCAAAATATTCTCAAATCTCCTAAATATTTCTACACTTCTATTGAAATACCATCAGATTCTACTAATTTTCTAAACTTTATTTACTTTAAAGCTTTCTCAACTTTTGTTTTATTAATGATATGGTATAAATAAATGTTTTTATTATTTATGATATTAAGATAACTAAAGTTGATTATAGTTTTATAGTTTAAATTAAAAACATTATCAAAATATTTCACCTTCCTATGTTGGGTATCCTCATCTACGAAAGATATTTTTTGATTTTTATCCTTAATAATACAATTTACTTGAACTAAATCTTTACTTTCTTTTCTCATTATTTGAGTAATTTATACATATATGTTTCACACTCTTGAATATCTAATCTATTATAAATATCACTAAAAATAGAATTTTTAACACCACAAATTATTCTTCTAGATTCCCTACGAGTCGTTTTATTTTTTTTTCCTCAATATTTTTACATCTAAACTAATTTTATAACAAAATTTTTTATTTACTTGTCTTTTCTTGCACATTATTATCTCACCATTTAATATTTTTTATTCATAAGATTTTTTTTTTAAAATTCTCCGAGCATAACTTTTGCAACTTGATTAATAATACTCGTTACTTTATTACACATAGTTACAACTTTTTTACAAATATCCCATATCATTACTCTTTAAATTTAATATTTCATTGTATTCTTCATCTTCCAATCATTGCTCTTAAGATTCAAACCATAATCAATATTGGTCGCTTAAATTTTTGCTTGGAATGTCTAAAATTTTTAAATTTTCTTATATTTGATAGATTTGCTAAATTTATTTTTTACTTTAAAACATATCATGAAAATTAATACTGATTAAGTTTATATTTTATTTAGCAGTTCACCATCAAATAAATCTATAAACTCAGATAGTTAGCAGCTATGTTGCACAGACACTCCTAATTAAGGAGCCGTGCAACGTCAGACACGTACACGGCTCCGAAATGGCTGAGACACGTATTAGACACAACCCAAAAGTTTGTCTGAGTAAATATTTTAAAAATTAGGGATATGCGTGTCCTGAATTCCGACATTTGTCTCCTAAATTAATAAATTAAAAAATTAAAAATTATAAAATTATAAAATTATAAAATAGATTAAAATTAAAAAAAATGTAAAATTTAGAAATGATTTGCGTAAATACCACACATTTTTTATGTATTTATGTATCTAACACCAAAATTTTAATTTTTTCATATAGGCCACCTTGCATATGTATAAAAATTAAAAATAAGTATTCATTTGATTTGATTTATATATTTAAATGTGATGTGAAATATTTGGGTCTCATAAATATAAAAATTAAAATTTAGGTGTGAGATATGTAAATAGATAAGAATTTTGCATGGTGTATGTAAACACCCTAAAATTTACAGTAAAAACCACCTAGTCTCACAAGGATATGGGATGCATTATTAATTTATTAATTATTACTTATTACTTGGTTTTATGTTTTAGCTTTTAACTTCCGTGAAGTGGAATTACATGTCAAAGAAGTCGGTCTTCCTTTTGTTTCTTCTAATGATTTAACGTAGTTAAATTTTTATATAATCTAAGATAATATATGTTTTGATGATTGCATTTTGTATATAATAAATTAAAGATATATCTATGGGTATATTAATTTTTGTAAGTTAATGCAATTAACTCTTATATTTTATTTTTTTAATATATACATATATTTTTAAATAATTTTTTATTTTTACAGCGTGCCCAACATGTGAACAGGTTCTTTGTTTTTAATAATAGCCGTCTTTAGTGTCGTGACAGTGTCTCTGTGTCCGTATCCGTGCAACATAGTATAAAAGATCATTAGAAAATTTGGTAATATGATTAGCAGAGAACTATAAGGAATTTGATTTACATTTAGCCCTTTTTTGTTTTACTTGTGCCGCTTTTGTCTCAAAAATTATCCAACAGTTACCATTTGAGATTGTATACGGCTTTCATCTTAGAAGACCTCTTGATATAGTTGATGTTCTGCAAATGCATTTTTTATCATGCATTTGCATTTGTTGAATATTTTACAATCTTTTATGAATATATTAAGAAATAAATTAAGCAAAATTACATTTAGTTTGTTGATTTATACTTAGCCAATTTTTAATGTACTTATAACACTTTTATCTCAAAAATATTACAACAAATACTATTTGAGATAGTATATGATTTTCAGGAAAATATACTAAATATCAATCTGATTAGCCCTTTTGCAAGTGAAAAATGTTAACCAAATGTAGGTGGATATTCAACCCAACATTTTTAAACTATATAACATAATGACAAATGAGGCACTAGAAGATGGTGGAGAGCACATGTTTCTTTGAAAGACAAGCCAACTATAGATGATATATGTTTTACTAAAGTTGACTTGTAGAAGATGACAAACGATCTTGTGGAGAACTACATACATCCTAACTTTTTAGATAAGAGTATTTTAAGGGACAATGATGCAACATAGGTATGGGATGCAACTAGACCAATCACAAGGAGGTAGATCAAGAGAACAAATATCCCAATCACAAAAAACACAAAGTTGTTCGTTAATTTGTAATTTAATTTTTATTTTTTTATAATTTTCTGTATCCTGTTTGATTATATAATGGAAAAATTGAAAATTTAAATTTCATGTGAATTTAAACCTTTAAACTATGGGGAAAATCATGCAGAATCATGAGAGAAATAATTAATGGAAATTATATGCAATTATTAAATTTTTCATAACTTTTGTAGGATTTTTAAAGGGCTTTGCAGCTGAAACTCCGTTCATCTTTTTAAAGGAGAGCCCCCCTTACTTTTCTCCCTTTCTTTATTAACATTAGTATTTATGTATGAGACTGTATTTCATACTTTGTGGAATGAATAAGTGATTGACAGAGTGATAAGAGCTTTCATCCAACACTTGAATGCTTGATGAACAGCCCATGAAGGTGAAAATTTGATGATATTTTACCACCTTGTTGCCTTGGTGAATGATAGATTTATTTGTAATATAAATTTATTTTAATTTTGCTATAGAGAATCAAGTTTTTGCCGTGAAATTCTTGTTCCTCTTTCCACTAATTAGCGGGAGGGGGTCTATAACTTCTACAGTCCAAGTCCCATATCCCCTCTCCCAATTCTACATGAGGCACCATGTTGACTTTTTTTCTCTTAGTACAACCTTCGTTCTTTTGTTTTGAACACCCAGCTCACATTGAATAGAGATAATCTATGAGTTTTCTTGGGTTTATATTATGAAAATAACGCTGGTTCGGTTCCTTATTCTCATTAGTTTGTATGTTAGAATCTCTTCCTTGAGGTATTCCTCATTAGTTTGTAGGTTAGAATCCTTTCCTTGAGGTATTTGGGTTATGTGGGGGAAGAGAAGAAGAAGAGGAGAAACTTGGAATATATTTTCTTATGGATAGGAAACTAAAAGTAGCTAACATTGTAAATTTACTATGCTTTCCGAGTGTCCTTCTGGCATCACTTTTGTTTCCTGTTTTTATTTTATTTTTTCTGTTTTTGAAAATATGTTTGATTGGTTATATGTTTTTATTTTTACTCGAAAAAGATTAACTTTATTTTAAATACAGTCAAATTCTCTTTTATATTTTGAGTGTTTTTAAAAGCAACAACCCAAAACAAAATAGAAAAAAATGAAAAACAAAATATCAAATTGATTCCAACTAGCTAAAATTATCAGAAATTCATTTCATGACAAAGAACATTTTCAGACTCAAATGTTGGTTTAATGTTTTAATTGTAGTTATAGGGTTGCACCTAAAGTTTAAGAAATTAATTCATTTTGCTAGATACGGTCTTTATCATAATCTATTGAAATTTAGAATAATGTGGAATTAAAGAGGAATTATTTTAATGTTATAAGGTTGCACCTAAAGTTTAAGGAATTAATTCATTTTGGTAGATACGGTCTTATCATGGTCTATTGAAATTTAGAATAATGTGGAATTAAAGCGAAATTATTTTAATGATATTAAAGGGTTACAAATAACCCCTCAATTAATCATAGAATATGAAAGCAATAAAAAAATAATATGAAAAAAAAGATATAACACATAATATCTCCAATAATCAATTCATATCAATTATTTGAATGTAAGAGAAATGACATAAAATAGGAAGTCTAAAATAGGAAGCGAAATAATTTCTAATCCAAGAGAATAAATATAAAATAGGAAAAGAAATAACTCATAATCTAAAGAAATAAGTCATTTCTTATTACTTCTTACGGGGATAAATTATTTTCTAATATAACTTCTAACATTTCCACTCAAGTTGAAATATAATTGAAAATTATATTCAACTTGGATTTGAATACATCAAATAATGGGCGAGGAAGAAACTATTAGATAGAACCTGAAGTCTTCATTCAACACTGCAACTATCTTTGATTACAACTCCTGCAGTGTGTAAGTAGGCGAAAGACTCCTATAGATAATATTGTAAGAGAGTTTGCAGGGAAGTAGACAACTGCGATTATCTTTGATTGCAGTTTCTACAGCGTCTGTAGCTAGGCAGAAGACTTCTACAGGTGATGTTGCAGGAGAGTTTGCAGGAAAATAGATAATCTGTAAAAAAAAATTAACTTCTAGTTGACTGCGGTTGTTTTTATTACAGTTCTTACGATCTCTGTAGGTAGGCATAAGGCTTCTATAGGTAATGTTGCAGGAGAGTTTGCAGGAAAATAAACAACCTACAGGAATAACTAACTTTTAGTTAACTGTGGTTGTTTTTTACTGTAGTTTCTGCAATGTCCGTAAATAGTCGGAACTTCTATAGATAATGTTATAGGGAGGTTTACAGAGAAGTGAAAAACTTCTAGAAAAAGTTGCAAGATATAATCTGCAGAAAGAAAGGAAAAAAAAGCCCCCTAGGTAGGCCTTGCTGTGGGAAAAGCTTCGAAGGATGACCTAATGTAGAAAAAAATCTCTGGAGGGTCTGTTGCAAGAAAGCTCTGGAGGAGGGTCTGCTGCAAAAATGATTCCGGAGGGCCTGATGTAAGAAAAAATTTTGGAGAAGGTCTGCTGCAGAAAAGATTCCAAAGAACCTGTTGTGAGGAAAAAGCTCTGAAGAAAGTCTTGTTCAGGGGGCTTGTCAGTGAGCAACTCTAGTGGGAGAACGCTAAAGTTGTAGACATCAATTTTTTGTTAAACTTTGTGAATATAGGTGACTTATGGTGCTCGGTAACCGGCAAGGATTTAGGGTGGTGCTGAGACCAACAAGAGTTGCGAGCCCGTCTCCCAATTTAAGATGTTCTTCCAGATCTTCTGTCATGCAACAGAGCCGTTAGAATTCACATGGGCATATAATCATAAAAAATGAGTTTTTCATCCTTGTTGAAGTAATAAACTTTGAAAGGAATCATTTTCTCAGGCTCCATGGATCTCATGACTCTAATCTTTTCACTAAACTCATGCTGCAATAAATTCACGTTTCTCATTCTCTTCATGACCACCACCATCTCCAACTATGCCTTGTAGGTCGTTCCAGACGTTCTCTTTCTCATTACCTTGGCTGACTTGCGTAGCAAATCCTTTAATTCAAATTCTCCATCTCCTGAACTTTCAAAGAAAACCAATCTCTTCCCAATCTCCGACTTTTTCTGTCACCCCTCCCGCCACTGCAACCGACTTACCTCTCCCTACTCTTGGGCACCGTCTCTGGCGGCTTCGCTGCCACCGCCACTGCTTCCACTACCGTATTTTTACTCTTCCTGCTTCTACTACAACAAACACTAAGAGAATCAACAATATGAGCACTACGACGATTGATGCAATAAGGATTCTGGCAATGGTGTCATCGGAGAGTTTACTCCTGCTACTTGGAGGCGGGTGCAGTATGACTTCCATTCTTCCTCCAGGGGTTGCTGCCAGCTCTGGTGCCGGAGCTTGCGAGATCTCCTCAGGACGTGGAGCCAGCAGGCTGGCACAACGACATCTCCATAAACGAGCTCGTAGATTCCTTCCTCAGCTTGGAAGAAATCGAGCTGTTGAGCCATTTGAAAGACACATTGAACTGCTCTAGATTCAAAAGATCAAGGTTCGGGATACTGCCCTCCATAAACAAGAGCATCGTCGAAATATTGCAGGAAAAATTGTTTTCCTGCAAATATACGTTGCAGAGCTTGACGTAGTCAGGGAACTCCGATGGAGGCTCACCAGTTCCTTCCTCTTACCACTCTTTGTGCCCTTAGCCTCTGCTTTAACGGTCTCCCCGACAGCCTACCATTGAACTTCTCTGTCGCTGCGAAGCTCTGCAACGTCTATATTCAGGATAACAGTTTTTTCTTGCAACATTCAGATCGCACTCTTCTTTTTGGAGAGCATTATCTCGAACTTTGATCTTTCAAATCTAGAGCAGTTCAACGTGTCTTTCAATGGACTCACGACTTGATTTCTTCCAAGCTGAGGAAGGAACAGACGAGCGTGTTTATGGGGATCTCGATGTGTGGCGGCCTACTGGCTCCATGTCTCGAAGAGATCTTGCCAGCCTCAATTTCCCGGAGAGATCTAGCCAGCTCCGACACCCAGAGTTCGCATGACTCCTGGAGGAAGAAGTAATGTAAGTCATGTTGCACTCGCCTCCGAGTAGTGGGAGTAAGCACTCTAATGGTGCCATCGCCGAAATCGTTGTTGGATTTGTCGTCATGGTGTTCATATTGCTAATTCTATTGGTGTTCGTTGTAGTAAAAGTGGTTAAGAGTAAAAATACAGTTGTCAAAGCAACAATGATGACAATGAAGCCGCCGGAGAGAGTGCTCAGGGGTAAGGAGGGAGGTAAAATAGCGGTCGACAGCTGTGGTGAGAGGGGTGACAGAAAATATCGAAGATTGGGATGGGATTGGTTTTCTTTGGAGGTTCGGGAGATGGAGAATTTTAGCTATAGAGGATTTGCTATGTGCATCAGCTGAGGTATTGGGAAAGGGAATTTTTGGAATGTCCTACAAGTTATTGTTGGAGATTGTGATGGTCATGAAGAGGCTGAGAGAAATGAATTTGCTACAACATGAATTTAGAGAAAAGTTTGGAATCGTGGGATCCATGGAACTGAGAAATTGTTGCCTTTCAAAGCTTACGATTTCAACAAAGATGAAAAGCTCCTTGTTTAGATTATATGCCCATGTGAATTCACTCGACTTTGTTGCATGTCAACAGAGGATCTGGAAGAAATCCTTAAATTGGGAGACAAAATTATCCATCAATCTCAATGCTACCAAAGACATCGAGTGCATCCATTCCTTAAGCCCCACAGTCTCCTACGACAACATCAAATACTCCAAGTTTCTCCTAACTAAACTCTATGAAGCTCGTGTTTCTAATCACGGGCTCGCAACTCTTGTCGGTCTCAACACCACTCTGAGCTGTATTGCAGGTTACCGAGTACCAGAAGTTACCGATATTCACAAATTCTAGTAGAAGGTTGATGTCTACAGCTTCAACATTCTTCTAAAGCTACTCACTTGCAAGACCCTTGTACAGGCCTTTCTCTAGAGTTTTTTTTCCTACAACAAGCTCTTCTCCGGAATCTTTTCTACAACAGGCATTCTCTTGAACTTTTTCCTGCATTAGGTCTTTTGGAATCATTTCTGCAGCAAACCTTCCTCCAGAGTTTTTTTGCAGCAGATCCTCTGAAGCTTTTTTTCTGTATAAAGCTCTCTAAAGCTTTTCCCATAGCAAGACCTGCATTCGAGGTTTTTTGTCCTTTTTTTCTTGTTTTTCTGCTGGTTATATGTTGCAGATTTTTTTGGAGGTTGTCTACTTTTCTGCAAACTCTCCTACAACATTACTTGTAGGAGTCTTCCACCTATCTATAGACACTGCAGGAAGTTCAATCAAAGATAACCGCAGAACTAGAAGTCAGTTTTTCTTGTAGGTTATCTACTTTCCTTCAACATTATCTATATGAGTCTTTTGCCTACCTACAGAGATTGCAATTAACTGCAGCTAAAGACAACTGCAATCAACTAAAAGTCAGTTTTTTCTGCAAGCTGTCTGCTTCCTTGCCAACCTCTCTGCTGAATCACCTGTAGGAGTCTTTTCCCTACTTACAGATACTGTAGGGACTGCAGTCAAAGATAATTGCGGTTGTCTACTTCCTTGTAAAATCCCCTGCAGCTTTACCTGTAGGAGCCTTCCGTCTACCTACACACTGCAGGAATTGTAATCTAAGATAGTTGCAGTACGGAATGAATACTTCAAGTTATACTAAGAGAAAAAAGTGACCATGATCTCATGTAGACTTGGGAGAGGGGATATGGGACTTAGACTGTAGAAGGGAAAGAGATCGAACGAGAGGGCGATTAGGAGGAAAGCATCTACCTCCAAGAGCTTCCTGCTATGAATCAGAGGGGAGGGGGGGCGGCGTTGGTGGGTTGGAAACTTATGTGGTGGGGGGTGTGCTGAATATTTGTGGGGTGCTGCAAGCGGCATAAAGGAGTACGACCATAGAAGGAGAGAGGCGGGAGATGGGTATTGCTGTAACTGAAGGATGGGGTTTCACCCTAGACACGTGGGGAAAACATCAAAGGGAGATGAAGTTGGGTAGCTAAGCGAGGGTAAGGAAACTGAAGAGATTGATCTTCAAAGGGGAAGATGTATATAGGTCAGTGTATCGGGCGGAGTGATACTTTGTAGTAAATGGGTTAGTGGAGAAAAAAAAGCTCATGGAGGCAGGATTATGTTTGGAGGGGAAGACCCTAGCATGGTTTCAGTGAATTAAGACGAGGTATCCGATACATTCATGAGAGAAGTTTTAGGATTGTTTGTGGGAACGTTTCCAATCCATTCGAAAAGGAGACCTACAAGAGCAATTATATGCTTTGATTCAGAAGGGGATGGTCACAAAATACAGGGAAAAATTTGAGCTCTTGTCGGGTGGCCGAGAGATATTTCTGCAGTATGGCTGAAAAGAACTTCCTGAAGGGCTTGAAGCCCGACATCCGAGCAGCCATTCGACCATTGAAATCGCATGGATTGGGGGAAATGATGGAGATCGCCCAGATGTTGGAAGAGAAGAAACAAGTGAAAAAGATCAGTAGAGGAGGCAACACGAGAGGATTCTTCAAGGGTGTTGAACCATGACACCGAGGGCCCATACAGTGTCATTTCATAAATAGATAAAATGAGAAGACTATGGGGACCTGTCCCAGGAGCAATTTCAAGCACCTCGCCGATGCAAAAATGCAAGCTAAAAAATGTGAAAGGATTATGTTTCCAATGTGATGAGAAGTATGCCCCGGACAACTGATGTAAGGAGCACGCACTTCACGTCATTTAAGTTAATGAGAAGGAGGAGACGGATGGTGAGGAGTCGTAGGAAGATGCAATGGAGGAAGAAGAGCATCTGCACTTGAATGTATCGGAGGTGTTCCTAAATTCAATGATAGGGTTTGCTCCGAATCAAATATCATAGTGAGGGGACAAATCAGGGAGCAACCGATTATGATTTTGGAGGATAGTAGGGCCACACATATTTTTTCTCAAATCAAGTCATGGATCAGCTTGGATTGTAGCTGGTAAATATATGGAGCTTTGGTGTCATGATGGGAACAATGAAGGTGAAGAAGAGTGGGGAATTTGCAATGGATTAGCTCTGTCACTATATGACTGCAGGTGGTAGAGGACTTCCTTCCCTTAGACTTTGGCAACATAGATTTTGAGAGTGAAGTTGCTGCAAATGCTTTTGGGGAGATAATGGTGGATTGAAAATTCCTGTCGATGGAGTTCCAGTTGGAGCGTAGGACAGTGATGCTGAGAGGAGGTGATAACTTTTTTCGAACCATGGTCTCACTCAAAATCATGGTCAAGTCGATACGGGAAGCAAGGATAGGCTATTTGGTTGAATTGCGAAGTATTTAGGAGGTCTGAGGTCCGAATTTAGCTGAATTTTCTGAAGTGGTTCAACAATTCCTACAGTATTTTACTAACATCTTTTAACAGTCAAGCGGGTTATAGCCCTCGAGAGAGCACAAGCACACTATTACATTAAAGGAGGGTGACCCACCCATCAATTCAGTCATACTAGTATCCTGAGGTTCAGAAGAATGAGATAGAAAAGTTGATCCGAGAGATGCTCGATGTCGGGATTATCAGACGTAGTGTGATCCCCTTTTCCAGTTTAGCCCTATTGGTGAAGAAGAAAGATGGCAACTGACGATTTTGCATGGATTATTGGGCTTTGAACAAGAAAATTGTCTTGGAAAATTTTCCCATTCTTGTGATTGACGAGCTGTTAGATGAGCTTCAAGAGACATTTATTCCTCGAAGAACGATTTGAGGTCAGTATATTATCATATCAGAATGCGCCCAACAGATGTGCACAAGATATCGTTCAGGACACATGAAGGACAGTACGAGTACTTGGTGATGACGTTTGGCTTCACCAACGCACCAGTCACATTTCAGTCTCATGAATCGGGGTTTTTGAATTTTACCTCAGGAATTTTGTTATGATCTTCTTTGATGGCATTCTTATTTACAATCGTCCAAAGGCAGAGCATGTAGGGCACCTGAGGACGGTCTTAGAGGCATTGAGAGAGCACAATTAAAGGTGTAGCACGCCAACTGGAAGAAATGTTCCTTTGCACAATTAAAGGTGTAGTACCTATGTCACATTGTGACCAAGGCAGAGATAGCTTTGGATAAATCCAAGATCGAGGCTATGGTGGATTGCCCATTACCGAGGAGTTTATGGAGTTGAGAGAGTTCTTTGGTTTCAACGGATACCACAGAAATTCTTTAGAGGATACGAAACGATTGTATGGCCTCTGACGAAGCAGTTGAAGAAGGAAAATTTCAAGTATAAGGAAGCAGCAACACAGAGATTTGAACATCTGAAGAGTGCTATGACCAGCGTTCTAGTATTAGCACTTCTATATTTCAGTAAACCCTTTGTGGTAGAAAGGATGCGTCAGGGTACGAATTGGGAGCAATACTCATGCAGAGCTAGCGACCGATTGTCTATTTCAGTCAGGTGCTCATAGCTAGGGCGATGCTCAAGTCTGTGTACGAGTGGAATTGATGGCTATTGTCTTGGACATTCAAAAGTGGCGGCATTTGCTGTTTGGGATGACACTTTCTGGTCAAGACAGATCATAAGAGCTTAAAGTATTTTCTGGAGCAGAGGATGATGACTAAGGAGCATCATAGGTGGCCATCCAAATTACCGGAATATGATTTTAAGATTCAGTACCGACTAGGATTGGAGAACAAATTCATAGGTGCACTGTTAAGAAAGGGTAGAGGAACTCTGGTGAACAACCTTATCAGTACTCTTATTCCTAGATTGGGAAACCCTGAGACGGGAGAGTGAGTGTGATGATGAGCAGAGGAAAGTACGAGCAAAGTCACTGTAGGATCTGAACAGCATTTAGGATATACAGTAAGGGGACAGTAGTTACTCCATCAGGGACAATTCGTGTTACCGAGGGCATTAGAGTTTATCTCCAAACTATTGCAGAAGTTTCACAGCAGTACAATTGGGGGACACTTAGGGGTACATAAGACATACAATCTTTTATCGACAAAGTCTTATTGGGTGGATATGGTGGTGAAGTGCGATGTGTACCAACAACACAAGTACTCGACCATTGCACAAGGGGGATTACTACAATCATTAGCTTTACCGAAGAATGTTGTGAAGAAGTGACGATTGACTTTATCGAGTGGTTGTCACTATTAGAAGGGTTTACGGTAAACTTTGTGGTAGTGGATCGCTTAAACAAGTATGCACAGTTCATCCCATTATGACACCCTTACATAGTTGTCTCAGTCGCAACGGTGTTCATACGGGAAGTGGTTCATTCGTACACAGTGTCATAGTCTATAGTATCAAATAGGGACAAGGTTTTCTTCAGTCGTTTTTTAAAGGAGTTGTTCAGCATACAGGGAACAGTTCTTAAGAGGAGCACAACATATCATCCCTAGACTGATGGATAGATGAAAGTGGTGAACAAGAGTGGAGACATGTCTGCATTGTTTTGTGCAAGTTACACTGAAGTTCTGGACCGGCTGGATTGCGTGGGTCAAATATTGATTTAATACTTTATATCATACGACGAGACAAACCACCCCTTTCAAGGCTCTATATGGGAGGGGTTCACCTTATCTGATAAATTATGGGCATGACACTACACCGACATCCAGTGTCGACCAGTACTTCGAGGAGAGGGACATAATATTGGTGGAGCTCAAGAGACATCTATGGAGAGCTCGACAAATCATGAAGAGGAAGACATATGGAGTAGGAGGAAGATACAATTTGAGCTCAAGGACATGGTTTACTAGAAGCTGAGGCCATACTGACAGAAGAAATTGGTGAGGTGAAAGAGCTAGAAATTTTTTTCATGGCATTTTGGATCCTACGAGATTGTTGCACGCATTGGGGAGTGGCCTCAGGATTGAAGTTATCACCATTATTAGCACTACATCCCATCTTTCATGTTTCGCAGTTGACATGTGCTATCGGAGATCATACACCCTCGTTTTCACTACCTCAGACGTTGACAGAGGACATGGATGTGATTCAGGAACCTTTAGAAATTGGAGTGCATCGAGGGGTGGCTGAAGAAAATGTGGTACTAATTAAGTGGAAAGATTTATCATGTTATGAAGCAATGTGGGAGTCTTATGAAGGGATCCAAAAATAGTTTCCTATGAAGGGATCCAAAAATAGTTTCCATCCTTGCACCTTGAGGACAAGGTGTTTCTTTGGGAAAGGAGTATTGATACGCGCACACCTCCTCTTAAGGAAAGGATGCCTACTGCTTCGGAAGCCGACAAGAAAGCCGTCTTTGTAGGTGAATCGGTCCAGGGAGGACCGACTTGTACTGTCTCCGGTTTTGGAAGGTTTGGCCTAGACTAGCCAGACCAAGCCAAACCAGTAGGCAGCTTGGCCAAGCCAGTCGTCCCGACCTAGAGACGTGGGTTTGCTAGGAAAAGTTGTGGGCGATCCCAAAACTGAGTGGGGCCCACTAAACCGCTAATGGCGTCCAGGAGTAAGGGAATCAAGGGGTATTTTTGGGGGAATATTTGAAAAGGATCTTGGTGAGTATTTAGGAGGGCAAAGTGGTTAGGGTTTGTTTTCAGGTTATGTTTGCTGCAATTTTTCATTTCTCATGGCGTTCCTAGTGGTGTTTAGGATTTGTGGAGAGACGATCTATCTCTCGAATAGTAGATCAACATTGTTTCTTGTTTGCTTTCGTTAGATCAACGTTGTTTTTAGTTTCACATCATATCATAATACTTAAGGAATTTTCTCTCTTCTCTATCAGACAAGAAAATAGAAATCCAACATCACGCACTCATTCGCTCGTTCATTTTGTCACAACGATTGTCTTTCCGTAGAGATGTTGAAATAAAAACACTAAATTGTAGAATTCAGTTACAGGTACATGAGCGCCGACCATCGTCCTCGAGCTGTCTAGTTCTCTATTTTTTAAACTTGAAACAAACAAATAAGGGGGTAGCGACACCACTCTTGGGTGTTAGATTGTCGAAGGCTTTGTTTTAGAAGCCTAGAATCCGCGTTGCTATGTTTCCACTGGCCCTAGGGTGCTATTACCAAGTGTGCGCTCAAACAACCCTCTAGCTACCACAATCAGGTTCCACAAAATAGCAGAGAGCTCAAGAGTTGTTTGGACATAATCTTTGTTCTTTGATTCATAGCTAACCTTTGGATTGGAACTAAATGTCTTAATTCCTTTCTTGATCATAAACACTTATGTACGCTTGGGGTTGGATAAGGGAGTTGGTTGCTTGTTGTTGCATGCCGGAAGGATGGAGGATTACTACTGTAGGAGTCATCCAACAATTGTGATAAGGAGCAAAGGATGGCCTGCAGGCTGGCTAGAGGGAGGATTTTGGCGCCTAGACGTCTGTTGGAGCTAGCAGAGGAGGGCCTGCTTGCTAAAGTAGAGTTACGGTTTGTTTCCTCGCTCTGATAGCATGAAAAATAAATTCGTGAGAGGGTGTACTTTATTCTACTTACCAATTGTCAACCATAAGGCTACCTATATAGGGAAGCCAGTCTCTTCTTATTTGCGATATTACCAAATATATGTAGCCTAAACATAGAAAGTAAATAATTTTAAAATAAACATAAATGGGAAGATTTAAATTTTAAACATAAAGCTAATCAAGGAGTTCCCTAAATTTTCTCTATTAATCCATTCATCACTCCTTTGATGGTCGTCCTAGGTCCATCATTGAAAGGAGGCCAATCCTTCTAAATTTGTACATATAGAGTTAACATTGACTAGTTAAAATGGAAAATGCCTTAAAGGGTTCATGCAAAAAGAGGGTATCATGAAGATTTAATTTTTATTAAGTAATTAATTTGGAATCATATGAATCAGTGATGGTAGAAGTTCCAACTATTATATATAAAATAGTGAAAATATATATTATGTGATTTAAATAGGGCTACTGAAGTTAGAAAATACACTCATCAGATAGATAGTTAAAATTAAGTTTCTCAAATCATATTGACATTGAACCGGTAGAAGAAGTGGTTAAATGTTCAAACGTTGAATCGGTGGTTCAATCGGATAACCTAATAAATCATAAATATATATAAATATCTTACACCTAAAATTCATTTTTAACATGTCATTTTATCTATGCATGAACAGGTGTATTTCACTTTTTAAAAATTAAAATAGTTATATGTTTTATGTGATATAGATGATTTTGGTGGTATAAATGTAAAAACATTGAGTTTAGGTGTTGGATATGTAAATAAATAAAATTGGGTGGTATGTATGTAAATTGAATTTCTTTGTAATAGTGATATTTTTTATGTGATATGAGTGATTTGGGTTGTAAAATATTAAAAATAGAGTTTAGGTGTTAGATATGTAAATTACATTAAATTAGGTCATATGTAAATGCCCTGATCTTTATATAAAATTTGGTGGCATGTATGTAAATTGAATTTCTTTGAAGTAATTTACAATGAATTATATTTGTTATTTTATAAACAACTTAATTTTTTTTCTTTAATCCCACTTCACAAAATAAACAATTGGTTTTGTTATTTGTAGAACAACTGTCACTCAGGAATGACGAAAATCAGACAGTTAAATTAGGAGTTTTTTATAATTAAGATCTTTCTTATTTAAATTATTTTCAATTTCTTTATTATGATTTATTTCCCTTTTGGCTGAATATTTAGATTAAAAATATTTATTATTAGGTTACCTAAAATAGATTATGCAGAATATTTTGTACCTAAAATAGATTGTTACATTATTATTTAATGGAATTAAAACGGAAGGAAAA
The DNA here is from genome assembly GCA_002079205.1 of Phalaenopsis hybrid cultivar. Taxonomy (NCBI): domain Eukaryota; kingdom Viridiplantae; phylum Streptophyta; class Magnoliopsida; order Asparagales; family Orchidaceae; genus Phalaenopsis; species Phalaenopsis hybrid cultivar. Next base: position 20,391 of record JXCR01006007.1, read on the forward strand.
GACATCAAGCCTATTCAGAATTCAGTCTATTTTTCTCAGAACATTGACATGGTATCAGAGGCAACTTTTTCTCCTAACAACCAGTAGTTGTTGGAGGACCGTCGAGCCTCCCTTCCCGTCGGCCTTCTTGCAGGAAGGGAGGAACTATTTGTTTGCCTCATTCGCCCATCTAAGGATTTTCATCATCTGCGACAACTTCGTCTGTCTTCAATCGCCTTATTCTATCTCCCGCTTTTGGTTTCGTCTCTCGCGTTTGATTCCACTTACGATTTGTGATTCTGTCCATTTGTTATCTCGTATGTGATTCAAATCTCATCCGCAATCTACTATCTCGTTTGCTTCGTCCGCTTCGAATCTCCTTCACTAGCCATCGCTGCTTCTGCAGCATCTTCGACTGCTTCTTCCGCTTCGGCTTCGTCTGCTTTGACTTCGGCTTCTTCGTCACACCCAAGACTTCGACACTTCTTCCTAGACCCACAGTTTTACATCTCGACTTTAGCACTTTTGGCGTGAAGATCAGAGAACAAATAGTCCTCGTCATCGCAGGAATAATAAATAGCATTTGGATCGTAGATCAGGACACAAATCCTACTTGTGAGTTATGATCTGTAGCATCTGGATCAGGAGGTGGATCCTTCTTGTAGGCTATGATCGATAGCATCTGGATTGTGTAACGAGATCTTATTTATGGGCTATGATCGATAGCATTTGGATCAGGACACAGATTCTACTTGCAGGCTATGATCGATAACATCTGGATCGTGTAACTGGATCCTATTTATGGGCTATGATCGGTAGCATTTGGATCAAGGCGCGAATCCTAATTTTAGGCTATGATCGATAGCATATGAGTCGTGTAACTGGATCATATTTGTGGGCTATGATCGGTGGCATTTGGATCAGGACATGGATCCTACTTGTAGGCTATGATTGATAGCATCGGGATCGTGTAATTGGATCTTATTTGTGGGTTATGATCGGTAGCATTTGGATTGTGTAACTGGAAGCGAATCCTTCTTGTGGCTATGATTCGAATTTCTGGATGACAATGATAAAAGATCTCTTTTTTTTCTTTGCTCAAATCATGTTATGGTTCAGATGTTGTCTCTAAGACTTCAGCATTCTCGACTTCGGCACATTCGGCTTCGGTACTCACGGCTTGAGAATTTTTTGTTTCTACATTGTTATCAATTTCTTATTGGCAATTTAATGTTTCATGATCAGTCAGCATCAATTTGAGGGAGGATGTTAATCAGGAAAGACGAAAATCAAGCAGCTAAATTAGGAGTTTTTAATAATTAGGAGCTTCCTTATTTAAATTACTTCCAATGTCTTTATTATGATTTATTTCCCTTTTAGCTGAATATTTAGATTAGGAATATGTA
>JXCR01006010.1:0-12527 GCA_002079205.1 Phalaenopsis hybrid cultivar
TTTAAGATGGTTAGTGATTCTCGTGGTATCATTGTTTACAAGGGAAGGAAAATCAATTGTGTGTCGTGGGAGGAAAATGATGTGGGATGTGATAATTTTGCTAATTAGATACTTCTCACTTGAATGGAGAATAGAGAGATAAGAAATAGATGGTTTGGCTGCTTTTCTTCTTCAATCCTATTTGATCATTCTCTATTCATTTGATATATAACTGGTCTTTATTAATTTTAGTTTTATAAATCAATTAAAGTTTTAGCGATGAAAATTATGNGAGAAATAGATGGTTTGGCTGCTTTTCTTCTTCAATCCTATTTGATCATTCTCTATTGATTTGATATATAACTGGTCTTTATTAATTTTAGTTTTATAAATCAATTAAAGTTTTAGCGATGAAAATTATGTAAAATCTCATGCATTTAGAGACATATATTATTTGAATTACAATCAATGGTTTGCTTTTCTCCTTCATTTATTTTATGGTTCTTATTGGCTTATTGCTTAGATTGGGATTGGTTTATAATTGATTTTTTTCCTTTTTTTAGGAGCTGTTTGGATTTACTAGTGTACTGTATTTGAAATGTCGGGGTTCTAAGATGTGAATTTTTATACCAAGTAAAGCAAATTCAAGGTAATATGTTGCAGAATTTATAACTTGTCAATTATGTCATTTTTTGTGACTTCTGAATTTACTCGATTATGGCAAATTCGGAATATTGTGTGTGCGTGAAGTATCTGCAACTTCCACATTGTGCACACCTTGTATTGATTTGCACTTCTTTCTTGTGGTTTGACATCTGCACCTCATTAGTTGGTCCTATAGATATTTAATTTTGTGCTTCTTTTTGGCTGTTCCTTTTTGTTATTCTCGTTGTTGGTTATGTGGTCTTCTTAGCAAATATAACTTCAAATACAATAAGAATTATTTTAGGTGTTTAAAAGTTAAGAAAGAGAAGCAAAATAATAAAGAATGAAGCGATACATTAATAGTTAAAATAAAAAATAAACACTTGTGAGATTGAGAGACTTACTAGAAATAGCGAGACGGAGGCAGTGTGAAGTGAGAGTTTGAAAATCAGGTTCAGAGAAGCATGCATATGGTATACTGAGAAGTATTCTTGAGAAGAAGTTTGTGCTAGAAGCAGTTAGAGCTAACATCGAGAATCTATGAGAAGCACAAGAAGAAAACTAGTTGGCGAGAGAGTGGCAGGCGATGAACCAATTAGGAAAAGCTAATGGCTGTGCCTTAGTTATTGCAGCAGATGTTGAACTGATCTGGGAATCTGAACTTGGATTTTATTTTGAGCTAGAGCAAAGGATGTAGCTACAATGCAATGTGGCAAGCTTTGCTGCATGCTTTTATTTGCCAGGCAAGCAATGTTTGAGGCTTGTGAATCTTATTGCTTTGTGTTGCTCTTGAAGCATGCTTTCATCAATAATGATTTTCCCTTAAAAGGTTGCATTGCATATCAGGTTCATGATCAAATGTGAGACTTTAAAAATTTGGGCGAAGCTAGAACTCTTTGTTTGGCATGACTTGTATTTTTGGCGACTTTTGTACCTTTCGTCTTTTTAACGCCTCGTTTTGATTATTTTTTTAAATAATGGATGAAAGTATGATTGAATTTATTAGATTTATTGTAACAATGGTTTTTTTTTTTCTTTTTGTAGTGAAATTTTAATATCTTCTTTGATACTTGAATGTCTTAAATATTTTGTTAAANGTTTCTTCTTTTTAACGCCTCGTTTTGATTATTTTTTTAAATATTGGATGAAAGTATGATTGAATTTATTAGATTTATTGTAACAATGGTTTTTTTTTTCTTTTTGTAGTGAAATTTTAATATCTTCTTTGATACTTGAATGTCTTAAATATTTTGTTAAAATTGAATTTTAACATTTTTTCAGTTTTCATGAATGTAATGAATATTTGTTTAATATTAATAACTTATGTCTTCTATGAATTTCATTTCATCTTAGATTTGATCTAGGTATTCTTTTAACTCTCCCCTTTGAATGCTTTAATGATCTAAATCAAATGAATGGGCGTTTAAAATGGTTGGCTTTGATGAAGTTCTTGTTGGCCTCTATTCATGCCTATAGTAACATAATGTTCGTTTTTTCCAAACAAGCATGTGAGTTGGAATGATTTATCGTCATGTAATTTGAAATTAGAGCTCAATGCTGATTTACATATTGATGTGATTAGGTAGTTCTTCCTATAGTGAGGTAAAAAGGTTTAGTGAATAGGGGAATAATAGCAAATAGCGCTCATTCTGAAACCTATCTTATCTGGAAAAATCATATCCATAAAATGGCTATGATAACAATCAAATACCTTATAGTATGGTCAGCCTCAGTAAGTTTAGTTTCTCACAATGGAGATATAAGTATTTGACCAGAAAATAATTCAACAGATAAAATTTTAACGTTGCATTGAAAGTCTCAAATGGCCACAATTTTGGATAAGGGGTAAGGCATGAATGAAATGACAAAGACATGAGTTAGTGGTTTCTTGATGGGTTGTGCACATTGCTACATAAATTGTTCATAATATATAAAATTGCATAGTTGGGTTTCGAGAGTTCTTTTTTGTGAGGGGAGTAGTAAACCACGAGGCGGTCTGAGGTGTAAGCTCATTGTTTGAAAATTGCATATCAAAATAAAGGGGTAAAAAAATAATATATTAACATCATAACTCATAGGTATGTTAAAGAAATATATTAACATATTAGGATGGTAAAAAGTGATAAATTATATTTATATAAAATAGCAAATTGCATAAGCCATAAAATATCATGTAATGACTTATAATATTATATTTACTTAGATTTTTCCTCCACAATTGAGTTCTCCTGTGCGTCTGATTTATTAAAGAGAATTTGAAATTAATGAATAATAGTTTACAAAAATTTATAAAAACTATTGGTCTCATTTTTAGTTAAATATAATGATTTTAAATTATATGATAATGAATATAATTTAATTTAAATAGTTTGAAATATATATGAAATAATTAGTTATATATGCAGTAATTTGTAATTAAAAAAATAGATGATAAGAGTTTTGATATTATAATTTTTTAAAATTGTGGTCACCTTTTAAATTTAGGCTTCTTAATGATATATCGAAAATGTGATTATTTTTTTACCGAAACTTGTTTAGTTAAGAATTTGAGATTTCAGGCCTTTAGAGAAATCAAATATTAAGAAAAAAAATAATTTTTATAAACTTAAATTAGTTGCATTAATAAATTACCCAATAGTGATTTAGCAACTAATTTGAGAGTACATAGCGGCTAATATTGGAAAATTTAGTGCCGTATTGTAAATATACTCAACTCATATACTCTTTTGGAACCCACAAATATTTGAAATGGAGATAAACTTAGAACATAACGATAGGATTGCTTGCAACAGAAGAGGCATGCGGCTGCTGTAGCGGATGCAACAAGCAGCTGTGGCAGAGTTTTTAACTTGAATCTTTTATGGTGTCTCAATCATCTGTTTATGGCTTGAAATTATTTATTTGGATCCTTTGCTAGGATATTAAGCAAAAAAAACCTGCTGTGTTTATGTGTGATGGTTGGAATAATCTTTGTTTCATATGAATGTGAGGTCGCGGAGTTTTTAATTTGAATCTCGTTTTTAATTTGAATCTCTTATGGTGTCTCAATCATCTCTTTATGGCTTGAAATGTTTTATTTGGATCCTTTGCTAAAAACTGCTGTGTTTATGTGTGGTGGTTGGAATAATCTTTGTTTCATATGAATGTGATGGATATGTGATTGCATGAATGCAGTAAATAGATTTTGGGGACAAATTATTCAAGTTGTCAATTCTGCCAGGCAGGTGGACATTTCCTCTAGCTTCTGATAGGGTTTCCTTCACGCAATCTTTTTGAAAAAGTTCAGAGAATTGATGGGTCCTTCCATCTTTAAGCTTTAGTGATTAATTGTTAAATAACTTGGATCTCTTCCAATGCATTTTCTGCATAGTTTCATATACCGCGAATTTTATTTTTGGAATGGCTTCTCAACACTGACGTCTTTTGTATCAATTTAAACAGTTGCTTTTGTATTGTTATAATGGTTGGCTGGAGCTTATTGCTTTTCTAAAGCACATTACGCTGTTTTGTTTTTTTATTCAATTTTATTTAAATGCCATACCATTTGCAAGCTTTAGCATGCTCAAATTAATTCTAATTTTGGATTCTTATCGAGGACATATTGACAAGAGCTTTCCAGCTTTTGGGCTTGGCCAACAATTCCTGAGTCTCTGGATTTTATTGTTTTCTTTAATTTTCAGGGCTACATCCATGGATTATGATGAAAATGATTTTCAAAGCCAAAATTTTCAGTTAGTTGGAGAAGACAGCAAATTTTCTACAAGCTTAAGGTCATTTGGTCTTCCAAAGTTTGATCTTGATGAACACCTTAGGTTTGGTAGTTTAGTTGAAACGGAAGTTCTACTTGGCATACAAAGTCAAGAAAATAATTGGATTGACTTTTCATCTGGAAGTACTGCGGTCGAGTTCAGTTCAAGTGCTGCTGAGTCTTGCTCAATATCTAGGCATAACAATGTTTGGTCTGAGGCAACATCCTCCGAATCTGTTGATTTGTTATTGAAATCAGTGGGAGAGAATGAAATAATCAACGAAAAGGCTGTCATCATGGAGTCTAGTGCCAATAGACAGGAAGAAATAATCAACGATAATCAGGTTGATCTCTTCGTCAAAAAGGATGATGCCTTCAACTCATCCATGATGGGTACCCTTCCTACTGATAAAGTTATAATTTTAAAGGATGACTGCCTCAAAAAATTATCTAGTCCAAGTGAAGGCAGAAGGAATTTGCTAACACATCTTCAAGGTTCATCTCAAGCATCTGAACTTGAAGAATCCCGAACTGTCTTTAATTTTGATCCTTCAAATGGAAGTAGTGCCGATGGAAAAATTTCTGGTGTTCAGTACATAACAGATGAAAATCCAACTTCTTCAACTGAGGCTATTGAAAAACTAAGATTGGCTGAAAATGTCTTAAGTGAGACTGTTTTGAAAGGACATGTTTTTGATGTACTCAAGAGAACAAATTCTTCAAATATTGATGATTGCAACTCATCTGTAGTGTCTAGCCATAGTCCTTTATCTAATACCTGTAGAAGTAATCAAGATGAGAGGCTTCTTATGGAGACAACTAGGTTTTCTGATGAACAAAATCAGATGAGTGTCAGGAGTAGGTCTGATTTGCTATATGACGATGACCATAAAGAAAATTCTATGATGATCCGCAGTATTGAAACGAATAATCAATTGGTGCCAAAATCAGATGCTCTGGAGGTGCTGAGAAAATGTATTGATTCTGTAATATCTGAGGATGCTGATGGTTTTGTGTCTATTTCATGCAGAACCGAGCCTTTACTTCATGATGTTGAGATAATTGATAGATTAATTGAAAAAGAAGATGGCGCAAGCCAATTAGCAAAGTATGAAGGTAAAAATATTGAGGACAAGTCTGGTTACCTCAGTAGTAAAGCTATCCAGAAGACATCTTGGTTAGCTGAAGGACATAGAAGTGTTAGTGGGGGACCACCAGATAATTCCATGGAGGATGATGATGTCTACAGTACACAAAATGAGAAAAAAACTATGTCTAATGATGTTAGAGGACAAAAACTTGTTACGTGTTTGGATGACTTAAGAAACAAGCAATATTCTGAAGGCCAGATGACAGATGCTAACATTACTGATGCTTGTGCTTCCAGATTGCTAATAGGAGCAAATGCTGTTACTCAAGTTAATTATGAAATTCAAGTCTCGGAAACTGGTGATCATGACAGGATGAATGTTTTTCTGCCGAGTATCAACCGTGAGAAGAATGTGTATGTTGTTGAGGCTAACACAGCTAAAGATGTGGGTGTTGATAGGCAAGACATGAAATTGGATGCTGATAAAGATATAGAGCCGGATGACGCTTCTCTACTTTCTGTTGTCCTTGAAGCTAAGACTGTGTCCTCACCCTTTACTTGTAAGGAAGGTAAATCAGCTGTTGATTCGACCGAAGTTCATATTGCTCAAGTTGATACCTTCAAAGATATGAAATCCTCAGTGACATGCACTGATTTTGGCAGAGTTAGTTTAGGCATGGACTCTAATGTCATTGAGAAAGTTCAAGACACTTCAATTGCAGACCAGCGAACTGCTGAAGAGTCACCTTTGGATGCCTTATCTAGGAATAAATTAGCACAAAAGGAATTTGGTAACTTTCCATTTCCTAAACTGTTTATATTACTTCCAATTATGGAGGTTGTAATTTGTGGTGAAATAGAAATTTATTCTTTTATTTCCAAATTCGGATTCTTTTCCATGGCCACTCAGCTTTTGAAGTTTTATTCTATTAGTTGCAATTGTTGAGGTATATTTTTTTTTTTGGAATTGATAATGTTTTTTTCACCCTAGATTCTGCTCCATTGCCCCTGAACTTTGAGAATTCTATGCATCTTCACCTGCCACCTTCGGAAGATACCACTGATATTAATGTGGTCGTAGAAAAGGAAAAACTTTTGATGGAGGTGCCATCTACATCAGAGATCATCCATTCTGCTAATAAGGATAAGTTATTTAGAGGTCCGGCTTCATCATTTTCTGTTATTGATTTGGTCTCCAAAAAGGCTAGTGACCCAGAATCAGCGTCTGATTCATTAAACTTGGAAGACANTTTTTTTTTTGGAATTGATAATGTTTTTTTCACCCTAGATTCTGCTCCATTGCCCCTGAACTTTGAGAATTCTATGCGTCTTCACCTGCCACCTTCGGAAGATACCACTGATATTAATGTGGTCGTAGAAAAGGAAAAACTTTTGATGGAGGTGCCATCTACATCAGAGATCATCCATTCTGCTAATAAGGATAAGTTATTTAGAGGTCCGGCTTCATCATTTCCTGTTATTGATTTGGTCTCCAAAAAGGCTAGTGACCCAGAATCAGCGTCTGATTCATTAAACTTGGAAGACACTTCACCTGGAAAATTTTCGCCAGATAATTCAGGTGATTATGGCTGCTACCAGTTATCTTTTCCTTCATATGGGTGGTGATTATTTTCACAAGTAATCACTTAGATTATTCAGTTTATATATTGATATTTTGATACTATTGTTTTATTCTAGTAGCAACTAAGTTGGATTTCCCAGTCAAATCAAGTTCTACACCGCTGCCAACAAGTATGGCTTCCTTCAATTTAGCCTTGGAACAGAAAGAAGAGTCATCATCATGCTCAACTGTGCCAGATTTGCTTGTTTCTAATGAAAATGAAGTGAAGGTCTCTAGAAGTTCTAAGTTAACCAATTCTAGCAATGATGTAGATATGGAGATAGAGAATGGGGCAGATAAAGTTTCTGATTGTGTTCAAGATGCTTTAGTGAATATTTCAACAAAAAATGAAGCTAGTGCTGTAGTGCAGTCGCTATCTCCGGTGAAAAGTTTTGATTTTCAACTAGTTCAGAATGAGGTTCCATCTTCAGCAGTAGACGCAGTTAGAAATGGGGAGTCTGCTCACCTGGAGGGAGCTGATTCTCGTGGTTCTGGAGAAGGAATTGATAATGCTGTTGGGTCACTGGATGTTTTCTCAAAAGGGAGGAATGAAACCTCAGTTTTTCAAGGTAATTAAATTTCATTGTTCTTCTTTATCATTGTCACTCTTTCTTCTTCCTTGTTAAGGAAATGTGCTTTTATAATCTTATTTCTTTCTCAGTTCGAGATAACAGACACATGTTATGTGCTATCTATGTTTCCTATTGTTTTTTAAGGATGTAATAACTTGATAAAATAATTATGAAAGAAACTGACTGTGCTTTCTTCAATTTTGTTTGTTCTAGCACATACTTCTTGTAGTGGTGGAAAACAAGCTGGGCATTTTGGTTCATCCATACAAGATAGCTGCTCTTGTAAATACCCAAGCAATGAGCAAAATGATCAGTGCAATTTCTCTGCAGCAGATTTCTCAGAAGGGAAGAATATGTCTGCTCAAACAGAAGGTTGGTTGTTTTTTGCTTATCTCATCATTATCATGATTGGCCTTAATTTAATTTATTTGCTGTTGGCTGATGAATCTTCATTCATTCTCCTTGCACTATGGACATACTGTCTTCATTGTTTGCTGCTGATGTATTTAAATTATAGTTGGCTTCACATCTTTATATGTCTTGCTTGATCTCTTACCTTTATTTGAAGTTCAAAGAGTTTCAGATTTCATTTGCATGCTCATTATATGTCTTTTTATTAGTCAGGAGGCCGAGTGGAGTTTCCTTGAATTCTCGAGAGTATTGATTAGAAGGTTTGATTTTTACCTATAACTTCTTTAACAACATCCCTCATTCCTGCTAAAAGAGAGATTTATTAATCATTAACCCGTAGAAAACTTTGGAAGTGGCAAGATTTTAATAGAATTATTTTCTGATCAATTGTTTATGAAGTTTACATGAGTTTAGAAGGTTTGAGTTGTGGATTCAATTTGTTTATGAGGAATTTAGTTTTTGTCGAAGGCTTCCAGCCATCTGTGCTGCTGACTGTTCTATCTTGCCATTAAGTTGTCATGACAGAAATATGTAACATGAACTGTTTAAAAAAGGTAATTTTTTTGCTGAATTATGCTGACTATATTGGAATAATATGAAGTTACTGTATTTTATTGGTCTAGTTGTTCTGGCAGCATCCGTGGTGATATTTATGGTTTTATCGGCTATATAGTTGGCTCTCTCCAATTTTTATTTAGCTGTTAATTGATGCAGTTTTTCTTTAGTTACAGATAATGTTTCGATTATACGCACAAATGACTCTTCTCCAATCTGCATAGCGAGCACTGTTGAATCCAACCCATCAGAAAAACAAAGTGGAAACCTGAGTTTGTCTGATTGTTTCAGAGAATGTCCTCAGGACAATTTAGAGCACCAAGAAGTTGAGGTTTCACAGCTAGAAAATAGTTTGGTTGCTTCAGGTAACATGGATATGATATCTTCTTCAAAAGATGAGACTGCTCAAAAACTTGAATGCAGTAGTAATGATTTAGAGACACATACTACGCCTGTTGAAGTCAGAAACTTCACTTTTGAGGTATCAACATCCGGGCATTTGCCTGAAAGAGGTGTTGGCAGTGAGCAGAAATCTTTGCCCAGTTTACAGTCGAATGATATTCCTCAGGTAATTTCTTCCCTTGTTTTTTAGCTCCATCGGTTGTTCTATGCTTACTTGTGACTGAAACAATTTGCTTTCATTTCAAGATGCTGAAAGAGAATCCTCAAGGATGCTTGGATAAAGTTAAAGCTCCTGTTATTTCTGCTAAAAAGTCAAATAAGGGAAAAACTAAGAATGCATATACGCTTTATAGAGAGAAGAAAACTGGCTCAAGAGAGAGAACAAAAAAAGAAGCCGCAGCTTTGAAGCAGTCTTCTGAAATGGATGCTAAATATTCCCCTAGCCAACAAAAATATGTAGGACCATCTGGCAAGGAGTTGCCATTGGTTGACTTGCGAGAGAATCCCTCTATTGAGTGTTGTGCTATAAAAACATCCTCCTCTTTGGTTGGTCAGACATCTAGTATTCCTGATTTGAATTCATCGTCAACATTATTTCATCAGTCTTTCACAGATCTACAGCAAGTACAATTACGTGCCCAAATCTTTGTTTATGGAGCTCTAATGTATGTTGAAGCATTCTAAGGGTCTTACAATGTTAGTCGTTTACAGTTAAACTGAATTTTGTTGTGTTTTTGCCACAGCTCAGGGATTCCTCCAGATGAAGCTTATATGGTGTCTGCCTTTGGAGATGCTGGTTGATATCTACACCTTTTCTCCTCATTTCTCTTATCCCAACCATTTGGGGTCTCTTTTCCTGCTATTCCAACTCTGTTTTTATTTACATCTTTGATGTGGTGCTGGGCAGATGGTGGACGGAGATTATGGGAGGGTATATGGCAAGCTTTGATTACAAAGTTTCAGAATCAGAAATCTCCCATCAGTGGTTATGAGACCCCTTCACATTCTCGGTCAGGTATGCATCTCTGGTTTCATTGCAGTTGCATTATTTGTTTTGTTCCGTTTACTTGTAAAGTTTATTTAGCAGTATGGTCCTTGAAAAGTTTCAGCAGGTACAAATGTTCAAAGCAAAGTTCCTGGATCTTCTACTGCCAAAGGCTCTAGTAAGATTATGTCCTCAGCTGTGCTAAATTCAACTGTGCCTTTACCATCGCCTTTGTGGAGTCTCTCTTATGGAAATGGACAGCACGGCAGCATGCCCAGGGGTGCGTGCCTGAACTTCAATCAGACTGCTTCTCCATTGTCTCCTTGGCGACCTGCACAGTTAAGACAACATTTGGATGCTAGTCCGTCTTGGTTTCCACAGACATCTCATCCTGGACCTTGGTTTGTTTCTTCTCACAGTTCCGCCCTTGATGGCATAAAACATTTTTCTGCAGCACCTTTTACTGAAACTATGCATGCGACATGTGCGAGTGATTTGTGTGGACCTCATATTCCCACACAAGTTGCATCCCCTACTGTTTTGATGTCTGTGACAGATCTTACATCCACCACTACTGATGCAGTCATTCAGTTGGAAACAACCAAAAAGAGAGGAAACAGTGGGAGCAATAAGCATGCATCAAAATCTTTGAAGGCTGGAAAGTTGAAAGGTTTGGAGGCCGAGGAGCTAAATTTACCTGTTTCACAAACTTCAATAGAGTCCATTCCTGTTCTCGGTGTTGAAAGTTTTCCGCTGCCATCTGCAAACATGCTACCGTCTTCTAACTCACCAGTAAAGGTTGCTAGTGGTGCCCCTGTTTCGATTAGTATGTCACACTTGATTTCTCCAACTCATCACCAGATATTTGGTGAGAATAATAATCAACGTAAGTCGAACTTATTAGAGGAGACATGCAGCAAAGTTGAGCTTGCTAAGCTCCGTGCAGAAGATGCTGCTGCTGCAGCAGCTTCTTCTATCAAGCATTGTCAAGCCATATGGAGTCAGCTAGCCGCCCAGAAGAATTCTGGATTGGTTTCGCAGATTGAGGAAAAACTTGCTTCTGCCGCTGTTGCTGCGGCTGGGGCTGCTTCTGTTGCAAAGGCTGCGGCAGCTGCAGCTAAAGTTGCATCTGATGTCGCTTGGCAAGCCAAAATAATGTCTGATGAAGCTATTAGTGCAGCAAAAACAGGTAAGGTTGTCCAGAGTCCAGAATCTGGCACTTTTGATGTTGGAAAAAAATTAGCAGCGTTAACTCCCATTTCAATTTTGAAAGGAATGGACAAGATCCACGAATCAGTTGAAGTTATGTCTGCTGCACGTGAGGCTGCCAAAAGAAGAATTGAATCAGCTTCTGTTGCCACAAAACAAGCAGAGAATTTGGATGCTATAGTGAAAGCTGCAGAATTGGCTGCAGAGGCTGTGGCCCAAGCTGGAATAATCATTGCAATGGGGGATCCTTTGCCATTTACATTGGGCGAATTGGTAGATGCTGGTACTGACGAGTTTTGGAAAGTTCATCATGGCGCCTCCATGAAGGATTCCAAATTGAGCGACATTCATGCACATGAGCATGTTGGCTTAGAAAATGTTAAAGAATTGGCTAAGCAAAGTGACGGGCAGTTTTCAAATGATGTGCAAAGTCAGAAGGCTGTCAGTGAAGGTGGATCATTTTCTTTGATCAAACGTTACGAGCAACTTGATGGAGCAGGCACAACTCAAGGTATAAGTTTTTATATGAAAGGCGGTGCACTTTACTTTGAATATAGTTTCCTTGTATTTGAGGTTCGTTTAAGCTTTTAGCATTTCTGCTGACACTTGTTTTTTAATCCCTGCAAATTGGTTCTCACTTAATGAGTTATACAGCCTTGTTGCATTTTCTGCCATGTGATATATGGCTTGAAATAGTTCATAGCTGCATTCCACAAATGGATCTACGCAGTTGCCATTTCTAGTCATTTTTTAAAAGCATATTTTAACATTGTTACATGCTGACCAATAGCTGGTCATAGTAACTTTTGCAGTTGCAAGCAATTGAATTCTAGGAAACTTAACCTGCATGAGAAATTATGACATGGGAGCTATATGCGCTCTAAAGCGGGGGCGATCCCGTTGGGGCCAGAACCCCGTGACACTTCGCGGGAGCCGTGATCCCTCACGAAGAATTGTGAGTCACGATCCCGCGGTTCAGAATCCACGATCATTTGTGGTCACGCACGAAAGCAGGAGGAGACCGCGGTCTTTCACGATCCGGTGAGGCTGTCTCACAAATATTCCACAATGCCTTCTTATAGGTGTTTTCTTTTCTCTGGATTCTTTTTTTCTTTTCCAACCCTTTCCTTTTGTGGTGAAGTTGAAGGCTATAAATTGCCGTCTCTTGTGTGTAAGAGGCTGTTCTAGTAGAGTTGTCTTCTACTCTCGTATGTGGAGTCTTTTCGCTCTTGTTAATGTTGTATTCGACGACAGGTGGTGCTTTGGTTGTATCGGTGTTCTAAACTTCCAATCTCCTTTGCCTTTCTCAC
>JXCR01006015.1:0-26102 GCA_002079205.1 Phalaenopsis hybrid cultivar
AGAATTAAATGAAAATGACACTCAATAAGAGACAAAAGATATATAAAAAAAGGATTCATGTAGCGAATCTCACTTGGTGGAATACATGCTTCTTAATGTTGTTTAGATTGGGATAGAATAACTTTTTAAGAAAGGATTAGTGATTTCTTGAATTGACTGCTCTTAAAAATATTGTCAAGATCTTCATACAGTGATGACTACCCTGGACAACTTCATTATGAATGAATATCTTAGTTCAACTCAAAAACTTTTCTTGACAAAATAAATCAATCGTCATTTTCTCAATTGAATAATTTGATTTTAGTCTCACCAATGTAAAACAATAATAAGACAATGTAAAAAAGACTGGTGGAGAAACAAGTGCTATGAGCCAAGCGAATCCCACCATAAATGTTCTCAACATTTTTAAAAAAAATATGAACATCTAAAATTTAAATCTAGCATCAAATGGCCAAGGATTGCAACTTTCCCACAGTAATTGAAGCTCTTTAACTATCATAGGGAAAAAAATGCAAGCTATCACCTCTAGGGACTTCTTCTAACTATACATGACAATGATGAACGATGAGTTGATTTTATGATTGGCACCTTCTAAATTTGGTGAAGCATTTAATTTATTGATTAACCCAACCCACATAATTATGGGCGTACAACGAGGCCTTCAATGTTTTGCCCCTCATTATGTAGCTTCTGAAAAGAAAAAAAATTTTTGTCATCAAAGTTCATTTACCATTGTCGTCCTCACATGCTAGCAAAAAATTAAAAATTGCATCAATCTTTCAATCGGACTAAGCCTTTTATTCAATCAATATATTATTTCCATGCCCAAAAAAGAAAAACAACAATGAACAAACTGAAGAATATGCCTCCATCAATCTCCAATTACAAAACTAGAAGGAATCGCCAACCACATAAGACATAAAATGACTCAATCGATACGCATGTGTTGACCTGCAACAATAAATAAAACATACAATGCAACAATAATCTGCTTTCACCTCCCTCGTGAACCAAGTAGACTAAGGGTCAAAATTTCAGTACAGGAATAATNGAAAAAATGCAAGCTATCACCTCTAAGGACTTCTTCTAACTATACATGACAATGATCAACGATGAGTTGATTTTATGATTGGCACCTTCTAAATTTGGTGAAGCATTTAATTTATTGATTAACCCAACCCACATAATTATGGGCGTACAACGAGGCCTTCAATGTTTTGCCCCTCATTATGTAGCTTCTGAAAAAAAAAAAAATTTTTGTCATCAAAGTTCATTTACCATTGTCGTCCTCACATGCTAGCAAAAAAATAAAAATTGCATCAATCTTTCAATCCGACTAAGCCTTTTATTCAATCAATATATTATTTCCATGCCCAAAAAAGAAAAACAACAATGAACAAACTGAAGAATATGCCTCCATCAATCTCCAATTACAAAACTAGAAGGAATCGCCAACGACATAAGACATAAAATGACTCAATCGATACGCATGTGTTGACCTGCAACAATAAATAAAAAATACAATGCAACAATAATCTGCTTTCACCTCCCTCGTGAACCAAGTAGANGGAGCTTCTGGGACCTTTGTGTCATCTGAATGATGTTCTCTCAAATGAA
This sequence comes from Phalaenopsis hybrid cultivar, assembly GCA_002079205.1. NCBI lineage: Eukaryota > Viridiplantae > Streptophyta > Magnoliopsida > Asparagales > Orchidaceae > Phalaenopsis > Phalaenopsis hybrid cultivar. The sequence goes on from JXCR01006015.1 coordinate 1,618, forward strand.
ATGGAGGAGTTTCAAGATTGAGCCTTTGGGTTCAAATGAGGAGGAAATTTCATTGGCAGACTTCGAAAGAGTTTCAGAGTTCTTTTCTTTGAGAAGTTCTGAACAAAAATCACTTTCGTTTAGAGTAAATTGTGGGATTAGGTTTTCCATGTTATCACCATCTTGACCTTTTCAATGTCACTAAATGCATTACTCAAAAAGATCAAATTTTGCACTGCTCAAACACTCCCTCCAATAATTCTGTGACTCTTTCACACTCGTCATTGCCATTGCCACAAAAAATGTCACTTTTTTTTCTACAAAGGATTTGTTCTCACAAATTCACTGATTGAAAGCGGATGAAATAGAACAGAATAACCCTATCATAATGCAATTTGTTTTGTGGTATTTGGAGGAGTTGACGGATCGACCCAAAAGAATGTTTACCATGCCACCTTTGTGAAAGAATTTTCCTAAAAAAGGGTCTGAAGAAGAGGACATTTTGATGGATACTATACAATTTTACGTATTTACAAATTTAACACCGGAAGTTTGACAAATACAACAGGGGAATAAATTTAAAAAATTTTGTCAGGGATACACATAGATCACACTGTAGCAAGGTCCCTCTCCACTCCAGTCTCGTAATTGAGATTGCAGGAAGTAGAAAGGCTCTCGTGTTAGAGGGCCTATCCATTTGCACAATATGTTCGTTGTCATACACAATTGGTCAGCAATCCCTTTGGCTTAGGAGGGCATCTAGATCCAATTGCATAGAGTTTGGGACTCTTTTGGTTGTATCAAGACAATACAATAAGCGAAGTAAAATTGACCTTCAAAGTGTGGGAGCATGGGCTCCAACCTAAACACTAGAGCAACACTCCCATATTTAGAGTACAAAAATAGGATGATAAATATTAATTTGAGCATTATATTAAGATGATAAGTATTACTGAATAATGTTTTTCTTATCTTAACAGACTTAGGAGCTTGAATAAGAACCCACCATCGCTAAGTTATACGCTTGCATGCACCAGCATCAGTCAGATCACTATTGTGTCGATGCGAGGTCATATAGAACACCTGTAAGTTAAATATTAATTTTATCACTATAATTATTCTAAAATTTAATTTTGTCTCTAATTATCATTCACAATTTATGATTACCAATAGTTGAAAGAGGTTCAAAGTAAGAGATGAAAAGGAGTTTCTATCTCTAGTAGCGATTTTGGTCAATCAGACATTGATTTCTAGAGAGAAGTTGTTGGGGGCAAGAAGAAAGGCATGATATTTAGTTGGGTTTAGAGGGATTTGCATATGTTGTATGCCACTAATTCTATAGTGAGAGCTTCACATCCATCAATGCTGAAGTTTGTAGGCAAGTTGCAACAATCACCAAAGATATAATTGATTGATTTGTGGAGGAGATGCGACGAGAGAGACATATGCCGGCAAGGGAAGCAATCGATTGATGTGGTCGAGGAGGAAGAATAGGATGAGGATGAGGAAACCGGTAATGAGTAATTGTTTGGATAGGTTTTTAAACTACTAGGGTAATCTCTCTTGGAGGGTTGTATACATTTCTTTTCTCAACACGTGCACTGGATATTTCATTTACTATATCTGAGTATTTTTTATTACATTTTTTTATTTATTTATGATTGCCTTTATATGATTTTAGCTTAGTTGAAAATCTTGTGTTTACTTATATTAGATTTTATGATGGATATTTCATTTATTGTTGTATTGTGGTTGCATGTGTATAAATTTGAATGGGTTTAGGAGGTTTTTCTTTTTTTGTGCATTTTCTGATGGCCTTTCAATCGACATGTTAGCTGATTATGACAATGCTCATGGGCATGCATGTTAGTTTCTTAATATATTATGAGCCGATAGGTGTTAAACTGACACTCATGTACCTTTGATAAATCATTGCAAATTTTTTACTCATTGAAAGTTAATCGAAAACAAGTTTTTGACAGATATTTGACCACCACAATGTTTTTACGACAAATAAAAAATAGCGGCGATGCTCACTCCATCGAAAGTCATCGCTAAAATCAATAAATAATGACAATTTTCATTTAATTGTTAGAATTTTTTGTCGTTTTCTTCATATTCTCATGCAATGAAATTTGTATACTACTTGACCGAGAAGTACACTTACGTGAAACATAGGTGCTGTTGCATAATGGATCACTTTCTCCAATTCTCTTTTTCAAGAGTTGCTTATTATGAACTACAATCTTTCTTCATATGTCTTCTATTTACTAGTTTCTTGATTTCACAACTAACTTACATAAAAATACATGTTATTTTAAGATTTTAAGAATTTTTTCGTCTTTCTATCAATTACATTGTCTATCACATTTGATTAGTTATGAAAAATAAGAAATTTGGCAACTTACATGCTAGCATCAATACTATTACTATCAAAATTAGAGTTTAAATTTTAAATAGCAAAGTTGGAAGTGTCAAGAAACACTATTTATCACTTAAGTCTTTTGTTTTTTCTTACTTTGCAAACACCATCGACATATGCATTGACTTGAAAGGCAAGGAGACGATCTCTTAGATTGTGCTCAAGTCAAACTTGCTACATTGATTCAAGAATGGAGCTTAGAAAGTCAAGCTCAAAGTCGACCCCTAGCTTTGTCCTATGTGGATCCTAAGTGGACTAGCTAGTTAGGTCCTAAACCGACTCGAAAATCGAATGAAGGTGGCATCCACTTAGGCTCATAAGAGAATGGCTCATCGCCATCTCTACACTCTTCCAAATTCGTTACTTGGCGTTGCAAGTATACGAACCAACCCAATGACTCTTTCATGCCCAATTACTAACTAATGGCCAATTTTGAGAATATACTTAGGCTCATATATCACTTCTATTCTCTTGTTCTTTCTTTATTGTAAGCATAGCTTATAACTATTGCTCAATAAATCTAAGCTACAACCATCAAATTTTCTGACCTTAAAATATTATTTTTATTATTTATTTATTTCTTTCTTTAAAGTATAATAATTCATAAATACTAAATTTAAAGAGTAAAATGAGAGTACTAATAAATGATTTCATATACGGAATTCTAATTTTTTTTAAGAAAATATGGAATTAATCTATTTAAATTCCCTGCATTAATTTATTATTGATTCTTAACAAATACTAGTTTTTAAAAGAAAAAGAAATAAGCATAAACAATATTAACCACTCCATTTTTCTCTCAAATACTTATAAAAAAAAGAAAAAAAAAGTACATAATTGAAATCACAACTATAATAATTAAGGACAATTACTCACAGACCACTGAATTATTTGTATTTACAAATCAACCAGTCAAGTGATTAATTTTTTATGAACTATCATATTTACAAATGCTGATAATAAATGTAACTATTTACACTACAAACAATTTAAATAATGCAAAGGCTAAATATGTGAAAATCACTTGCTGTCCTACTTTAACGACAACTAAATAAAAGGATCCATAGGACTTGAAATCAACTGTTCAAAAATAAATGGACCCATAGAACTTGAAATCAACCGTTCATATTTAAATTCAATCCTAATCCATCCACCATTTCCATTGGCACTACACACATCCCCTTCGCAGCCAAGCTCTCTTGAATTGCCGGAGAAGCTAAAAGAACTGGCAAATCCCCCTCCTTTGCACTTTTGCATTCCTGCCCATCAGCCTCAATTAGTAATAAATAACATTTTACAGCAGTGATCATAAATGTGAGCATAAAAATAAAAAAAAAAAACCCTCACCGGAAAGGAATCCATGAGACCAAGAATGGCAAATTGGGCTTGAAGAAATTGGAGGTATTTGAAGGCCGCCTGCAGCATTGGAGCAGTATTCATTCTCATTCCGCCGGGAATAAGACGGCCGAGCTCCTGGGTCTTCTCACTGATCCGCTTTCGCCGCTGCCTAGCCGCCACACTCTGCGCAGACATACAGCAATCCCCTCCGCCACCAGCTGCGGCAGCCACCGCCATTGCGGGATCCACAGAGGCATAAAAAAACGAACTTTGCTCAAAAAGCGGGGGAGGTTGCTCTTGAATGCGATCGGGGGAGGGAAGGAAGATATTATTGAGTCCTTCGCCATTTGCAGGCGATGCAGAGATCATCAATGAGTCCATGTCGTTTTGGAAGATGGCGTCCAAGGGAAGAAGATGGGAGTCGTCGTGGAAGCCGAAGATGGCTTCGTCGACTTCGGAATGCTCCACGCCGCAGACGAAGTTTTGCTGATCGCCATTTGCAGACGATGCAGAGAACATCAATGAGTCCGTGGTGTCGAAGGGAAGAAGATAGGAGTCGTCGTGGAAGCCGAAGAGGGCTTCGTCGACTTCGGAATGCTCCACGCCGCAGACGAAGCTTTGCTGATCGGCATTTGCAGGCGATGCAGAGAACATCAAAGAGTCCGTGGTGTCGAAGGGAAGAAGATAGGAGTCGTCGTGGAAGCCGAAGAGGGCTTCGTCGACTTCGGAATGCTCCACGCCGCAGAAGAAGCTTTGCTGATCCATTGATGCCATACACTGCGTTCATTGCTTCCAGCACTTAATATAAATAGAAAGGCAGAAATTCAGTTATAACCGCTCGAGGAAGTAACAGAAACCACCTGACTTGAAATTCGGCAGAAAATAGGAACGGTATTTTTTTTTATTCTTAAACTTTATTTTAGTTTTTAAAGAAATATAAATAATAATTAATTTCACAAAATTTATTGCCAGATTTATTTTCAACCAAACAAAATTATTAGTAAGTACCGAAATATTGTGAAAATAACATTGAATATTGTTATAATAAAATTATTGGTAAGCACCACATGAATCTATATGAGTCATAAGCTCACTATAATCTACTCCACATTTTAAGCCAAAATATACAACTTTAAATAGAGGCAATCATAAATCTTACAGCAAATTTACAAACATAGTGAGAGTCGAAACATAGAAGCATGTCTAAGTCAAGGAGCCCCTTGTGCTTGCACCATGAAACTGCAACCACGTATAGCAGCAAGCTCCCAGCAACACCGCCGCCCACAGTCCACACAAACCCTGTCGTGTCTGTCTTGTCCTCGTTAAACAGATTGACCTTGATTTTCATGCAGAAAATAGCAACCAGAACGACAAAGACGCTTATGATTAATGTGGCGATCAACGGAACCACTCCCATCTATAATAGACGGTTATGCTTATCATCAAGCATTATGTTTATATACTCCTCTGTATCGTTCACACATTCCCACAGCTACAAAGTTAGAAGATAAACAAATTACAATGGATTATTCTATTTTTGTCTACCTAATAGAAATTAACTATTATGTTGATTTGTTTATGTAGGATTTCTTTTGCTTTCAGTGTGTGTGTGTGGAGGAATAGGTCCAAATGCACATATTGTGGATAGCTTGTTCGATGTGCTATCGATCTGTACAAAATAAGCTTCCAAGAGCATCTCTAGCTCTTCCACATCGGGATGTTTGCCGCTGCTTCTCATGTTGAAGGTATGGCTTTCATGTCCATCCCCAAAGCCAATGTTGGAAGCAGATATTGCATGGTGGCTGTGATTTTCGATGTTCTCATTGGATGAAATTTCAACGGGAATCCTAAAGATCACAAAAATGGCGTTGAGTACCTGCCACATGGAAGTTTTAACAAAGTACAAGGTAAACTTTGAGGTAAAACCAATCGATATTTTTATATCATATTTTTAAACCATGCAAAAAAAAATTAAACTTAATGTTCCATATGCCTAAACAATGTTTCCCACATGCAAGAGATTACATAATCAACTATCACTCCCTCTCATATGTTTATCCCTATGAATCAAGTGTTCACTCCACCTGATGGAATCATCATTGGAGTAAACCACAGTTGAACATTGTTCAATCTTGCTACAACCCCATTTGAGCCACAAATCATACGAACCACTCAATATCAACAAAACCATCAACTTTAATGGTAAGATCATTTTTCATGCAAAATATTGAGCTTATGAACAAGATTCAACCGCTTGGTATTTCTACAAAATAAATACATTTTTAGCTATTGTAATATCAAACTTAGCACAAACCTTTATCTGCATTAACAGTCAATTATAAATTTGCATAATTACTCTTTCATGAAATAGAAGATCACATTTTCTTAGATCCATGCCTATGAATATTTTTCCTGAATACATCCACCACAATGGATCTCATCTCTTTTTCAGGTGCAGTGGCTTCAAGTGAACAAGGATAAGTTCTCTCCAAAACTTCAACAAAACTGGTGTTTATTCCTACATAGAAGGAAAAAAAATGGCGACTGATGTAAATAAACAAAAATTGGGTGGGTGGTATTTATGCAAATCTTTCAAAAAAAAAAAAGCCTGCTGTCATCATAAGCATTACACCTAGAAAGTAGCTTTCTCCAGACAAGACAGAAAATTGCAAGCTTACTAGAAAGCAATGGCATGTCAATAATGCCTTCCTTTGTATGAAACCATTGAAGCCTCCAGACAGCCAAGTTTGAGCAAGGAAGTTTTCTTCTCTTACAAACAATGTTGGCACTTTCACTTAGCAGTTTTTTCATTTGTCTATAGACACGGCATACAATTTGATTGACACAGACATATTTGTTCAACAAAATAGCTGAAAACCAGTAAAATACATGAAAAGTGAATTTCATGGCAAAAGCATCACATTGGCTAATAGAAGTGGCGACAATGCAAGCAATATTCGAGTTCACTGAGCAAGAAGTGAAAAGAAATGTGTGTATTACAGCCTTTCTAACTCTTCCACATTTATTTCCTAAACATCATCACCATATTTGTCATCTATCCTAGCCATATCTGCAATACTTATGATCCTGTTTTTTTAAGGTACTTTTAATGGACTTTAAATAAAGATAACCCTTCTCTAGCAAGTTCACATTAACTCTAAGCATGTGGCTTCTTCTTTTGACCAATATACATGCCCAGACATCTCAATAATAATACGGTACAATATAGAATGCTAACCATAACAACCAATTAACAAATTAAATATTTTTAGGTACAAAATTTGTAATTCGGTTTACAATAATGAAAATATAACAATGATTGATGGGGGATAAGCCAAACCGGCTGCACTAAGAAGAAAGAATAAAGTGGAATTGAATATTAAANTACAATATAGAATGCTAACCATAACAACCAATTAACAAATGAAATATTTTTAGGTACAAAATTTGTAATTCGGTTGACAATAATGAAAATATTACAATGATTGATGGGGGATAAGCCAAACCGGCTGCACTAAGAAGAAAGAATAAAGTGGAATTGAATATTAAAATACCAAATATATCAACTTTGAAATTAAAATTTGAGGATTTCAAATTGTCAACCCCAAACCCTGGGATTCCAGTTGATCTCTAGTCTGAAGCCAAAAAGTATAAAACAACTCAAGAATTTGTTAATTTTCACTTAAAATTCGCTAAACCTTAGTGGATTAAAACATTAATAGAAATATTAAAAAGGTTGTACTTTGTTAATGCCATGGGAAAGACAAATTGGTGAGAATAATAGAAGAGTATGCTGCCTCATAATTACAGGGTCCGATTGATAGCTTAATTTCCATTTGGTAAGTATTAATTCAAATTAGAGGCATTTACATACCACCATTTTTATTTATCTACAAATATAACACCCAAAAATTTACATCCACGTGCATACCACACTATCTTTAATCAAATAAAAAATATTACCATTACTATCTTTAAAAATAAAATACAGATTTTCATGCATATGCTTATGACACTAAGATGTTATAAGTGTAAATATGTAAATACATAAGCATTTTGTTTCATGTTTGTAAATTTCCCTTCAAACTATCATATCTGGCCATAATGGTTTGTCTGTATATTTTGAGGCCTTTAATAACTAATAAACAAAATCCCGTATTATGGAAATAGATGACTTTTATCTAATAGACAACAATTATGCATTCAATTCAACGATAGAAATAGAAACTCTATTTATCAAATCGAGTTCTAAAAGATTCCAAAATGTATTTCTAGACTTCCCTAAAACTTCCACAATAATATTTTTTTAATAAATCTAAGAATTTATCCCACATTTAATTTAACTATGTACTTTTAATGCCCTCTTGTAACCACCAATCTTGGAAGATTAATGATTTTGTGCTCTAAAATGTGGTAAATGCTCAATTTACTTTCTAAATGAAAATACTTTGGAGGGGGAATTTAAACGAACATAAAATGTTCTTTTGTTTTTTTTGTTAAGAGCTTGGGGTGGCTAGATCTAAGGTTGGATGTAGCCGAGAGGGGAGGGAATGGTAAAAAAAAACACCAAGTAAAATTATAAGCAAGGNTTTTTTGTTTTTTTTTGTTAAGAGCTTGGGGTGGCTTGATCTAAGGTTGGATGTAGCCGAGAGGGGAGGGAATGGTAAAAAAAAACACCAAGTAAAATTATAAGCAAGGTCACGCCCATATGGATTCATCCACCAAGCTTTCTCCTTAATTTACACCAGCAAAAAAACTTTAATATGATAAGTTGTTCTTCAAAAGAGACATTATGTTGTTAAATATGAAGAGCGCTTAAAAAAAAAAGGAATACAAATTGAGGGGGTGGATGGTCATGACAAAAAAAGAAGACAAAAAAGGAAAAGGAAGTAGTTTCAATTCAATTCTAATCTTCATGGTTCATGACCAAGCTAATCTTTTAGAAAGTGGATTGGTCTTCATTGTGACTCCTGTTAGAATTTCTTAATAAGGGGTGGATTAAGCTTTTGATCAATTGAAGTCTCTAATTATATGGTGTCCATATTTGTATTAAAAATTCTAAATAAGTAATCCCATGGTCATTAAGTGTCTGTCCATTCAGTATTTCTACTTCCTTTTCTAAGCGGATTAAATTATGTAGGATTGTTTGGCTTTTCAGGTTATAACATGAACTTTGAAAAATCATATTTGTTCTGTTGTTTTCTTTACTCCATTCATATTTGATAGGAGTAAATGTTTTGAACTTAGTGATTTTATTGTTCGGCATGCTCTTCAATTTTGTTGTTCGCGAACATTAGTTTGACATCCATTGTCTTTATGCTACTTTGTGTCAGCGCCATTTTTGATTGGAGGAGTTGCCCGTAAGAAGCTGTCGGTCACCGGAATCGAAATCTCGTCGTCCGCTTCGGAAGGACGTTTTAATTTACATATATATTTAGTTTTAAAAAAATATGAAATCAAACTGACCTCATATTTTTCATAGTTTAAATGAAAGAGCGTTGTACCTTGTATCTATTCCGAAGGATAAACACAAGACTTGAGGATGAGACTCGATCAAATAAACTAAAGAATATATGACATCGGTTAGTTGTGCAAAACATTTGTATTTGCCTACAAATTCTCCTATTTAATATAAATAATTAAATAGGGTTTATATTAAGCTGGGTTCGAGAAAAACTTTCTATCAGAGCAAGCCCCTATAGTTAATTACATCATAAATGATCAAAGTCACCTGAGAAGACTCGATAAAAATCAGGAAGTATTATCTTCAAGGAATTTCAAAGGGTAGAACTTTTCAATGAGATCGGACGTAGAGGTGTGAAAGGAGATTTGTTCAAATTTGGAACATTTTGTTGTAGAGTCCAAAGAAGAAAGAACTAGGAGATGTCATGGATCCAGAGGAGAACCTCGGTGACTTCCCAAGCTATACTAATATTTGACTTCAATTTTGAGGAGAAATATTTAGGTATTTCATCCTGCCAATCTTATTAGTTAGGGCTTACATTCGTGTGAAACTATCACACAAATAGTCTGGAGGATATGAGGATTTAGGTCGTGACAAACGACAAATTCGGAATCCTAAGACGAGTTAGGGCTTATATTGTATATCAGGGCTGTACAAAAGCCTAAAGATAAGATGAGGATTTACGTTACATAAGCAAACAACCTCTAGGTCTTATGGTTTTGTTGTTTATATCTAAGGAAGAAAGATTAATTTAGTTGGGGAAGATAGGTTCTGCTATTGAAGATGACTGTGCTATGCACCATGCTAGCTCCAAGCTTCTTGTCGCGACCAGTTTAAGTTTTCTAATGTGTCAAGTTATGATGTCAAATCAGGTGGCGCTATGGTTAAAGTTTTTTAAATTTTATGGGGACATGTTAAAGTTGATTAGAGCGACACCGGTTAGGATCCCACGGTTTCCTCGTTCTGGCATCACTATTTTCTATTGGATTCACTTAATCTAAATGAATTTACTAAAGTCAACTTTAATGAGTTCCATAATTTCATTTATACTGTGGGAAACCTCATTAGCAACCGTAGGTTACCTCCTCCGAGGAATTCCCGATCATCCGATAGAGACATCTTAATTTAGTTGGAGTTATAGTTTTGTGTGATGTTTGTGATTAAATTTTATATTTTGAATGTTGTGGGAGTGAATTTTATCTTGGTTGATTTTAGTTTTAGTTTTGATTTTGGATTTATGGCTATTCTAATAGTTTTAGTTTTCATGCAAGGTGGCATCGTTGTTTAGCATGCAAATTTGCAAGTATAAAAGTACAGTATGAAAGTACAATAAAGACAACGCTGAAAACTGTAAAAACATACCTGACGAGTCTTCTCGTTCCACTACCTGAAACTCAAAAGGCATGTTAAGGCAGTTTATATGAAACAAGGAAGTAAAATTTTGACAACCTATCTAACCCTAGGTCATATCTTGGTGGGTCCTTAGGAGTTTAATTAAGAATAATGTTGCCAAGCAAAATATATTAAGTTTAGTAGATCTCCGAGGTATCCAACAGATCTAGAGAAAGAAACAGGTCCGTGCTACTCTCTTGCTGTCTGGTGGAAAATCCCGAGTTCTTTTAAACTTATTATGTTGTTTAATAATTCATCCTATAAACACCCTAATGCTCAATGAACATTGGTGTCTCAATTATCCCTAAAAGTAATGTAATTATCATATGTAACTTAATTTTGAATATTATGTGGGTGAAAACCCTTAAAGAGGCAAGTTAGTGTTATTGGAATACTTAGNCTTAATTTTGAATATTATGTGGGTGAAAACCCTTAAAGAGGCAAGTTAGTGTTATTGGAATACTTAGCCAAATTTTGGTCCTAATTAGGCTTGTAGTGTTTGAAAGATGTCTTAATTTTAATTTGATATTTACTTTTCAAATCATTATTTAAATGAAACTTGATTTAGCCTAAGTCACTACTAAGCCATTAAGACCTAAGTGAGTGTCTCATTTAAATAAAACTTGATTTAACCTTAGTCACTACTAAACTCTTAAGACTTAGGTGAGTGTCTTAGTTTTGAAAAGGTTGAGCTTTAAGTGGTCATAAATCATGATTTGAATTTTATTTGAAAATCAAAATAGGGGTATCAAATTGATTAATTATTGACTTTAAAAGTCATATCCTTAAGTCCTGAGTTCATTTTATTTTAACAAACTTCCAATTTTTAATAATTTAAAAATCTATTAACTTATTTTTTTAATTAAGAAAGTGAGGTTGGTTTCTACCAATTAACCCCTTGTGTTTCAAAAATCAAAATTAAGATTAGAAGTTATTCATTTCCCTCCTTGAATTAAGCCTAAATGTTAATTAAGGCTAAATTTTTAAAATTACACATTTGCCCCTAAGGNGAAGTTATTCATTTCCCTCCTTGAATTATGCCTAAATGTTAATTAAGGCTAAATTTTTAAAATTACACATTTGCCCCTAAGGTTCTAACACTTCATAATTTGTCAAATTCAATCCAAATAACTTTGAAATTTTTATCCTACCTCATTTATGAGATAATTAAGACATCAGAGGGGAAAATGTGATTTTTTAAAAATTTAATTTAATTTATATAATTATCTTTATGCAAAAATAGAATTTTTCAAAAAAAAATTTCTAAATTGACCAAGGTAAATCCTAATCCCTTAAAATTTTTAAGGGAGGTAGAACTAGATCAGATAAACCTTTGGACTAAATTTCATGATTTTTTGAATTTTATTTGAATTATTAGAATTATTTTAAGTTATGGGGTATTTATTAAATATAAAATATTTTAAATGGGGAAAATTAAGTTTTATGATTTTGAAAAATCTTCCTGAGGTCAGAAAACTCAGAGGATAAAATTTTATATTTTTCTGAGTTCTATTTGATTTATTTGAATTATTTTTAGTGAAAACCCGTTTTAGCCTTTAAAAATTATTTTTAAGCTTTGAAATTTAGTATCTTTATTTAGAAAATCAGTAAAAATATTCTAATTGTTCCTAAGGAAGCAATTTAGAACATTTCCATGAATTTTATTATTTTTATGATTTTTATGGATTTTTAATTATTTAAGTATTTAAAATAGACTAAAAAGAAGTTTTTATTTTAAATACCATTTTATTTTTAGAAAATTCCCCTGATCATAGAGAACTCAAAAAAATAAGTTTTATAATTTTTTAAGTTATATTTTAATTATTAAAAATCATTTTAGTGCTAAAAAAGTTATTTATCTTTAAAAATCAACTTAAGTTACCAAATGAACTCAAGATGGTTTGGAATTTTTATGGTGAGTTCTCTGAATCCTAAACAATAGTGGAGATAAAAAATCAAGTCATTTTGTTGTTTTTATTTTTCAAAATTAATTATCTTAATGATTTAAGGTTTGTAAAGATTAGGTGTATTTTGAATGACTTGGTTAATGAGAAATTTTCCAAAAAGCTCTCTGGTCATCATAAACCTTCCAAAATTTTCTTGAATTTTTCTAAGTAACATGCTAATTTCCGTGATTATTTTAAGCAAATAATGCACATAAACTTGAAAAATATGATTCTCTGTCTAGGGACCTCCTCTGACTTTGGAAAAATCAGAGAATGTTCCCTAAGATAGGAGGCAGAGTGCTACAAGAAAAGATGAGAGTTAAATAATCTAAAATCCCATAGTTATAAGGAGAATAAAAGGTTTTGTGGAGTTCAATAATCGCCTTCTAGCTGCCTGGAAACTGGGCTTATGCTTGTTGGTTGAGGAGATGAAATGAAAACATTTTTTTGGTCGAGGAGAAAAATTCAACCCATTTGACAGTCTAGGTGATAGATTCAACCCATATGCATTGATGAAAGAATACAAATCATAATCCAAATTCTATAAATAAATAAAATTATAAAATTATAAATTAGAAAACAAAATAAGACCCCGTTGATACAAACAACAACATATTGCTCTTCTTCCACTGGAATTTGATCTGCAAATGAGAAAAACATCTACTTAAATAAATGGGCATTTACATACATGACAAACAATTATTATGTTTTCGCATATCTCACACCTTAACTTTCATATTCAAACAAATAACACTCAAATCTTTATTATGACATCAAATTAAAATAGCGCTATTACCACTTTTTAAAAGTAAAATCCACCTTTCATGCATAGGTTTAAAGTATCAAGTGCAATGTATGCAAATATAAAAATTTAGACAAGATGCGTATAAATACATAAAATTGTGTTTTATGTATGTCAATTTTTCTTAAAATAAAATTGCATTATAAACAAATATATATAATTATTAAGAACTAAATGACAATCAAAAACAAACCTGTCATGGTGATCTGGTTGCATGACTTAACATGCTTATTAGATTCGCTGAAAATAAAAACATAAACGAACTTAAATCTCTCAAAAAGAAGAAAACAACATCATCATAAAATTGGTTTGTTTAGTTCACAAGCATGTGCAATATATGTCATGATAAAGTGCACAATTTCCTTATTTTTAATTAATTTGGGGATTTTTCATGTTCCTCATACGAAAACAAATGTTTTTTTTTTTTGGTAACTTGGAGACAGAAAAACCACAATGCTAAGTGAATTTTGTAGCTCCTCCAAGTGTTTTCACATTCTCTCCTAACAGGCAAAACCACAAATATAAGATTTTCAACTTTGGAGTCCAAAGGCATCAAGAATGTCTTTTCTGAGGAAAACTTAGTCAAGAACAAAAAATAAAATAAAATCATAGCTGCCATTGGAACCTAGAAATTTTAAAACATCATGGTGTTGCATAAATCATGTTGCTTTTGTTTAAGAATTAAGAGTTGGACAAATTATATTTATTCCAAGCTGCAAATTACCTAAAAATTTTAATCATCATTATGCCTGGTGTATGTTATTATTTCTTAAACTTTCATTCTTTGATAAACAAAAAAATTATGAACATAGTAAAACTGAATGGGAAATGTGGTGATTGTTTAATGAAATCTAAAAAATTTAGCAAATCAAACAATTAACAATCATAAAAACAATAAATTCTCTTAAAACTTTAAACAATAAACCAAACACACTACTTGATAGATAAAACTGGCGGGTTAATAGTATTGACATCTTAATAATATTGCAAAANTCAAATCAAACCATTAACAATCATAAAAACAATAAATTCTATTAAAATTTTAAACACTAAACCAAACACACTACTTGATAGATAAAACTGGCGGGTTAATAGTATTGACATCTTAATAATATTGCAAAAATTAAAAAAAAAAAGGACCCAAACAACCACTAAAAGCAACCCCATAGGACCCTTAGTCTGTTCTATAGTAAGATTCATCTAAACCCATAGTATTAAGGTCAAATGTCCCTGGCAAGGATACGGATTCAAATGGAGCACGGTCCGCCTCTATAGGAAGATCAACTGGCACTCATGCAAAGGCCTTCCTTATGTATGAAACCAACTTGTTGCAATCTGAATAAAAGTGGTTCACCTTCCATGAATATATCCTAACAATCTCAATAAGCAAATGTCCTAAAAGCCTTAAGAGCAATGGGGACAACGAGCATCATAATTTTTTCTGCATAATTTAAACAATTACACAAAATAAGAAGTCATGTAAATGCAAAAGTTTATACAAAAATCTNCCAATAAGCAAATGTCCTAAAAGCCTTAAGAGCAATGGGGACAACGAGCATCATAATTTTTTTCTGCATAATTTAAACAATTACACAAAATAAGAAGTCATGTAAATGCAAAAGTTTATACAAAAATCTTCTGTATGGAAATAGAGAACTGAGTTCACTGAATTTTTTTAACTCCACAAATGCATTATGAGCCACACCGCAGTGATCAATACCAAAATCGGTTGCTATAAGATTGGAATTCAGTTCAACGTCAAAGATTGAGTTGAATTAGTTAGAAAAAAAAAATACAAAAGAAACCAAAATTTACTTTCTTTTTAAATCAAGTAACAAAAATCAAAACTTCATTATNTACAAAAGAAACCAAAATTTACTTTCTTTTTAAATCAAGTAACAAAAATCAAAACTTCATTATATGACTATCTCAGAGTTAGACATTAGTGCAATAGAACCTAACTTGAAACGCATAAATTTTATAAAATGAAGACTTCGATTTTGACTAGCTAATAGACAAATTTGTGTTTATTTCAACTATTATCTTTATTTTTATTTTTTATTTTATTTTTATTTGTTGTAAACAAATCTAGTCTTTAAGTAACAGATGGTATTGCAACAGTGGTGGTCTATTATTTATCTTGATTGGTTATTATGCATCCAAAAATAAATTTTCTAATTTATCAAAGAAGCTCATATGTAATGTGAGCCTTCTAGGCCTATTGGATTNATAACAGATGGTATTACAACAGTGGTGGTCTATTATTTATCTTGATTGGTTATTATACATCCAAAAATAAATTTTCTAATTTATCAAAGAAGCTCATATGTAATGTGAGCCTTCTAGGCCTATTGGATTNGAATAAGTGCAGCAAAACAACCGAATCACATCACAAATGCGCAATAGTTTAATCACAGTTCACTGCAAAAGCCTTATATCACATCTCAGCCATAAAAAAAAAATTAGATGTACAGGCTATTGGCAAGATTTCACTTCAAAAATTTCAAAAACTCGGTTTCACTCACAAAATCTAAAAAAATCTAATAGAAATTGATAAAAATTTATGATAAGAGGCGAACCTGAAGATAAATATGAAATATTAGAGAAAATATACTCAAAGATAATACCTCGGTAGCCAAACAAGCAATCAAGGAAGAATGTCGAGCAACCAAGCAAGAATACCGAGCAGTCGAACCAACGCCGATTCGCCGAGTACAAAGACACTATATCGAAGACAAATAGAAGCAGAGATTAGAGAAAGAACACAAAAAGCGAACCCTAAGCTCTCGCGGCTGCAAGTCTTTAGCGATTTTGAGAGGAGAAGGAGAAGACTCGAAGAGGGAACCCGAAAGCTTCGCGATTTTGGGAAAAAANTAAACCCTAAGCTCTCGCGGCGCAAGTGTTTAGCGATTTTGAGAGGAGAAGGAGAAGACTCGAAGAGGGAACCCGAAAGCTTCGCGATTTTGGGAAAAAATTTGGGGAAGGGGTACGCATAGAAAGATGTGTAATAAAAATACGGGTTGTAGCTGAGTAACACGAAAGTTACAAGGAAGTTATAACACGCTCGTAACCTCATGTAACTCCCATATAACCCCCGTGTACACTATTATGTACACATTTCTGTGTATCCCTTAACGTACTCAAATTTTTTCCGCGATTTTGAGAGGAAGGGAAGGATTTTTCTTATAATATACAATATATTATATGAATTATGTAACTTACATTATATAAATATATATTATATTTATAACTAATATTAATATATTATTATTATTAATTTATTATATACTATAATTAATAAAATTAAATTTTTAAAATTTTTTTCTTAAAAAAGTTAATTAATTATAATTTATAACACTTAATTTTATGAATGTATTTAATTTANCGAGAGCCTGTAACCGCTTATAAAATAAAAACACGGGTTGTAGCTGAGTAACACGAAAATTATAGGTAAGTTATAATACGCTCGTAACCTCATGCAACTCCAATATAAGCCCGTGTACCCTATTATGTACACATCTCTGCGTATCCCTTGACGCACTCAAATTTTTTCCACGATTTTGAGAGGAAGGGAAGGATTTTTCTTATAATATACAATATATTATATGAATTATATAACTTACATTATATAAATATATATTATATTTATAACTAATACTAATATATTATTATTATTAATTTATTATATACTATAATTAATAAATTAAATTTTTAAAAATTTTTTCTTAAAAAAGTTAATTAATTATAATTTATAACACTTAATTTTATGAATGTATTTAATTTATAATTATTTTTAGTCTATAATTAGAATTTTTATATATAATTAATTTAAATTATTTTATCATTCGCGATTCAAACACGATCGAACAGAAGTTTGATCATATTTGGTTCGTTTATAAACCGTACTAAAAAAAAATTGTTTGTGTTCATCTCTTTTACTTATCGTAAGTAAATAGAACACGAAATCCTTAAAGGGCCGAACACAAATTATCTGTGAAGACCGAGCTTTTTGATAGCCCTAGTTGTGACTAGCCAAGCAACTAGGTCCTTAAAGAAATTGTTGAGTTTTCATAGGATTGGTGTCTGTTTTTCTTTATTTTAGGGTGTCATAGAAAACTCACTATATATTTGTGTCTATATAAAGCAGTCAAAAAAACTCGTTGTTTGCGAACAACTCGTGTTTGGCTCATTAAGTATCTCGTGTTCGGCCGAACACAAACAAAATTTTAAAGCTCGAATTATAAATGAGTCGAACACGAACAACTCTTTGTTCGCTCGTGTTCGGCTCGTTTTAGCTCGAAATAAAAAAAAAAAATTATATAACTATCATAACACCTCATGTGGCAATGTTGTTAGTGTCTTCTTTTGTATATATTTGATCCAGTTTCGAATCCCACATTTTACAACTATTTTTCTCAATTTAAGTTTAACGAGTCAATTTCGAGCCGAACACGAACGCAAATTTTTACATTAAGCGAAACACGAACACACTCTTCAAAAAATTTAGGTTCTGTAACCGGTCACTCAAATTAGTTAATAGGAAATAATTTATTTTAGTATTAAATAAAACTGGTAATTAAACTTGTGACTTTAAATGTAACATAAAATTCTGATGTATTTACATATCTCGTGCCTAACTTTCATGTTACATATGCATAAGNAGAAGCTTTGCTGATCCATTGATGTCATACACTGCGTTCATTGCTTCCAGCACTTAATATAAATAGAAAGGCAGAAATTCAGTTATAACCGCTCGAGGAAGTAACAGAAACCACCTGACTTGAAATTCGGCAGAAAATAGGAACGGTATTTTTTTTTATTCTTAAACTTTATTTTAGTTTTTAAAGAAATATAAATAATAATTAATTTCACAAAATTTATTGCCAGATTTATTTTCAACCAAACAAAATTATTAGTAAGTACCGAAATATTGTGAAAATAACATTGAATATTGTTATAATAAAATTATTGGTAAGCACCACATGAATCTATATGAGTCATAAGCTCACTATAATCTACTCCACATTTTAAGCCAAAATATACAACTTTAAATAGAGGCAATCATAAATCTTACAGCAAATTTACAAACATAGTGACAGTCGAAACATAGAAGCATGTCTAAAGCAAGGAGCCCCTTGTGCTTGCACCATGAAACTGCAACCACGTATAGCAGCAAGCTCCCAGCAACACCGCCGCCCACAGTCCACACAAACCCTGTCGTGTCTGTCTTGTCCTCGTTAAACAGATTGACCTTGATTTTCATGCAGAAAATAGCAACCAGAACGACAAAGACGCTTACGATCCATGTGGCGGTCAACGGAACCACTCCCATCTGTAATAGATGGTTATGCTTATCATCAAGCATTATGTTTATATAATCCTCTGTATCGTTCACACATTCCTTCAGCTACAAAGTTAAAAGATAAACAAATTACAATGGATTATTCTATTTGTCTACCTAATAGAAATTAACCATTATGTTGATTTGTTTATGTAGGATTTCTTTTGCTTTCAGTGTGTGTGTGGAGGAATAGGTCCAAATGCACTTACTCTGGATAGCTTGTTCAATGTGCTATCGATCTGTACAAAATAAGCTTCCAAGAGCATCTCTAGCTCTTCCACATCGGGATGTTTGCCGCNAGATAAAAATTGTTCCCTAACTATTACTCATTTTGGGGCTGTCCGGCGACGGATTTAGACCAGGATTTAGACTAGATTTACGCTAAATCTTGCCAGGCGATTAGTTTGGACAAAATAAAGCCCGGATATAATAAATCCTTCTGTTCTTCGGATTTCGTTCGAGCTCGTTAACGAATGAGGCGAACACGAACATCTCTTTATTCGCTCGTTTAACTCGAAATAAAAAAAATTATATAACTATTTACATAACAATATATTACATATATTATTTATATAATGATATATTATATATATTTATGTATAAGTTTAAATCATAACACTTCATGTGGCAATGTGGTTAGTGTCTTCTTTTGTATATATTTAATCAAGTTTCGAATCGCACATTTTACAACTATTTTTCTCAATTTAAGTTTAACGAACCAATTTCGAGCCGAACACAAATGCAAATTTTTAAATCGAACCGAACACGAACACACTGTTCAAAAAATTTAGGTCCTGCAAGTAGCCACTCAAATTAGTTAATAAGAAATAATTTATTTTAGTATTAAATAAAACTGATAATTAAACTTGTGGCTTTAAATGTAACATAAAATTCCGATGTATTTACATATCTCGTGCCTAACTTTCATATTACATATGCATAAGTGTTTAAACTTATGCTTAAGAAAGTGTATTTAACTATTAAAAAGTGGTAATTGTGTTATTTTTTATATGTTATTAATGATTTGAGTTTTATCTGTGACAATATGAAAGTTTGGGTGTGAGATATGTAAATGAATGAGAATTGTGTGCCATTTAAATGCCCCTCAATTTTAATCTTACTTCATTGGCAGAATCTAACAAACTAGGAGCTTCTGGGACTTTTGTGTCATCCTAATGATGTTCTCTCAAATGAAATAGAGGAGTTTCAAGATTGAGCCTTTGGGTTCAAATGGGGAGGAAATTTCATTGGCAGACTTCGAAAGAGTTTCAGAGTTCTTTTCTTTAAGAAGTTCTGAACAAAAATCACTTTCGTTTAGAGTAAATTGTGGGATTAGGTTTTCCATGTTATCACCATCTTAACCTTTTCAATGTCACTAAATACATTACTCAAAGAGATCAATTTTTGCACTGCTCAAAAACTTCCTCCAATCATTCACTGACTCTTTCACACTCATCATTGCCATTGCCAGAAAAAAGGTCACCACCTTTTTTCTACAAAGGATTTGTTCTCACAGATTCACTGATTGAAAGCGGATGAAATAGAATAGAATAATCCTATCATAATGCAATTTGTTTTATCGTATTTGGAGGAGTTGACAGACCGACTCAAAAGAATGTTTACCATGCCACCTTTGTGAAAGAATTTTCCTAAAAAGGGGTCTGAAAAAGAGGACATTTTCATGTATNTTTTTGCACTGCTAAAAAACTGCCTCCAATCATTCACTGACTCTTTCACACTCATCATTGCCATTGCCAGAAAAAAGGTCACCACCTTTTTTCTACAAAGGATTTGTTCTCACAGATTCACTGATTGAAAGCGGATGAAATAGAACAGAATAACCCTATCATAATGCAATTTGTTTTATCATATTTGGAGGAGTTGACAGACCGACTCAAAAGTATGTTTACCATGCCACCTTTGTGAAAGAATTTTCCTAAAAAGGGGTCTGAAAAAGAGGACATTTTCATGTATACTATACAATTTTACGTATTTACAAATTTAACACCTAAAGTTTGACAAATACAACAGGGGAATGAATTTAAAAAATTTTGTCAGGGATACACATAGATCAACGATGTAGCGGGGTCCCTCTCCACTCCAGTCTTGCAATTGAGATTGCAGGAAGTAGAAAGGCTCTCGTGTTAGAGGTCCTATCCATTTGCACAATATGTTCGTTGTCATACACAATTGGTCAGCAACCTCTTTGGCTTGGGAGGACATCTAGATCCAATTGCATAGAGTTTGGGATTCTTCTGGTTGTATCAAGACAAGACAATAAGCAAAGTAAAATTGACCTTCAAAGTGTGGGAGCATGGGCTCCAACCTAAACACTAGAGCAACACTCCCATATTTAGAGTACAAAAATAGAATGATAAATGTTAATTTGAGCATTATATTAAGATAATAAGTATTATTGAATAACGTTTTTCTTATCTTAATAGACTTAGGAGCTTGGATAAGAACCCACCATCGCTAACTTATATGCTTGCATGCACCAGCATCAGTCAGATCNGTTAGAGTACAAAAATAGAATGATAAATGTTAATTTGAGCATTATATTAAGATGATAAGTATTATTGAATAACGTTTTTCTTATCTTAACAGACTTAGGAGCTTGGATAAGAACCCACCATCGCTAACTTATATGCTTGCATGCACCAGCATCAGTCAGATCAGTATTGTGTCGATGCCAGGTCATATAGAACACCTGTAAGTTAAATATTAATTTTATTACAATAATTATTCTAAAATTTAATTATGTCTCTAATTATCATTCACAATTTTATGTGGGATGACTACTAGTAGTTGAAAGAGGTTCAAAGTAAGAGACGAAAAGGAGTTTCTATCTCTAGTAGCGATTTTGATCAACCAGACATTGATCTCTAGAGAAAAGTTGTTGGGGGGCAAGAAGAAAGGCATGATATATAGCTGGGTTTAGAGGGATTCGCATATGATGTATGCCACTAATTCTATAGTGAGAGCTTCACATCCATCAATGCTGAAGTTTGTAGGCAAGTCGCAGCGATCACCAAAGATATAATTGAATGATTTGTGGAGGAGATGCGACGAGACATATGTCGGCAAGGGAAGCAATCGATGGATTTGGTCAAGGAGGAAGAATAGGATGAGGATTAGGAAACCAGTAATGAGTAATTGTGTGGGTATGTTTTTAAACTACTAGGGTAATCTCTCTTGGAGGGTTGTATACCTTTCTTTTCTCAAACACGTGCACTGGATATTTTCTTTACTATTTCTTAGTGTTTTTATTACATTTTTTTTTAATCTATGATTGCCTTTATATGATTTTAGCTTAGTTGAAAATCATGTGTTTACTTATATTAGATTTTATGATGGATATTTCATTTATTGTTGTATTGTGATTGCATGTGTATAAATTTGAATGGGTTTAGGAGGTTTTTGTTTTTTTGAGCATTTTCTGATGGTGTTTCGATCGACATGTTAGCTGATTATGATAATGCTCATGGGCATGCATGTTAGTTTCTTAATATATTATGAGCCGATGGGTGTTAAACTGTCACTCATGTCCCTTTGATAAATCATTACAAATTTTTTGCTCATTGAAAGTTCATCGTAAACAAGTTTTTAATAGACATTTGACCACCAGAATGTTTTTACGACAAATAAAAAACAACAGTGATGCTCACTCCATCGAAAGTCATCGCTAAAATCAATAAGTGATAACAATTTTCATTTAATTTATAGAATTTTTTGTCGCTTTCTTCATATTCTTATGCAATGAAATTTGTATACTACTTGGTCGATAAGTACACTTACGTGAAACGTATGTGTTGTTGCATAATGGATCACTTTCTCCAATTCTCTTTTTCAAGAGTTGCTTATTATGGACTGCAATCTTTCTTCATATGCCTTCTATTTATTAGTTTCTTAATTTCACAACTAACTTACATAACAATACATGTTATTTTAATATTTTAAGAATTTTTTCGTCTTTCTATCAATTACATTGTCTATCACATTTGATTAGTTATGAAAAATAAGAAATTTGACAACTTGCATGCTAGCACCAGTACTATTACTATCAAAATTAGAGTTTATTTTAAATAACAAAGTTGGAAGTGTCAAAAAACACTATATATCACTTAAGTCTTTTGTTTTTCTTACTTTGCATACACCATGGACATATTCATTGACTTGAAAGGCAAGGAGACGATCACTTAGATTGTGCTCAAGTCAAACTTGCTACATTGATTCAAGAATGGAGCTTAGAAAATCATGCTCAAAGTTGACCCCTAGCTTTGTCCTATGCGGATCCTAAGTGGACTAGCTAGTTAGGTCCTAAACGGACTTGAAAATCGAATGAAGAAGGTGACATCCACTTAGGCTCATCGCCATCTCTACACTCATTCAAATTCATTTCTTGGCGTTGCAAGTATACGGACCAACCTAATGACTCTTTCATGCCCAATTACTAACTAATGGCTAATTTTGAGGATATACTTAGGCTTATATATCACTTCTATTACCTTGTTCTTTCTTTTTTCTAAGCATAGCTTATAACTATTGCTCAATAAATCTAAGCTACAACTATCAAATTTTCTGACCTTAAAATATTANGTTACATTGTCTATCACATTTGATTAGTTATGAAAAATAAGAAATTTGGCAACTTGCATGCTAGCATCGACACTATTACTATCAAAATTAGAGTTTAATTTTTAAATAGTAAAGTTGGAAGTGTCAAGAAACACTATATACCACTTTAAGTCTTTTGTTTTTTCTTACTTTGCATACACCATGGACATATTCATTGACTTGAAAGGCAAGGAGACGATCTCTTAGATTGTGCTCAAGTCAAACTTGCTACATTGATTCAAGAATGGAGCTTAGAAAGTCATGCTCAAAGTCGACCCCCAACTTTGTCCTATGCGGATCCTAAGTGGACTAGCTAGTTAGGTCCTAAACCGACTCGAAAATCGAAATGAAGAAGATGACATCCACTTAGGCTCATAAGAGAATGGCTATGGCTCATCGCCATCTCTACACTCATCCAAATTCGTTACTTGGCGTTGCAAGTATACGGACCAACCCAATGACTCTTTCATGCCCAATTACTAACTAATGGCCAATTTTGAGAATATACTTAGGCTTATATATCACTTCTATTCCCTTGTTCTTTCTTTATTGTAAGCATAGCTTATAACTATTGCTCAATAAATCTAAGCTACATCTATCAAATTTTCTGACCTTAAAATATTATTTTTATTTTTTATTTATTTCTTTCCTTAAAGTATAATAATTCATAAATGCTAAATTTAAAGAGTAAAATGAGAGTACTAATAAATGATTTCATATACGGAATTCTAATTTTTTTTAAGAAAATATGGAATTAATCTATTTAAATTCCCTGCATTAATTTATTATTGATTCTTAACAAATACTAGTTTTTAAAAGAAAAAGAAATAAGCATAAACAATATTAACCACTCCATTTTTCTCTCAAATACTTATAAAAAAAAGAAAAAAAAAGTACATAATTGAAATCACAACTATAATAATTAAGGACAATTACTCACAGACCACTGAATTATTTGTATTTACAAATCAACCAGTCAAGTGATTAATTTTTTATGAACTATCATATTTACAAATGCTGATAATAAATGTAACTATTTACACTACAAACAATTTAAATAATGCAAAGGCTAAATATGTGAAAATCACTTGCTGTCCTACTTTAACGACAACTAAATAAAAGGATCCATAGGACTTGAAATCAACTGTTCAAAAATAAATGGACCCATAGAACTTGAAATCAAC